>CALNVZ010003426.1:4787349-4870142 GCA_940671915.1 Paracentrotus lividus | reverse complement strand
AAGCCACCAAAGCCCTAGCTTATGCTCAGAGGCTGATTTTGGGCGTCACCGCCCCCCAGCAACTTTGTGGTGTAGCTTTGAAATGCTCCTTATTCGGCTTAAGATGGTTACCATCACCTAATGAATTTGAAACAGGAGATTGTGTATAGTTAAAAAACACATCTGCAAGGGATATTTACACTGTTTTATAAGATTCTAACAAGTTTCCTGTTTAGTTGGTGTCACATCATTTCTTTAATTCCTGCACTTTGTTGAAAAAAACTCTTTCTTTTTTTTTCTTTTTTAAATCTTTAGATACGATCTTGATGATACCTTGACAATGTCTGCTCAAGTTTAAAACTTTCCTGGTTGCCACATATGACATTGTGTATGATACACGTCCCATTAAGCAAAGATGTATTTGTGATGAATTTCCATGAATAATAACCATAATTTTTTATAATACCTCTTCAGCATTTATTCTTCATATAGTTGTCATCTTTAGATACGATCTTGATTATTCGGCTTAATTTCTCAATTGTATTGTTTTTTGTTTTTTTTGGTCATCCCTTGACGAATATCGAAGAGGAAATGATTGTTGTTTGTTGGTTTTCATTCTTCTTTCACTCGGCAGAGGTTGGAATTGATCATTAAAGAAATGAATCTAATCACACTAACCCTTTCTCACATGTCGACAACGCTGCGAGTATTAACAGCCTCACAGTCTGCTTCTGGCGACATAATAAGAGCCTTGTGTGCCGCCACGCTGTGGCACCATTGACTTCGGCAAGCTCTCTCTGTTGGTTGCGGTCAACATCCATATGCCTGCAATGAAAGAGAAGAATAATGATTAAATTAAAATCAATTTTGTATAAATTGTGTGTCACTACATGATCAGGTGTTAGAATAAAGCCTGATAGCTGTTCGCGTCATTTCCATAGCTTTGTACAAAATACAGAAGTCAGACTACTACAAGAGGAAAAGGATAATGATGTTGTTAGTTTTCATTTCTTTTTTGCTCAGCCAGGGTGGAATTGATCATAAAGAATATGAACTATTCATACTACCCTTTGCATATGTCAAACCATTAGCTGTGTGAGTAGTGAGGTTACTCACATGCCTCGCCTAGTCCTGACCCTCTAGCAACAAAATTGATCCCTGTGGTGCCACGCTGTGGCACCATTGACTTGGCTAGGATCTCACGGTCTAGATACGTTTATTACGACCCTATCCTGAGTTGCGTTTTCTAATAATATATACAAATAGTTACATTAATGTTTAATTTATAATTGGTACCAAATACTGAAGTCAGACTATTACAAAGAGAAAAGGAAATTCATTGTTGGTTTTAGATGAACTCTATTGTGCTTAGCTCTCTGATGTTTATTTATTTAATCATAGCATTGACAAAAGTATGCTGTAATAAACAGAAAGTAACGAACAGAAAGATAAACTATATACAAGATCTGATAGGAATCAGTGATATACATGCTGACGCACAAGAAGAAGACTGAAATGGAACTAGAGACTAAATGTATATAAACGTCAATAGGCTGATTGTTCATCAAGTGAGGCATCCATCGTTTCTACAGAGGTCCTCAAGACACAGGTAGGAGCTGAATCCATCATTCTCCTGTTGCACTTAAAGGGGAAGTTCACCCTGAATTTATTGGTCTTAAAAAATGAAGAAAAATAAAAGAAAATGATGAAGTTTGGAGAAAATCGACCCCAAAAATTATGAAGTTATGAATATTCAAAGTTTTTGATTCTGTGACGTCACATGCGAGCAGATCTCCTATGTGTTATGTGGTGTAAATTCCATAAAATATTTTTTTTCAAAAGAAATTAATTATGTCACCTGTGCGGTCGATATACCATCAAACAGATGTTCATATACATGACTATATCAAATTGACCCATTTCTTTATCAAGAACCATGACAAAAAAGACAAATTTATGGAATTTACATACACAACCAATGGAGAGCTGCTCGCACGTGACGTCACACAATCAAAAACTTTAAATATTCATAACTTCCTATTTTTTGGTCGATTTTTCTTCAAACTTTCACTAATATTTTTTTATTATTTTCTTCGTTTTTTAGACCAATACAAATTCCAGGGTGAAAATTCCCCTTTAAATTAATGTAAATAAAAGGAGTCGGCATATGCACAACCCTAACCCTAAAAGCATCACTGCAACTGCAAGACATTAAAACAAGGCAATATGTAGTAAGTTTTCATAAGACAAAGGAAGTTAGAGTATTGAGAGATACAGGTTAGTCTCAGTCCCTGATTTTGGATATTTGTTTGCCGCTCTGTTAGAATTCTTCTGCAGGAACCAAGTGTTCTACTCAAGGGATTTGGGGAAGGCTATGTACAACAACACCCATGCAGATAGAATTACAGTCGGAACTGGTTTCAGGAGTGTCGAGATAGCAGTTCGACCATCTCTTTCTTTTGATGCAGGATAGTGTTTTATCCCTCTGTTAGAATTCTTCTGCTGGACCAGTGTTCTACTCAAGGGATTTGGGAAGGCTATATACAGCAACACCCCATGCGATAGAATTACCAGTCGGAACTGGTTTCAGGGAGTGTCGAGATGGCAGTTCGACCATTTCTTCTTTTTGATGATTTAAACAAAGTTCAGGAAATTATCTTGCTGGTGATAAAGACCGTCCAAGGGGTCGTGAGAGGGAAAACTGTGCTTGGGCCAGGTGCCAGGGCAAGTGGTGTACAGGAAACAACAGGAAGATACTTGCGGGAGAAATTTCCTGTCTGAGGGTCACACGTCCGGAACCGTTGCACGGACTACGAACTGTCAAACTGGGGCACCTCAACGACGATCCCAGTCTTGTCCATTTGGTCGGATGTGGACCAGTCTGGTTCTGGATGTGAACGCAGTCCCCGACAACCAGCAGAGGGAGGTGACGAGTATGCCTCAGAGAGGTGTTCTGCAGTACGCTATATGGCGGTTACGGCAGTGCCTCTTCCCGTGAAACGAGGGTGTCCTGCCAGGTTTGTGGGTTGGTATTTGCCTGGATGAATCGGATGATAGATCCCGGATGGGGCAGCCGAAGACGCACACGGCAGAGGCGTGTGTCGCGGGTCAATTTCTACTGATGCATTTAAGGCATACTCCACTCTTTTTATGCGGTGCATGTGGATTAGTTGCAATATTTTGCCCCAGTCTGCCGTGGAGACTGAGGCGTCATTGATACTCCACAAGCGTCTTGACCCATTAACAGGTGAATGTCCTCCTGATAGGTCTTGTCACGATGCACTGTGCATGATAAAATGAAAACAACACTAATTATTCATCAAGTAAAAGTATGTTAGCTACGTCTATATGACAGTTGTGTCTAAATGTGTCCTTTCTATTCAATAGTAAATCACCATGAACTAGTATGTTTTTTTTAATGATTGTCCTATGCATGATAGAAGACTCGTCTGTGAAAATCGCATTGATCATCAAATGTTCATTACAGCTAATGCACTCTAAAGCTTCCAGCCCAGTTTTGAACGAACGTGTTTAAGCTGAAGGTTTCTCCAATCTCCTCTCCTACTTATTCATGGTACGATATGTAGGGCAGCCAAACTCATGGAAGGCCGTTCTCATGTCCTTTTCCCATGCCCCCTTTCATCACTTTTGGATTTTTTCCCCTCAAAACAAAGATCCTCTTGTAAGACTGATATTCTGCCAATAGTACAACTTTTATTTTTATGCAGAAACTTATTGTAGGCAAATTCTCAATGATTTGCGGGAGGCGAAATGGAATGTACGGTAATCCTCCCATTTCTTATGATTATCTTTTTTAGCTTAGGAGGCCTAGATTTCATTCACGCCCAAAAAACAAGCAAAAAAAATAATAAAAATCAAGGTAACATATTTCAGTTACTCCTGATATTGACACATCTACCCCCTCCCCTTCCACTGCACATGACAGAGTATTCTCCACTCTCCAGTTGCCAAACAACATATAGGATTTCCACCCAAGGGCTAGGTGTACACACTTCTCAAATACAGCCTCCAGCTTCTGAAAGAATGCATTAACCTGCTTGACTTTCCAAGGGGTTGTGTGAGTACGATATATTTCTACAATGCGCAATGGTGTGACGATGTACATTTCCTATGATTGTTAATTTTTTTTTACTTGGTCTTCTTGAGATTTACTGCTCCAACCAGTACCAATTGCTGTGTGCCAGCGTAGTGTCTTCCACACAGAAGCCGCTTTGTGAAATTCTTCCTAGACGAGGACTTGCCTCGTACCTCATGAAGTGTCTGAGTTGTATTGTGCGTCCCCCCGCCAGGTGGACGTTACTCGCTGGAGCAACTGCTGCCAGAACTCCACTTGGCGTCCTGAGATGCACCACAGGTCCACAGGCTGAGGTTTCTAAAGGAAAAGAAGAAAAGCACATACAAAATTTTGTCATCCCAAATTATCATTCAGAGATATGCATATACTTCCCTTTAACATTCGAGACATAATTACCTTCTTTCAAGTGTGTGACAGCCCACAGAATGGGCTCCTGGCCAACTTTAGTTGTCTTGGCAGCTGCCTTGGCCAGGCTCCGCCCCCCGGTGTCCTCTATTTCATGCGCCACATGCCGCAGATCCCTTATCGCTGGCTACAGGTCCTGTGTGAGGGGTGTGCTTCTAAATGGCTGACCTTACCGGGCTTTATCTCCTTTTGTGGCAGGAAGGCACAGTTCCTCTGGATGAACATTCTCTGTCCGTCAAAGAAGCTTAGCGTAGAGGTCCCGGACGACTTTCACCATGACCTGAGAGCTTCATGTGAATGTGGGAAATCTTGCAGCTTCATCAACCACGTTCCACATCTTGTGAGGACAACCAATGTAAACATCGGTGAATATGAGATTCTCAAGAAGTTTCTGTTACAGTATTGGTTACATTCTCATTCCATTCCTCCTTGGTGATTACATCACTGTTTTATCAGTTCAGTAGACCCGGCTTCCCTATAAGCATTAGTGCCCTTGATTTTATGCTCAAAGGCGATTTTGGTGTTCCTTGCCCCCACGCAACTTTGTTACATAATCCTCGAATTGGTCCATTATATCTGTTACCATCACCTTAATGAATTTGAAGCATGAGATTATAAATAGTTTGAAAACACATCTGCAGGGACATTACACTGTGTATAAGATTCTCAACAAGTTTCATTTTAGTTTGTGTTACAACTTACATAATTTTAATCCTCACTTTGTGAAGAACTCCATTTTTTTTTTTTTTTTTTTAGTCTTTAATAGATCTTGATGATACCTTGACAAATGTTCGCTCAAGTTTAAACTTTCCTGTTACACATTATGACAATTGTGTATGATACACGTCCAGTAAGCAAAGATGTATGTTGTGATAATTTTTTTTTTTTTTTTTTTTTTTTTTTAAAACCTCTTCAGCATTTCATTTCTCCATTTTAGTTGTCATCTTAGATACATCTTGATTATTCGCTTCATTTCTCAATTTGTTTTTTTTTGTTTTTTTTTTTTTTTTGGTCATCCCTTGACGAATATTCGAAGAGAAATGATTGTTGTTGGTTTTCATTCTTTCTTTTACTCGGCAGGGTGGAATTGATCATTAAAGAAATGAACTAATCGCACAACCTTTCTCACATGTCTACGATAAGCTGCGAGGTATTTACAGCCTCGCAGTCTGACCTTCTGGCAACATAATAATTCCCCTGTGTGGCACGCTGTGGCACATTGACTTCGCAAGGCTCTCTCTGTTGGTTGGGGTCAACAGGTCATATGCCTGCAATGAAAGAGAAGAATAATGATAAATTAGAATCAATTTGTATAAATTGTGTGCCATTTATGACTACAGGTGTAAAATAAAGCTGATAGGTTCCTGTCATTTCCATAGGCTTGTACAAATACTGAAGTCAGACTATTACAAAGAGGAAAAGGAAATGATTCGTTTTAGTTTTCATTCTTTCTTTGCTCGGCAGGGGTGAATTGATCATAAAAGAAATGAACTGAATCATATACTAACCCTTTCGCATCGTGTCATTATCAGATCTGATGTGCTCACAACCTCGCAGTCAGACCTCCGTGCCACGTAAAACTGGTCTTGGGTAGCCACGCGTGTGACACATTGCTTTCTGCGAGGCTTTCTCCGTCTGTTGGCATTAGAGGTCATATGGCATTGCGGAAGTGATGGCAATATTTTGCCCATGTATGCACCCAGCACCAGTTCGAAATGAGCGCATGTTTTCCAGGTGACATTCACCCAAATAATCGGGCCCTATGCAGGATAGAAACGTAAATGTTCATATCTATGGAAGATAGAGGAAAGATGATTAATATGACTGGTGAAAAACGACTGATTATTAGAATCAAAAAGAGAAGAAAATAGTTGCAAGTTATGGAATTTTCGAAAGTACCTTCGTATCCAAATTATAATAAACAAGTAACTGTCAGAAGTTGTCTTATTATCAGGCATAAAAATTTTCAGCATTTCAGCTGATTTCAGTTTTTTCTTTCTCTAAATGTATGATATCAGTGGGTTTTTTCTCCTCAAATGAATGCTTTTTTTTAGTCTTTTCAGTGTTTTTATCACCAAGCAATTTTCATGCCTGTATTATATTTCTGCAGTACCTAACATCCCCTTCCGAACCAGTCCTGAATTTTGCAATGTAGCATGGTTGTTTTCCTTTCTATTCATAAGGTACGGCAATAGATGGACATCTACAGAAGATTCAATTTCAATTCAATTCATTTATTTCAACCATCATCAATATACACAATTACAGTTAAAAATTACATTTTTACAAAAGAAATTCCAATGATGTTGGTGACCCCGGAGAGCAGAGCTATAAAAGGGGCCACCAAATTACAATACACATAGTGAATCAATGACAAATAAACAAGAAAAGATAACTTAGAAAATTATCTGAAATAAGTACAAAAAACAAAATACAAATATGAACAAAAAGTAGTACACAAAGCAGCGGGAATGGGGGGGAGAAAAAGTAAGATATGGCTATAGTAGGGAGAGTTCAGAATTCTAATTCAAGTGTCACGTTATCTTTATGATCTGTGAAGAACTGATTGATATGATCATGGATACACAAACACTGTACCTTGAAAAAAGGTTATTGAATCTATTTGCTCAAAAACTTACATTTGATTTGATATTGAGGATTTCTTTGCTAAAAGCATCCGATGTTGTTTACAACCATTTTTCTGAACTTTCCTAGATCTTCACAAGATTCATTCAAAAAGTAGTTACATTTTATTTGATGTTAGGGTTTCTTCTCAAAATGCATCCCATTTTTGCTTGCAGCAATACATCACCAAACACCTGTTGACATGCAAATTTTGAGAAAGAATCCCGCCCTAAACCACTTTTTCTTTTCAAAAATTTTTTTGCTTTTTTTAAGTAGGCCCCTACAATTTCACACATATTTGAAAGACCTTACAGAAAATGTGCATTTCAAGTATAGAAACTGCATGTTTTTTAAGTCATTGAATGGATCCTACGGATAAGTGACTTGACAGGTTGATATTTGCCTGGAGGCTGAGGCGTCATTGACGCTTCACCAGATATCTTGCCCAATTAACAGACAGGGGAGTAATGTTTCTAAGTTTCTTTTTAATGTCACTAGCTGTTAATTCACCATCCTTCAGCATCCTGTTATGAATCCACTCCTTCAGATGCTGGCTGTACCCCTGGCCCCTCAGTTCGTCTCCCGTTTCTTCAGATTTTCCAGTGAGATGAAATCGCTTGATGACAGCTTGATTGGCAACCCCACGAGTGATCCGATGCCTCCTTGATGGAGAGCTCTCCGAATCTCCTTTGCAGATGCACCACTTTCACTCAGCGTTACTAGACGATTTCTTGTATTGTGAAGAATTCCTGGCATGATCAGTGATGATGTGTGAGCCAAACAAAATCCTGTAAGCAACATCGAAAAGGTAAACTTTGTCTCTATATCATCAAACTGACACAATCTGTATCATCTTCTGGCAGGTGTCATCTTTGTTAATTCCAACGATTTAGGCATTTCCCGCACACCGCCCCATGTAATAAAACAAATCCCTCCCTGTTTTGTAACTACTCCTCTACTTGCTTCGTCCTTTTGAGATTTATGATAGGAAATGTATGCATGCCTTTTACATTGATAGACTTACTTCAAGGTCTAGAGCCAGACTCACCGAATAATCTTTCAAAATGATAAAAGAATGAGAAGGGGAACAGAATTATTATTAAACGCTCCAACAACATATTGCATCTTTTTTTTTCTAATGAGGACAGGAGGGAGGGCTCATAACAATACCTCATCTTGACTGTATACGATACGTCTGCCACTGTCTTGTCCTTCTTGTTCGGTATGGAGCTGCATCCGTCCTTTTACTGAAATAATCGGTGATGGTGAGTACATACTTGTTACCCGACCGCGTCTCCTTCAGTGGCCCAATCAAATCTATACTCTCTTCAAGCCCCTGGCGCTTCAATTCAAGTCTTATAATTCGATGAAATGTTGAGTGAGTGCAATATAGATTGTCGACTGTTGAGTCACAGCTACATTTGCCTTCTCTTCTAGGTTCTAGCGCTCTACTTCAAGTCTTATTATGCGATTGAAGTGCGTGTGCAATATAGATTGTCGACCGTTGAGTCACAGCTATATTGAGTAACCACTTAAAGCAATAGAGAATGCATGAACCCCTATGACCATCTCCAGCTTATCTGCCTACCTCTTGACATTAGGACAGTATTCTCCACCCTTCAGTTGACATCAATATTGATATCAGGGCTTTCTGCTTTAAGCCCAAGGCTCTGGTGGACACAACTCCTCGAACAAAAGAATTCATTATTCTGCTGGACTTTCCAGGGATTGTATCGATATGTACATTTCAATGAGTAAATGTATTTCACATGTATGTGAGCATTTCGTGTTACTGAGCTCACTGATGATCCAATTGTAGATTTTTTGACATGCATTGATACCTCGTGTACATTATGACCTTTTTCGCTCCCTCCTTCTCCTCTTCAACTTCACCACCCAATGTCGTTGCTCCCAATATCTCTTTATAGCACAACAATGGCAAGATCCCTACGAGGCATCTCATATTTGCCTACCTCTTACACTCTCCACCCTCTTGTTTATGACACAATCCATACAAGGGATTTGAACCCCGAGCACAAGGTCCGAGTAACACAACTACTGTAAACAGCCTCCAGCCTCTGTAAATGACAGCATTATTCTGCTGGATTTTCCTGGGGTGGTATGTTATGAAACATTTTAAAATTGAAGTTGTGCAACATATTCAAAAACTTTGTAATATACTCTCTAGTCGTCAGTTCTACCCCCTGGAACAAAAGATACTTGGAACAAAGATATTTCAGTTGACAAGCAATTTGACAAAACATTTCCTTATGCGATTGAAGTGCTGTGTGCAGTATAGATTGCCGACAGTTGAGTCACAACTACATTGAGCAACCACTTTAAAAACAGTAGAGAATGCATGACCCCTACGACCATCTCCAGCTTATCTGCCTACCTCTTGACATTAGGACAGTATTCTCCACCCTTCAGTTGACATCAATATTGATATCAGGGCTTCTGCTTTAAGCCAAAGGGCTCTGGTGGACACAACTCTCGAACAAAAGAATTCATTATTCTGCTGGACTTTCCAGGGATTGTATCGATGTGGTACATTTCAATGAGTAAATGTCTTTCACATGTATGTGAGCATTTCGTGTTACTGAGCTCACTGATGATCCAATTGTAGATTTTTTGACATGCATTGATCCTCTTGTGTACATTATGACCTTTTTCGCTCCCTCCCTTCTCCTCTTCAACTTCACCACCCAATGTCGTTGCTCCTGATATCTCTTTATAGCACAACAATGGCAAGATCCCTACGAGCATCTCATATCTGCCTACCTCTTACACTCTCCACCCTCTGTTTACGACACAATCCATACAAGGGATTTGAACCCCGAGCACAAGGTCCGGAGTAGACACAACTACTTGTAAACAGCCTCTGTAAAATGACAGCATTATTCTGCTGGATTTTCCTGGGTGGTATGTTATGAAACATTTTAAAAATTGAAGTTGTATCAACATATTCAAAAACTTGTAATATACTCTCTTGTCGTCGGTTCTACCCCCTGGAACCAAAGATACTTGGAACAGTAGATAGATATTTCAGTTGACAAGCGATTTGACAAAATATATCCTTGACTCATTATCATGCCTAACGTCTGCAATGTGTTTGCATTGTAATTATTCACAGCTGAAACTCTTGGTGACAAGCAGCGAATGCTGAAGTAATGTGATTGGTAATCACTAGGCACCTGTTAACATGCACATTTTGAAAGCATCCTGCCCTAAACCACTTCTTTTTCTTAAAATGTCCTTCTGAGTATTTTTCTTGGATGAATAGAAGTATTCCATCTCGAGGTATTTCAGTGTATTCTTCCTCATGATGCCGTCAAATATGATAATCTTTGTAGCACCACGACGGAGGATTCCTGCCTAGACATGAATCTTATGTTTTTGGTTCTGGATGGTTTGCTCTTGGTTCGATCGACGTCCTCGGCTGACCCCTGTCACCGGATCGCGCGTGACGGAAACATCAAGCTAAGTAGTTATCCAGCATGACAGGAGACTCATTGGTGAAAATCGCATCGAATTGTTCATTAGAGCTGATGCACTCTAAAGCATATTCCACTCTTTTGATGCGGTTGGTATTGCTGATTAGTTGGCAATATTTTGCCCCAGTCTGCCTTGGAGACTGAGGGGTCATTAATACTCCACCAGGTGTCTTGGCCCATTAACAGGTAGTTTAATGTCCCCCGGATAGTTTCTTGCCATGATGCAACCATTACGGCTGGTGCACTCTAAAGCATATTTGTTCCTTTGATGTGGTTGGCGTTGCGGATGAGTTGTCAATATTTTGCCTTTGTCCACACCCAGCCCAATTGTAAGACTTGATCTTCTGCGGTAGTAGAACTTTTATTTGTATGCAGGAAAAAATGAAGGAATATTTTCAATGATTTGCGAAGGGCGAAAAGAGGTACGGTATGTCCTTTCATTCCTTATTAACAGTCTTTTTCAGCTTATGTGGCCTAAATTTCATCTACACCAAAAAACAAGAAAACAAAAGCAAAAAATGAAAATCTAGATAACATATTTCAGTTGCTTCTGATATTGACACATCTACCCCCCTCCTTTTTCCACTGTACATGACAGAGTATTCTCCAGTTCGTTGCCAACAACAATATAGGGATTTCCACCCAAGGGCTAGGGTGGACACAACTTGTCTAATACAGCCTCCAGCCTCTCTGAAAGAATGCATTAACCTGCTTGACTTTCCAAGGGGGTTGTGTGAGTATGAGATATTTCTACAATGCAGCATAGTGTGACTACATTTCTTTGATTGAAAGGGGATGAATGTTAGAGCATTTCTAGTGACTGAGCTCACCGTTGATCCATTTTTGCTGTCATTCATTTGTACAGGTCTCTCTTCTCCCCAACTCCTCAACAACCCACCGTAGATGCTCCTGATAATTCTCCATACTGTGTAGATAGATGTCTTGTCTGATTAAAAAGAAATGATAATGCAAAGATATTTGTAGTTATTAGACACCATTTCTAAGGGTGAGGAGGATGATCCTACTACTTTTTAAAGTTCTGTTTTCCAAGGTTGCTAGTTGAATTTTCCTTTACAGGAAACAGTGGCTCTACCCTACTTGCTATATGAAAAGCACATCTCAATATAATGGAACAACCGTACATTTTGTACATGCTATGATCATGTGCATTTAAAACCTGGTCTCTCAGGAATGTGCTTCTCAACCTAACCCCACTCAAACACACCCAACACCCTCTCATATACAGTGTATCCCAGAAAGAACTATACACTTTTTTTAATGGCTACCAAATAAGAAATATATGGTTCTTGGAGGGAAATTTTTATATGTAGATAAAGCTCATATCGTCAACTATTATTTGACACCAAAATATCCGAAAATAATGCATGCTTCAAAGAGCAATGCCCACTTTTGTGAAGGATACAAAAACGAGGCTGCGCAGGAATTCGCTATCCATTTACCCCCTTCATATGGGCGGCCAAAAGGGCAACATGAATAATGGCGTGAATCGGCTAACAAAGACAAAAACACCAAGATACAAAACAACAAACCATCAATAATATAATTATGAAAACAAAAAGGTTTACCACCTAAATATCTTCATTTATTTGTCTTTGTTAGCCAATTCACGCCGTTATTCATGTTAACCCTTTTGGCTGCCCATATGCAGGTGATAAATGAATAGCGAATTCCTGCGCAGCCTTGTTTTTGCGTCCTTCACAAAAGTGGCGTGTGCTCATTGATACATACATCATTTTCTGACTTTTTTTGTGTCAAATAATAATTGAGGATATGAGTATTATCTACATATACTTTTTCCCCCTCACGAACCAATATTTAGTATTTGGTTAGCCATTTTAAAAGTGTTTCTTGGACACACTGAATTAGGGTCCGGATCCATTGTGTATCCCCTTAGCTGACAGCTAGGCTCTAATGCCGGATCACAGGTCACCGAGCTGCTCCGTCGGGTCCGTCCTGAGTTCTTGCGGACAGCAACTCCACTCCGACCAGAGAATTCCACAGTTGATACTCATAATCGAGGCTGAGCATCCGTCATGATTGAGGTTGCCATTCTTCGGTAGGGTTACATCTTCTTCATCATCCACAAGGGTCGGGTAGCGGGAGTACAAGGGTTTTACCACTCCTGAAGCTGAAGGTTTGTCCAGTCTCCCACGGCCACATTCATTCTCTTCTAGGTCGTAGCACTCTACTTCAAGTCTTATTATGCGATTGAAGTGCTGTGTGCAATATAGATTATCGACCATTGAGTCACACCTACATTGCATTCTCTTCTAGCTCCTGGCGCTCTACTTCAAGTCTTATTATCCGGTTGAAATGTTGAGTGCAATATAGATTATCGACCATTGAGTCACAGCTACATTGCATTCTCTTCTAGCTCCTAGCGCTCCACTTCAATCTTATGATACAGTTGAAATGTTGAGTGCAATATAGATTATCGACCATTGAGTCACAGCTACATTGCATTCTCTTCTAGCTCCCTAGCGCTCCACTTTCAAGTCTTATGATACAGTTGAAATCAAGGCAACACACGAGTTTCTCAAGTATCTTCTTCTTGTCAGTGTCGACTTAAAGTCTTATATTCTTTTGGAATGTTGCGTGCAATAGAGATTGTCGACCGTGGAGTCACGGCTATTGAGTGATCGCTTAAATCAGTACATTATTGCAAGACCCCTACGGCAATCTCTAGCTCTGCCTACCACTAGCCAGTAGGACAGAGCATTCTTCATCCCCTAGGGTTAGAGCATAAGATCAAGGATCTCCACCCCAAGCCCAAGAGCTAGGGGGACACACTACTCAAACAAACGAATTCATTATTCTGCTGGACTTTCCAGGTGTTGTATGGCTGTGAAACATTTCAATTATGGAATGTTTTTTACATGTATGTGGCATTTTGGGTAACTGAGCTCACTGATGATCCAGTTATATATTTACAGACAAGCATTGAAAGAACAACATAGTACAAATAGGAAAGGATATCAATACAAAAACAAGGATACATAAAAGAGCTGTCACTTACCACGTCAATAAAATGTATGGGGTTCTTCTTTTTTTCAAATTCATTATACATCAAACCTACTTAAAGTCCTTTAATGACATCTAGATGATTAGGATTGCAGTGAATCGGTGTGATGTACGTGACAAGGGGGGTGATTCACTAACAGATTCTGCGATTGTTCCTAAGAGCGATTTTGGGATTGATTTCAATCCCAGTTAAAATGAATCCTTACTCACTGGTTCACTAAATCACTATTAGCTTGGGATTAATTTTTAGCTCAGATATATGAATATTCATGAACGCACTCAACAACCAATCAGAAAATTTATTTCGACAGGTTAAATTTTTGTAAAAGACTGGTGAATGAGGTTAATGAATTGGCTCATTGAAATTATGCTTGTCATTGTTGACGTCACAGTCAAAATTTCAGATTTACGCTACACGCATGCGTTTGAAATTAATGATGTACGCGCGCGATCATATTAAATTAGGGTTATGTACAAAGTCAATGCTTAAAAGTTGGTGCACGACCGCTCTAGATTTGGGATCAATTTTAGCAGCAAAATTGATCCCAAACAGCTTAGTGAATCAGCGATTAAAATTGAAATCGTTCTTAGGATTGATGTAGATCCTAAAATTGATTTTATCCCATTTGGGATTAATTTTAGCTGTTAGTGAATCACCCCAGGTTCAGATATTCATTCTTTGTAGGCATATTTTAGGAGCGCCATACGCCAGGTCGGTTTTGTGCCCGAGAACATGTCAAATGCTGGCAGTCATGTCATTAAAGATTAGAAGGAAATGCCCCTTAGGTCTCCAGGTTACAGGACTTCATCGCTGAAATTCCTTGATGTGGGCCTTCATCACTTGATTACTTTGAAGAAGGTAAAGGTTCGGAAAAACGGCTAAACTTGAGTGTAGTTCCCTTCCGTTAAGATGCTGTGACTTGTGCCCAGCTCTTAATTCTTCCATATGCTGGTGACCTTGGGCAAAATGTATGTTGGGGCAGAACAGATCAGTGCTGCTATCTGCATTAAAGATTCCTTCTTCCTCTTTAACTCAATGAAGAGTTGCTTAAATACACTCACACCTGTCGATTGATATCACGGTTGAGGCGCTCTACTCGCTCATATGTACAGAGCTTTCAACAATGACCGGTCGGCTGCTTCTCCCTGCTTTCAATCATTGCATCCCAAACATCTGGTTCTGATATTCGTTCTTTGTCAGGAATATTTCAGCAGGGCCATATGCCAGGTCAGTTTTATGCCTGATCACCTTTATACAGAAGGAAAACATTTACAAGAAGGTACACTTTCGGTAATCAGAATTCTGAATCAGAATCTGAATCCGACCAGTACAATTGCTGTGTGCCAGCGTAGTGTCTTCACTAACTGACACAGAAGCTGTTTGTAAAATTCTTCCTGGAAGAAGAATTGCACTATGTCCGTAACAGTCCATCGTTGCTGACGTAAGAACATGTACTTTTCCTATCATTGCATTACTAGCATGTTCTTCAACTACATTGTTGCTGCCCTTGCGCTCAGGCGCTACCATAGTGACTGGTTTCGTCACCTGTAGGCCTACTGGTCTGCGCGCCACTGGGATATCCTCAACATTACTATTATTTGAAAAGAAATGGCTCAATCGCTCCACTGCTGTGGCCATCCGATTTACTGAATCAGCGATGTCGATGAGAGGATCCCGCGGTTCAAGTTCGTAATCAGCCATTGTACGTAAGTCATCGCCATCCTTCCACGATAAGGGATCCATGTTGGACATCTCGTATTCCTGTTATTGTTAGTGTTATCTGATTTTATGTGTTACTGTATTCTTTATTTTGCATGGCCCTGTATTTATTTCTACAATATGAGTCTATGTACAGTCTCATCATCTTGAATGCCACCGTCTCTTCTCAGCTGGCACACCATATATTCTGCACGCAGTGTCCAAGCGTTCAGTTTTATCAGGATGGCCTTGTTGCGGGCCATCCTTCTCCTACAGGCCTTTCCTCTTGCCAGGGCTTCCTGGCCTAAGATGACTAAGGAGGCTTGTTAGCAGGGTCTCCTTTGTCAAGCCTTTCCTGAAGGCTTGACGTCGGCCACTGTCTGTAACGACAGCCTTCCCCTGGATTATAAAGGCACTAATGTCTAAGACAAGAAAAATAAGAAATAATGCTCCATTTAAATTTACTTGGAAAGTAATACCAACATGAACTTTCTTTACCCTAATGCAATTGATGCTTACATTGAAATTCTACCAACAGATTTTATGATATCCAAGTGGAAATCTCCCGTTCATTTTTACTTTGAATAAATTTTTTAATTCAAAATTTGGCAACATTTTGTAAATGCAGGCTGTCTGACAAGTCTCTTAACTCTTAACCCTAATCAGGCCGCGGGGGGGGGGGGGGGGGGGGGGGGGGGTTGAAATCGTTTTCGCGAAAATCGGGCATACGGTGACGACGCTGCACGATTTTCAAAAAATATCCGTCAGACCGAAAACCGCTCAAAAACGTGATTTTGTTGTACAAAGTCAATGCAAATAGATTTTTCTCATGTAATTCATAATCATATGATTATTTTCACTTGCACTGGCTAAAATCAATTTATTTTAGCATAATTATGCTTCAAAAAGATTCTGCAATCAATTTTGACCAAAAAACAAAGAAAAACAAAAAATACATAAGAAAATTGTAAAACAAAATAAAATACATAAGAAAATAATTTGATACCGAATTTTTTTCAAGTACAATTGTTGGGAATGCGTAACAAGAATATTTAGACCAAATTTTAGCATTCTAGGAGCTTTATTTAGTAAATTAGAGCAAAAAAGAATAAATTATGCATAAATTAACAATAATTAATTGATATAAAATAAAATAACATTATTTCAGGAAAATTAACGATGCTAACTTGTAGATTACATTGCACACATACCATTGTGCAAAATTTGGCGGCGTTCGCGCGATCGGCGGCCGCAGGATCTCAGGGGGGGTTGATTCAACCCCCCCCCCCCCCGATTTCCACTTGGATATCATAAAATCTGTTGGTAGAATTTTCAATGTAAGCATCAATTGCATTAGGGTAAAGAAAGTTCATGTTGGTATTACTTTGCCAAGTAAATTTAAATGGAGCATTATTTCTTATTTTTCTTGTTCTTAGACATTAGTGCCTTTATATCCAGGGGAAGGCCTGTCGTTACAGACAGTGGCCGACGTCAAGCCTTCAGGAAAGGCTTGACAAAGGAGACCCTGCTAACAAGCCTCCTTGAGGTCATCTTAGGCCAGGAAGCCCTGGCAAGAGGAAAGGCCTGTAGGAGAAGGATGGCCCGCAACAAGGCCACTCCTGATAAAACTGAACGCTTGGACACTGCGTGCAGAATATATGGTGTGCCAGCTGAGAAGAGAACGGTGGCATTCAAGATGATGAGACTGTACATAGACTCATATTGTAGAAATAAATACAGGGCCATGCAAAAATAAAGAATACAGTAACACATAAAATCAGATAACACTAACAATAACAGGAATACGAGATGTCCAACATGGATCCCTATCGTGGAAGGATGGCGATGACTTACGTACAATGGCTGATTACGAACTTGAACCGCGGGATCCTCTCATCGACATCGCTGATTCAGTAAATCGGATGGCCACAGCAGTGGAGCGATTGAGCCATTTTCTTTCAAATAATAGTAATGTTGAGGATATCCCAGTGGCGCGCAGACCAGTAGGCCTACAGGTGACGAAAACCAGTCACTATGGTAGCGCCTGAGCGCAAGGGCAGCAACAATGTAGTTGAAGAACATGCTAGTAATGCAATGATAGGAAAAGTACATGTTCCTTACGTCAGCAACGATGGACTGTTACGGACATAGTGCAATTCTTCTTCCAGGAAGAATTTTACAAAACAGCTTCTGTGTCAGTTAGTGGAAGACACTACGCTGGCACACAGCAATTGTACTGGTCGGATTCAGATTCTGATTCAGAAATTCTGATTACCGAAAGTGTACCTTCTTGTAAATGTTTTCCTTCTGTATAAAGGTGATCAGGCATAAAACTGACCTGGCATATGGCCCTGCTGAAATATTCCTGACAAAGAACGAATATCAGAACCAGAATGTTTGGGATGCAATGATTGAAGAGCAGGGAGAAGCAGCCCGACCGGTCATTGTTGAAAGCTCTGTACATAATGAGCGAGTAGAGCGCCTCAACCGTGATATCAATCGACAGGTGGTGAGTGTATTTAAGCAACTCTTCATTGAGTTTAAGAGGAAGAAGGAATCTTTAATGCAGATAGCAGCACTGATCTGTTCTGCCCCAACATACATTTCTGCCCAAGGTCAACCAGCATATGGAAGAATTAAGAGCTGGGCACAAGTCACAGCATCTTAACGGAAGGGAACTACACTCAAGTTTAGCCGTTTTTCCAGAACCTTTACCTTCTTCAAAGTAATCAAGTGATGAAGGCCCACATCAAGGAATTTCAGCAGATGAAGTCCTGTAACCTGGAGACCTAAAGGGGCATTTCCTTCATATCTTTAATGACATGACTGCCAGCATTTGACATGTTCTCGGGCACAAAACCGACCTGGCGTATGGCGCTCCTAAAATATGCCTACCAAAGAATGAATATCTGAACCTGGGGGTGATTCACTAACAGCTAAAATTAATCCCAAATGGGATAAAATCAATTTTAGGATCTACATCAATCCTAAGAACGATTTCAATTTTAATCGCTGATTCACTAAGCTGTTTGGGATCAATTTTGCTGCTAAAATTGATCCCAAATCTAGAAGCGGTCGTGCACCACTTTTAAGCATTGACTTTGTACATAACCCTAATTTAATATGATCGCGCGCGTTACCTCATTAATTTCAAACGCATGCGTGTAGCGTAAATCTGAAAATTTGACTGTGACGTCAACAATGACTAGCATAATTTCAATGAGCCAATTCATTAACCTCATTCACCAGTCTTTTACAAAAATTTAACCTGTCGAAATAAATTTTCTGATTGGTTGATTGAGTGCGTTCATGAATATTCATATATCTGAGCGTAAAATTAATCCCAAGCTAATAGTGATTTAGTGAACCAGTGAGTAAGGATTCATTTTAACCTGGGATTGAAATCAATCCCAAATATCGCTCTTAGGAACAATCGCAGAATCTGTTAGTGAATCACCCCCCTTGTCACGTACATCACACCGATTCACTGCAATCCTAATCATCTAGATGTCATTAAAAGGACTTTAAGTAGGTTTGATGTATAATGAATTTGAAAAAAAGAAGAACCCCATACATTTTATTGACGTGGTAATGTGACAGCTCTTTTAGTATCCCTTGTTTTTGTATTGATATCCTTTCCTATTTGTACTATGTTGTTCTTTCAATGCTTGTCTGTAAATATATAACTGGATCATCAGTGAGCTCAGTTACCCAAAATGCCCACATACATGTAAAAAACATTCCATAATTGAAATGTTTCACAGCCATACAACACCTGGAAAGTCCAGCAGAATAATGAATTCGTTTGTTTGAGTAGTGTGTCCACCCTAGCTCTTGGGCTTGGGGTGGAGATCCTTGATCTCTATGCTCTAACCCTAGGGGATGAAGAATGCTCTGTCCTACTGGCTAGTGGTAGGCAGAGCTAGAGATTGCCGTAGGGGTCTTGCAATAATGTACTGATTTAAGCGATCACTCAATAGCCGTGACTCCACGGTCGACAATCTCTATTGCACGCAACATTCCAAAAGAATATAAGACTTTAAGTCGACACTGACAAGAAGAAGATACTTGAGAACATCGTGTGTTGCCTTGATTTCAACTGTATCATAAGACTTGAAGTGGAGCGCTAGGAGCTAGAAGAGAATGCAATGTAGCTGTGACTCAATGGTCGATAATCTATATTGCACTCAACATTTCAACTGTATCATAAGACTTGAAGTGGAGCGCTAGGAGCTAGAAGAGAATGCAATGTAGCTGTGACTCAATGGTCGATAATCTATATTGCACTCAACATTTCAACCGGATAATAAGACTTGAAGTAGAGCGCCAGGAGCTAGAAGAGAATGCAATGTAGGTGTGACTCAATGGTCGATAATCTATATTGCACACAGCACTTCAATCGCATAATAAGACTTGAAGTAGAGTGCTACGACCTAGAAGAGAATGCAATGTGGCCGTGGGAGACTGGACAAACCTTCAGCTTCAGGAGTGGTAAAACCCTTGTACTCCCGCTACCCGACCCTTGTGGATGATGAAGAAGATGTAACCCTACCGAAGAATGGCAACCTCAATCATGACGGATGCTCAGCCTCTGATTATGAGTATCAACTGTGGAATTCTCTGGTCGGAGTGGAGTTGCTGTCCGCAAGAACTCAGGACGGACCCGACGGAGCAGCTCGGTGACCTCGTGATCCGGCATTAGAGCCTAGCTGTCAGCTAAGGGGATACACAATGGATCCGGACCCTATACAGTGTGTCCAAGAAACACTTTTAAAATGGCTACCAAATACTAAATATATGGTTCGTGAGGGGGAAAAAGTATATGTAGATAATACTCATATCCTCAATTATTATTTGACACAAAAAAAGTCAGAAAATGATGTATGTATCAATGAGCAACGCCCACTTTTGTGAAGGACGCAAAAACAAGGCTGCGCAGGAATTCGCTATTCATTTATCACCTGCATATGGGCAGCCAAAAGGGTTAACATGAATAACGGCGTGAATTGGCTAACAAAGACACAATAAATGAAGATATTTAGGTGGTAAACCTTTTTGTTTTCATAATTATATTATTGATGGTTGTTGTTTTGTATCTTGGTGTATTTTGTCTTTGTTAGCCGATTCACGCCATTATTCATGTTGGCCCTTTTGGCCGCCCATATGAAGGGGGTAAATGGATAGCGAATTCCTGCGCAGCCTCGTTTTTGTATCCTTCACAAAAGTGGGCATTGCTCTTTGAAGCATGCATTATTTTCGGATATTTTGGTGTCAAATAATAGTTGACGATATGAGCTTTATCTACATATAAAAATTTCCCTCCAAGAACCATATATTTCTTATTTGGTAGCCATTAAAAAAGTGTATAGTTCTTTCTGGGATACACTGTATATGAGAGGGTGTTGGGTGTGTTTGAGTGGGGTTAGGTTGAGAAGCACATTCCTGAGAGACCCAGGTTTTAAATGCACATGATCATAGCATGTACAAAATGTACGGTTGTTCCATTATATTGAGATGTGCTTTTCATATAGCAAGTAGGGTAGAGCCACTGTTTCCTGTAAAGGAAAATTCAACTAGCAACCTTGGAAAACAGAACTTTAAAAAGTAGTAGGATCATCCTCCTCACCCTTAGAAATGGTGTCTAATAACTACAAATATCTTTGCATTAATCATTTCTTTTTAATCAGACAAGACATCTATCTACACAGTATGGAGAATTATCAGGAGCATCTACGGTGGGTTGTTGAGGAGTTGGGGAGAAGAGAGACCTGTACAAATGAATGACAGCAAAAATTGGATCAACGGTGAGCTCAGTCACTAGAAATGCTCTAACATTCATCCCCTTTCAATCAAAGAAATGTAGTCACACTATTGCTGCATTGTAGAAATATCTCATACTCACACAACCCCCTTGGAAAGTCAAGCAGGTTAATGCATTCTTTCAGAGAGGCTGGAGGCTGTATTAGACAAGTTGTGTCCACCCTAGCCCTTGGGTGGAAATCCCTATATTGTTGTTGGCAACGAACTGGAGAATACTCTGTCATGTACAGTGGAAAAGGAGGGGGGTAGATGTGTCAATATCAGAAGCAACTGAAATATGTTATCTAGATTTTCATTTTTTGCTTTTGTTTTCTTGTTTTTTGGTGTAGATGAAATTTAGGCCACATAAGCTGAAAAAGACTGTTAATAAGGAATGAAAGGACATACCGTACCTCTTTTCGCCCTTCGCAAATCATTGAAAATATTCCTTCATGTATTTTCCTGCATACAAATAAAAGTTCTACTATCGCAGAAGATCAAGTCTTACAATGGGCTGGGTGTGGACAAAGGCAAAATATTGACAACTCATCCGCAACGCCAACCACATCAAAGGAAACAAATATGCTTTAGAGTGCACCAGCCGTAATGGTTGCATCATGGCAAGAAACTATCCGGGGGACATTACACCTACCTGTTAATGGGCCAAGACACCTGGTGGAGTATTAATGACCCCTCAGTCTCCAAGGCAGACTGGGGCAAAATATTGCCAACTAATCAGCAATACCAACCGCATCAAAAGAGTGGAATATGCTTTAGAGTGCATCAGCTCTAATGAACAATTCGATGCGATTTTCACCAATGAGTCTCCTGTCATGCTGGATAACTACTTAGCTTGATGTTTCCGTCACCGCGATCCGGTGACAGGGGTCAGCCGAGGACGTCGACTCGAACCAAGAGCAAAACATCCAGAACCAAAAACATAAGATTCATGTCTAGGCAGGAATCCTCCGTCGTGGTGCTACAAAGATTATCATATTTGACGGCATCATGAGGAAAGAATACACTGAAATACCTCGAGATGGAATACTTCTATTCATCCAAGAAAAATACTCAGAAGGACATTTTAAGAAAAAAGAAGTGGTTTAGGGCAGGATGCTTTCTCAAAATGTGCATGTTAACAGGTGCCTAGTGATTACCAATCACATTACTTCAGCATTCGCTGCTTGTCACCAAGAGTTTCAGCTGTGAATAATTACAATGCAAACACATTGCAGACGTTAGGCATGATAATGAGTCAAGGATATATTTTGTCAAATCGCTTGTCAACTGAAATATCTTACTGTTCCAAGTATCTTTGGTTCCAGGGGGTAGAACCGACGACAAGAGAGTATATTACAAGTTTTTGAATATGTTGATACAACTTCAATTTTTAAAATGTTTCATAACATACCACCCCAGGAAAATCCAGCAGAATAATGCTGTCATTTACAGAGGCTGTTTACAAGTAGTTGTGTCTACTCCGGACCTTGTGCTCGGGGTTCAAATCCCTTGTATGGATTGTGTCGTAAACAAGAGGGTGGAGAGTGTAAGAGGTAGGCAGATATGAGATGCTCGTAGGGATCTTGCCATTGTTGTGCTATAAAGAGATATCAGGAGCAACGACATTGGGTGGTGAAGTTGAAGAGGAGAAGGGAGGGAGCGAAAAAGGTCATAATGTACACAAGAGGAATCAATGCATGTCAAAAAATCTACAATTGGATCATCAGTGAGCTCAGTAACACGAAATGCTCACATACATGTGAAAGACATTTACTCATTGAAATGTACCACATCGATACAATCCCTGGAAAGTCCAGCAGAATAATGAATTCTTTTGTTCGAGGAGTTGTGTCCACCAGAGCCCTTTGGCTTAAAGCAGAAAGCCCTGATATCAATATTGATGTCAACTGAAGGGTGGAGAATACTGTCCTAATGTCAAGAGGTAGGCAGATAAGCTGGAGATGGTCGTAGGGGTCATGCCATTCTCTACTGTTTTAAGTGGTTGCTCAATGTAGTTGTGACTCAACTGTCGGCAATCTATACTGCACACAGCACTTCAATCGCATAAGGATATGTTTTGTCAAATTGCTTGTCAACTGAAATATCTTACTGTTCCAAGTATCTTTTGTTCCAGGGGGTAGAACTGACGACTAGAGAGTATATTACAAGTTTTTGAATATGTTGACACAACTTCAATTTTTAAAATGTTTCATAACATACCACCCCAGGAAAATCCAGCAGAATAATGCTGTCATTTACAGAGGCTGGAGGCTGTTTACAAGTAGTTGTGTCTACTCCGGACCTTGTGCTCGGGGTTCAAATCCCTTGTATGGATTGTGTCATAAACAAGAGGGTGGAGAGTGTAAGAGGTAGGCAAATATGAGATGCTCGTAGGGATCTTGCCATTGTTGTGCTATAAAGAGATATTGGGAGCAACGACATTGGGTGGTGAAGTTGAAGAGGAGAAGGGAGGGAGCGAAAAAGGTCATAATGTACACAAGAGGTATCAATGCATGTCAAAAAATCTACAATTGGATCATCAGTGAGCTCAGTAACACGAAATGCTCACATACATGTGAAATACATTTACTCATTGAAATGTACCATATCGATACAATCCCTGGAAAGTCCAGCAGAATAATGAATTCTTTTGTTCGAGGAGTTGTGTCCACCAGAGCCCTTGGGCTTAAAGCAGAAAGCCCTGATATCAATATTGATGTCAACTGAAGGGTGGAGAATACTGTCCTAATGTCAAGAGGTAGGCAGATAAGCTGGAGATGGTCATAGGGGTCATGCCATTCTCTATTGCTTTAAGTGGTTACTCAATATAGCTGTGACTCAACGGTCGACAATCTATATTGCACACAGCACTTCAATCGCATAATAAGACTTGAAGTAGAGCGCTAGAACCTAGAAGAGAAGGCAATGTAGCTGTGACTCAACAGTCGACAATCTATATTGCACTCACTCAACATTTCAATCGAATTATAAGACTTGAATTGAAGCGCCAGGGGCTTGAAGAGAGTATAGATTTGATTGGGCCACTGAAGGAGACGCCGTCGGGTAACAAGTATGTACTCACCATCACCGATTATTTCAGTAAAAGGACCGATGCAGCTCCCATACCGAACAAGAAGGACAAGACAGTGGCAGACGTATCGTATACAGTCAAGATGAGGTATTGTTATGAGCCCCTCCCTCCTGTCCTCATTAGAAAAAAAAAGATGCAATATGTTGTTGGAGCGTTTAATAATAATTCTGTTCCCCTTTCTCATTCTTTTATCATTTTTGAAAGATTATTCGGTGAGTCTGGCTCTAGACCTTGAAGTAGTCTATCAAAATGTAAAAGGCATGCATACATTTCCTATCATAAATCTCCAAAAGGACGAAGCAAGTAGAGGAGTAGTTACAAAACAGGGAGGGATTTGTTATTACATGGGGCGGTGTGCGGGAAAATGCCTAAATCGTTGGAATTAACAAAGATGACACCTGCCAGAAGATGATACAGATTGTGTCAGTTTGGATGATATACGGAGACAAAAGTTACCTTTTCGATGTTGCTTACAGGATTTTGTTTGGCTCACACATCATCACTGATCATGCCAGGAATTCTTCACAATACAAGAAATCGTCTAGTAACGCTGAGTGAAAGTGGTGCATCTGCAAAGGAGATTCGGAGAGCTCTCATCAAGGAAGGCATCGATCACTCGTGGGGTGCCAATCAAGCTGTCATCAAGCGATTTCATCTCACTGGAAATCTGAAGAAACGGGAGACGAACTGAGGGGCCAGGGGTATCAGCCAGCATCTGAAGGAGTGGATTCATAACAGGATGCTGAAGGATGGTGAATTAACAGCTAGTGACATTAAAAAGAAACTTAGAAACATTACTCCTGTCTGTTAATTGGGCAAGATATCTGGTGAAGCGTCAATGACGCCTCAGCCTCCAGGGCAAATATCAACCTGTCAAGTCCACTTATCCGTAGGATCCATTCAATGACTTAAAAAACATGCAGTTTCTATACTGAAATGCACATTTTCTGTAAGGTCTTTCAAATATGTGTGAAATTGTAGGGGCCTACTTAAAAAAAGCAAAAAATAATTTTGAAAAGAAAAAGTGGTTTAGGGCGGGATTCTTTCTCAAAATTTGCATGTCAACAGGTGTTTGGTGATGTATTGCTGCAAGCAAAAATGGGATGCATTTTGAGAAGAAACCCTCAACATCAAATAAAATGTAACTACTTTTTGAATGAATCTTGTGAAGATCTAGGAAAGTTCAGAAAAATGGTTGTAAACAACATCGGGATGCTTTTAGCAAAGAAATCCTCAATATCAAATCAAATGTAAGTTTTTGAGCAAATAGATTCAATAACCTTTTTTCAAGGTACAGTGTTTGTGTATCATGATCATATCAATCAGTTCTTCACAGATCATAAAGATAACGTGACACTTGAATTAGAATTCTGAACTCTCCCTACTATAGCCATATCTTACTTTTATCTCCCCCCCCCATTCCCGCTGCTTTAGTGTACTACTTTTGTTCATATTTGTATTTTGTTTTTTGTACTTATTTCAGATAATTTTCTAAGTATCTTTTTCTTGTTTATTTGTCATTGATTCACTATGTGTATTGTAATTTGGTGGCCCCTTTTTATAAGCTCTGCTTTCTCCGGGGTCACCAAACCATCATTGAATTTCTTTGTAAAAATGTAATTTTAACTGTAATTTGTATATTGATGATGGTTGAAATAAATGAATTGAATTGAATTGAATCTTCTGTAGATGTCCCATCTATTGCCGTACCTTATGAATAAGAAAGGAAAACAACCATGCTACATTGCAAAATTCAGGACTGGTTCGGAAGGGGATGTTAAGGTACTGCAGAAATATAATACAGGCATGAAAATTGCTTGGTGATAAAAACACTGAAAAGACTAAAAAAAAGCATTCATTTGAGGAGAAAAAACCCACTGATATCATACATTTGAGGAAGAAAAAAACACTGAAATCAGCTGAAATGCTGAAAATTTTTATGCCTGATAATAAGACAACTTCTGACAGTTACTTGTTTATTATAATTTGGATACGAAGGTACTTTCGAAAATTCCATAACTTGCAACTATTTTCTTCTCTTTTTGATTCTAATAATCAGTCGTTTTTTCACCAGTCATATTAGTCATCTTTCTCTATCTTCCATAGATATGAACATTTACGTTTCTATCCTGCATAGGGCCCGATTATTTGGGTGAATGTCACCCTGGAAAACATGCGCTCATTCGAAACTGTGCTGGGTGCATACATGGGCAAAATATTGCCATCACTTCCGCAATGCCATATGACCTCTAAATGCCAACAGACGGAGAAAGCCTCGCGAAAGCAATGTGTCACACCGTGGCTACCCAAGACCAGTTTTACGTGGCACGGAGGTCTGACTGCGAGGTTGTGAGCACATCAGATCTGATAATTGACACGATGCGAAAGGTTAGTATGATTAGTTCATTTCTTTTATGATCAATTCCACCCCTGCCGAGCAAAAGAAAGAATGAAAACTAACAAGAATCATTTCCTTTTCCTCTTTGTAATAGTCTGACTTCAGTATTTGTACAAGCCTATGGAAATGACAGGAACCTATCAGCTTTATTTTAACACCTGTAGTCATAAATGGACACACAATTTATACAAAATTGATTCTAATTTATCATTATTCTTCTCTTTCATTGCAGGCATATGACCTGTTGACCCCAACCAACAGAGAGAGCCTTGCGAAGTCAATGTGCCACAGCGTGGCCACACAGGGGAATTATTATGTTGCCAGAAGGTCAGACTGCGAGGCTGTAAATACCTCGCAGCTTATCGTAGACATGTTGAGAAAGGTTAGTGCGATTAGTTCATTTCTTTAATGATCAATTCCACCCCTGCCGAGTAAAAGAAAGAATGAAAACCAACAACAATCATTTCCTCTTCGATATTCGTGCAAGGGATGACCAAAAAAAAAAAAAAAAAACAAACAAAAAACAAATTGAGAATGAAGCGAATAATCAAGATGTATCTAAAGATGACAACTAAAATGGAGAAATGAAATGCTGAAGAGGTTTTAAAAAAAAAAAAAAAAAAAAAAAAAAATTATCACAACATACATCTTTGCTTACTGGGACGTGTATCATACACAATTGTCATATGTGTAACAGGAAAGTTTTTTAACTTGAGCAGACATTTGTCAAGGTATCATCAAGATCTATCTAAAGACTAAAAAAAAAAAAAAAAATGGAGTTCTTCACAAAGTGAGGAATAAAATTAATGTAAGTTGTAACACAAACTAAAATAGAAACTTGTTGAGAATCTTATACACAGTGTAATGTCCCTGCAGATGTGTTTTCAAACTATTTATAATCTCATGCTTCAAATTCATTAAGGTGATGGTAACAGATATAATGGACCAATTCGAGGATTATGTTACAAAGTTGCTGGGGGCAGGAACACCAAAATCGGCCTTTGAGCATAAATCAAGGGCACTATGCTTCATAAGGGAAGCCGGGGTCTACCTGAACTGATAAACAGTGATGTAATCACCAAGTGAGGAATGGAATGAGAATGTAACCCATACTGTAACAGAAACTTCTTGAGAATCTCATAATTCACCGATGTTTACATTGGTTGTCCTCACAAGAATGTGGAACGTGGTTGATGAGCTGCAAGATTCCCCACATTCACATGAAGCTCTCAGGTCATGGTGGAAGTCAGTCCGGGACCTCTACGCTAAGCTTCTTGACGGACAGAGAACTGTTCATCCAGAGGAACTGTGCCTTCCTGCACAAGGAGATGAAGCCCAGGTAAGGTCAGCCATTTAGAAGCACACCCCTCACACAGGAACCTGTAGCCAGCGATAAGGGATCTGCGGCATGTGGCGCATGAAATAGAGGACACCGAGGGGCGGAGCCTGGCCAAGGCAGCTGCAAGACAACTAAAGGTGGCCCAGGAGCCCATTCTGTGGGCTGTCACACACTTGAAAGAAGGTAATTATGTCTCGAATGTTAAAGGCAAGTATATGCATATCTCTGAATGATAATTTGGGATGACAAATTTTGTATGTGCTTTTCTTCTTTTCCCTTTAGAAACCTACAGCCTGTGGACCCTGTGGTGCATCTCAGGACCGCCAAGTGGAGTTCTGGCAGCAGTTGCTCCAGCGAGTAACGTCCACCTGGCGGGGGGACGCACAATACAACCTCAGACACTTCATGAGGATACAGAGCAAGTCCTCGTCTAGGAAGAATTTCACAAAGCGGCTTCTGTGTGGAAGACACTACGCTGGCACACAGCAATTGTACTGGTTGGAGCAGTAAAATCTCAAGAAGACCAAAGTAAAAAAAAATTAACAAATCATAGAAATGTACCATAGTCACACCATTGCCGCATTGTAGAAATATATCGTACTCACACAACCCCCTTGGAAAGTCAAGCAGGTTAATGCATTCTTTCAGAAGCTGGAGGCTGTATTTGAGAAGTTGTGTACACCCTAGCCCTTGGGTGGAAATCCCTATATTGTTGTTGGCAACTGGAGAGTGGAGAATACTCTGTCATGTGCAGTGGAAGGGGAGGGGGGTAGATGTGTCAATATCAGGAGTAACTGAAATATGTTACCTTGATTTTTATTATTTTTTTTGCTTGTTTTTTGGCGTAGATGAAATCTAGGCCTCCTAAGCTAAAAAAGATAATCATAAGAAATGGGAGGATATACCGTACATCCATTCGCCTCCCGCAAATCATTGAGAATTTGCCTACATATAGTTTTCTGCATAAAAATAAAAGTTGTACTATTGCAGAATATCAAGTCTTACAAGAGGATCTTTGTTTTGAGGGGAAAAAAAATCCAAAAGTGATGAAAGGGGGGCATGGGAGAAAGGACATGAGAACGGCCTTCCATGAGTTTGGCTGCCCTACATATCGTACCATAGAATAAGTAGGAGAGGAGATTGGAGAAACCTTCAGCTTAAACACGTTCGTTCAAAACTGGGCTGGAAGCTTTAGAGTGCATTAGCTGTAATGAACAATTTGATGATCAATGCGATTTTCACAGACGAGTCTTCTATCATGCAGGACAATCATTAAAAAAAACATACTAGTTCATGGTGATTACTATTGATAGAAAGGACACATTTTAGACCACAACTGTCATATAGACGTAGACTAACATACCTTTACTTGATGAATAATATAGTTTGTTTTCATTTTATCATGCACAGTTGCATCGTGACAAGAACTATCAGGAGGACATTACCTGTTAATGGGTCAAGACGCTTGGTGGAGTATCAATGACGCCTCAGTCTCCACGGCAGACTGGGGCAAAATATTGCCAACTAATCCACAATGCCAACCGCATAAAAAGAGTGGAGTATGCCTTAGAATGCATCAGTAGAAATTGACCCGCGACACACGCCTCTGCCGTGTGCGTCTTCGGCTGCCCCATCCGGGACTTCATCCCGATTCATCCAGGCAAATACCAACCCCACACAACCTGGCAGGACACCCTCGTTTCACGGGAAGAGGCACTCCGTAACCGCCATATGCGTACTGCAGAACACCTCTCTGAGCATACTCGTCACCTCCCTCTGCTGGTTGTCGGGGACTGCGTTCACATCCAGAACCAGACTGGTCCACATCCGACCAAATGGACAAGACTGGGATCGTCGTTGAGGTGCCCCAGTTTGACCAGTACGTAGTCCGTGCCAACGGTTCCGGACGTGTGACCCTCAGGAACAGGAAATTTCTCCGCAAGTATCTTCCTGTTGTTTCCTGTACACCACTTGCCCTGGCACCTGGCCCAAGCACAGTTTCCCTCTCACGACCCCTTGGACGGTCTTTATCACCAGCAAGATCATTTCCTGAACTTTGTTAAACATCATCAAAAAGAAGAAATGGTCGAACTGCCATCTCGACACTCCCTGAAACCAGTTCCGACTGTAATTCTATCGCATGGGGTGTTGCTTGTATATAGCCTTCCCCAAATCCCTTGAGTAGAACACTTGGTCCAGCAGAAGAATTCTAACAGAGGGATAAAACACTATCCTGCATCAAAAGAAAGAGATGGTCGAACTGCTATCTCGACACTCCCTGAAACCAGTTCCGACTGTAATTCTATCGCATGGGGTGTTGCTTGTACATAGCCTTCCCCAAATCCCTTGAGTAGAACACTTGGTCCTGCAGAAGAATTCTAACAGAGCGGCAAAACACTATCCCAAATTCAGGGACTGAGACTAACCTGTATCTCTCAATACTCTAACTTCCTTTGTCTTATGAAAGACTTACTACATTATTGCCACTTGTTTTAATGTCTTGCAGTTGCAGTGATGCTTTTAGGGTTAGGGTTGTGCATATGCCGACTCCTTTTATTTACATTAATTTAAAGGGGAAGTTCACCCTGGAATTGTATTGGTCTTAAAAAACGAAGAAAAATAATAAAAAAATATTAGTGAAAGTTTGAAGAAAATCGACCAAAAAATAGCGAAGTTATGAATATTTAAAGTTTTGATTGTGTGACGTCACGTGCGAGCAGCTCTCCCATTGGTTGTGTATGTAAATTCCATAAATTTGTCTTTTTGTCATGGTTCTTGATAAAGAAATGGGTCAATTTGATATAGTCATGTATATGAACATCTGTTTGATGGTATATCGACCGCACAGGTGACATAATTAATTTCTTTTGAAAAAAAATGACATTTTATGGAATTTACACCACATAACACATAGGAGATCTGCTCGCATGTGACGTCACAGAATCAAAACTTTGAATATTCATAACTTCATAATTTTTGGGTCGATTTTCTCCAAACCTTCACTCATATTTTTCTTTTATTTTTCTTCATTTTTTAAGACCAATAAAATTCCAGGGTGAACTTCCCCTTTAAGTGCAACAGGAGATGATGGATTCAGCTCCTACCTGTGTCTTGAGGACCTCTGTAGAAAGATGGATGCCTCACTTGATGAACAATCAGCCTATTGACGTTGTATATACATCTTAGTCTCTAGTTCCCATTTCAGTCTTCTTCTTGGTGCGTCAGCATGTATAGTCATCTGTATTCCTTACAGGATCTTGTATATATGTTTATCTTTCTGTTCTGTTACCTTTCTGTTTATTACAGCATACTTTTGTCATTGCTATGATTAAATAAATAAACATCAGAGAGCTAAGCACAATAGAGTTCATCTAAAAACCAACAATAATTTCCTTTTCCTCTTTGTAATAGTCTGACTTCAGTATTTGTACAAGTTATAAATTAGAACATAATGTAATATTTGTATATATTATTAGAAAACGACAACTCAGGAATAGGGTCGTAAATAAACGTATCTAGACCGTGAGATCCTCGCCAAGTCAATGTGCCACAGCGTGGCCACACAGGGATCATATTTTGTTGCTAGAAGGTCAGACTGCGAGGCTGTGAGTACCTCACACTCCACAGCTAATGGTTGACATAATGCTAAAGGTTAGTATGAATAGTTCATTTCTTTTATGATCAATTCCACCCCTGCTGAGCAAAAGAAAGAATGAAAACTAACAACAATCATTTCCTTTTCCTCTTTGTAATAGTCTGACTTCTGTATTTGTACAAGCCTATGGAAATGACGCGAACCTATCAGCTTTATTCTAACACCTGTAGTCATGTAATGGACACACAATTTATACAAAATTGATTTTAATTTATCATTATTCTTCTCTTTCATTGCAGGCATATGACCTGTTGACCCCAACCAACAGAGAGAGCCTTGCGAAGTCAATGTGCCACAGCGTGGCCACACAAGGCTCTTATTATGTCGCCAGAAGGTCAGACTGTGAGGCTGTTAATACCTCGCAGCTGATTGTCGACATGTTGAGAAAGGTTAGTGTGATTAGTTCATTTCTTTTATGATCAATTCCACCTCTGCCGAGTGAAAGAAAGAATGAAAACCAACAACAACAATCATTTCCTCTTCGATATTCGTCAAGGGATGACCAAAAAAAACAAAAAAACAAACAAATTGAGAAATTAAGCGAATAATCAAGATCTATCTAAAGATGACAACTATAATGAAGAAATGAAATGCTGAAGAGGTATATAAAAAAATTATGGTTATATTCATGGAAATTCATCACAACATACATCTTTGCTTAATGGGACGTGTATCATACACAATTGTCATATGTGCAACAGGAAAGTTTTAAACTTGAGCAGACATTTGTCAAGGTATCATCAAGATCTATCTAAAGATTTAAAAAAAAAGAAAAAAAAAGAAAGGAGTTTTTTCACAAAGTGAGGAATAAAATGAATGTGACACAAACTAAAACAGAAACTTGTTAAGAATCTTATAAACAGTGTAATATCCCTGCAGATGTGTTTTTTAAAACTATACACAATCTCCTGTTTCAAATTCATTAAGGTGATGGTAACCATCTAAGCGAAATAATGGACGCATTTCAAGACTACACCACAAAGTTGCTGGGGGCGGTGACGCCCAAATCAGCCTCTGAGCATAAAGCTAGGGCTTTGTGCTTCATAAGGGAAGCTGGGGGTCTTCCAGAACTGATCAATAGTGATGTATTCACAAAGTGAGTAATGAAATGAAAATGTAATCCAAACTATAACAGAAACTTCTTGAGAATCTCATAATTCACTGATGTTTACATTGGTTGTCCTCACAAGAATGTGGAACGTGGTTGATGAGCTGCAAGATTCCCCACATTCCCATGAAGCTCTGAGGACATGGTGGAAGTCAGTCCGGGACCTCTACACTAAGCTTCTCTCCAAGAAGTCTGGCCAGGCTGCAGCTAACTTGACGGACAGAGAACTGTTCATCCAGAGGAACTGCGCCTTCCTACACAAGGAGGTGAAGCCCAGGTAAGGTCAGCCTCTTAGAAGCATACCCCTCACACAGGAACCTGTAGCCAGCGATAAGGGGTTAATTCCCCACATTCACATGGAATATGAACCAAGCAACTCCAGATGGACAATTTACGCATGAATTGTTCGGCATCAATGGGTCAAGATATGCATTTGTTGGACAGGGGATAGAAAGAACTGAAATTAAGGACCTAAATGAAGAGGTGTGGTGCCAACACTACAAGGACAAAATTCGGAATAAGCACAGCAGGTGTGAGGAGGACCCAATAACTGAATGTTGGTACCATGCTGGAAGGAGCAAGAGAAGATCTCGGTACAAATGTATCAATGTAACAATACCAGGGATAGGCTAAACTATGTTGGAAAGGGATTCAAAAGAATGGAGATAAAGGACCTAAGTGAAGAGGAGTGGTGCCAACACTACAGGGAAAATACAAGGGAGAAGTCTAGTGGGTGTGAGGAGGACCCAATACAGATTACTTTCATTGATCTGTTTGGAGATTCATCGGCAAAAAAAGTACTATCAATGGTGCCTTCTGAAATTAAGAATCTTTGTTGCCAGATCCACACCTGGAAACTTCAGAGCAGCACTACCAAGATGTGGTTCTCAATGCTAATGTATTGGTAACATGCATGGCTGCCAGTAATGATAATTTTCCCAGAAATATTCCAAGATCAAATGACAGCTATAGGCACTATGCTTATAAGCAGTATACATACATGCACCACAGCCATCGTCTCGGTAAAGGGAGCAAATGTTTCGTGCCATCGTGTGCAGTGTGTCGTGTAAGACAGGAGTATCCGAATGCAACAGGAGTGTATAAAGAATTCACCAATGGCATGTAAGATATGGGAGTGACCTATGAATGGCAATGGGGAAACGGTAAAAGAGAATCATTACTAGAGACTTGTTTAAGGGGGCCAATGTTAATAGTCAATCAAAAAGATTTTTTGAAAAGGGGAGATACAATGTATTATCCCTTTGAAGAGCATCAGTTGCAAAAAAAAAAAAAAAAAAAAAAAAAAAAAAAAAACAAAAAAAGAAAGAAAAAGAAAATGAAGGCATCTCTTTTGAACAGGCCGTAAAAGATTACAAAAAAAGGGTAGACATTATCCCTTTTGTAATTACAGAACAAGAATTCACTATCGTAAACTTCACGTTCTGCCTGAAAAAAATATCCTGGATAAAGTACAAACAATCAGATGGCATCACTGATCATTTTCTGAATATTATATTTTAATTTTAGTATATTAGTGCTTGATTTATCATGTTGGGGGCTGTAAATAATTACAGCAGACAATGGGTATGATAATGAGCCATGAGTATTAGCAAATTACTAGACTAGGATACTACTAGCGATTCCATGTTAACTCTTATAAAAAAAATATTTGAGCAAGAAATGCAAGAATTGTCCTCCGTAAGAGTTATGTGGCATATTATCAACCCCAAACAGATCAGAAGAAAGTACTGTGGTTGATATCATACAGGCATTCAGAGACGAATTCCTGGAGGGCAGGAGTTTAAATCTGCCTGTAGACATGGCATCCTCTGAGGCGGCCATGCAGGGTAGGACCCAGAAGCTCCATATCTCCAGAGCAAGCATCATGGATGGCCTTCTCGACGAGCTGACCCTCGACAGCTACCTATTGAAGTTTGCTTCATGGATGAGAAGGGGCAGGACCTGGAATGCCTCATGAAGAAATCCCTGAGGCTAGCCCTAGGAGCTGTCCAGGAGAGACTACTGCTGGAATCACAACCGGTTGTGGACCAACATATGGTCGAAAGGAAGGCCTTCCTGGCTGCTGGACTTGTAATTGGTAAGTGTAGTATTTGAAGGTAACATGGAGAAGTCTCACAATGCCACCATCCAGCTATCTGTCCTGCAGGAAACAAGTTGGAAAGAATAACACAGAGCAATATTTAGACAAGCTGGAGGAGAATAGCAAGGAGGATTTTCTAGCCAGTATAGCAAGTGCTGTAACTATTTACAGCTCATTAGTCGCTTTTGAACCATCAAGGAGCTTCATTCAATCAATCAACAATGCCTGCCTTATCATTTTCGTTTAATTACTCCATTATGATTTATGTTGAAGTTTATTCTTTATTACACAATTTTTCACTTCATAGCTTTCAAGACGGTAATTTTTTTTTTCGTTTTATTTGCTTTCAATGAAGAGGCAGAGACCACCATGCTTTTCATGTGGGGGTTTACTCACGTGGAGGATACACCAAACTTTTTTTTTTTTTTAGGTAAGTATCTTTTTATTATATATATTTTTTAAATTTAATTTTAATCAGCAACGCATCTAGAATAGCAAATTAGGGAACCAATGCATTTGTGGTTCAAACTGAAAAGGAACTGAACATTTATTTTTGCACATTTCGGTACATTTATTAACCAAAAAGTGTTGTATAAAATGGGTTGTGTGGTTGATTGCGAGCATTGTGCGGCAGCCGGAGGGAGAGAGGGAGAGCGAGAGAGAGAAAATGTGTTTGTGTGTGTGTGTGTGTGATATTGATGAATTATAGACCCTACCGGGTACAGAGAGAGAGAGAGAGAGAGAGAGAGAGAGATGTATATAATGCAGATAGATCCAATCCTGAGCAAGAGTTCAGAACATATTTGATTGCTCAACTTTTGTTTTTTCCATCATTTATCTAATTTGTAATACAAATGAAAATTGATTAAATGCCTACTTCATAAAAGAAGGAAAATACGAACGAATATCAACCCCGAGTCCGACCTAGTTACTTTTAACCAATCAGGATCATGTGCATTCTATTGCTTGATCCCTGCTATATCTAATCCGATATCTCCCTTGCATTACGCATGTACGATATTGATTAATTTCACTCAATCACGTCTGTCACGGCATCAACATGTCTCTTCGTCGTTCTCATCACCGCAATAAGTCCCTCCCACTTCTTAATTTAGTTCTCCTTAATTCAATAAAACCTAAAGGCCTAAATATAACTTGTCATCACTGTTCACGCCACAAATTCTTCCCAATACAAGAAATCAAATAATGCTAGTGAAAGTGGTGATTTGTGGAGGAGATTTGGAGAAATAGCATAAGGAAGGTGTCAACCACTTGTGGGGCGGCATTCAAGCTGTAATCAAGCGATTTCGATTCACTGGAAATCACTGTTGGGGAGATTGTTTCCTCATTTAGAGAGGAATTCCAGGAGGGGAGGAATATAAATCTGTCCCTGGACATGGCGTCCCCTGAGGCCGCCATGCAAGGCAGAATGCATAAACTGCATATCTCAAGAGCCAGCATTATGGACGGCCTACTAGATGAATTGACCCTGGACAGCTACCCGCCCCGTCTCCCCATTGCAGTTTGCTTCATGGGTGAGAAGGGACACGACCTGTGAACAATTGGACAAGCTGGGGGAGAATAGAATGGGTGCTACAAAGAGCATGCACACCATGACAGAGCGGCAATGGGATCGGCTGGTAGAATTGCTGGCTCACCCCATTAGGTGCACAGTGAGTGAAATCGGGTTGGATCTGGATACTCCGGAGATACACCTGGCAATCACAGAAGGCTGGGTTGAGGAGAATATCGTCCCTCCGTCTGTTAGGGCATGTAGCCATTGTACACGCTCCAGGAAGGAAGGGAGATAGGTTAGGTGCTGAGGCTCATCGGCTTTGCCTTAAGGAGTTCCAGGAGATGCAACAAAGATAAAAGATGCCATCATCACATGTTCTCCGATGACGAGAACAAATGCACCATGTCTACTTGAACATGTGGATGGCCTCTCTACAGCAAAACGATTTTACAGAGTTTCTTGTGTACTGGACAGCCAGTATTGCCTTCCTTCTACAGCAAGCTGGAAGATACAATCATCCCTCTCTGATCTGAAGATAGGGTCAAGAGAACTATGGATGAGAGGTTAATACAAATATCACATACTCTGCATGTCAAGCATATAGGCACCTAGACTTTCACAAATCAGCTCAGCTTCCAAAAATTTCACAAGCGATTCCATCATGTCTTCGACAAGAAGTTTTGGGGAAAAAAGCTATGTACAGGGAATATCTAGTATTTTTCTCCAAAGAAAATACATCTACCACTTTACAATTGAAATTAACATCCATAAAGGCATAAAAAAAACCAAACAATGTTGGCGAAAAATGTATCGTCACGTATGAGGAAACAAGTTAATGGTAGGGTAGTGTAGATAGAACAGGGAATGAGTAAATACCAACATTTGTGGAATGAGGTAAGGAGCTTCTCTTTGAGTGTGTGCACCCCAATGCAACAATGCTGGTAGATTCCATCATCCATATCTTCTTGGAAAAAATAATCGCTTTGCTTTTAGTCAAAGTTGTCATGTTATAGAGAACTATGGAGGAGAGGATAATAATTCTGTTCAGTGACTTGACCAGTCAATGAGATTCTTGATTCTTTCTTTTATTTTCCTTTCCTTGTTGCAGACTCGCTATGCTACAGGTGTGGATGGTATAAGAGAAATCCGGGTCTATCACCCTTCGCTGATGCATCCAAGACAGCCTCGAGTATGGAAGTCCTCGACAATGAGAGGATTGGCATTTGTATCCATCCCGACTCAAGACACACCCCCATTTTTTTATTTGTTTGACCATGAACAGGCAGTGAGAGGAGAGCCTATCACCAAAGAAGATGATGCATGGAGTGTTGGGTGTTGCGTGATCGAGATGGCGACAACGAAGCCCCCATGGGGCCCAAAAACATATGCCGAGCTAGTGTACAAGGTATGAAATTCATTACATTTATACTGTTCGTCATAAAGGTGGAATATTTTTTTGCTTGCACCAGTGACACAATGTTGCTTCGGCTTTAATTTCTTGAAAGTCTTTTTCACCACTTTCACTCTGGTGGATCATGGATATATCTTGGACATTCCCTCAACCCTTTCCAGGGATTTTTCTTCCAAAAAGTTTGTAAATCTCTCAACTTCCATCTGTATAATTATAATTATGTAGGATAAGAAAAATGCTCACTAAGGAAGCTTGTAATCATGCTATCTGATCTCTTGTGCTCAGTAGAATGGATTACTCTATTTCTCTATAGCACAATATTAATAAGACAGATATTGAAAGGTTGCAGCGCATTCAAAATCGTGCCGCCAGAATTGTCTTGAAAGTGCAGAAGTATGATAAGGCCACTTGACATACTCTGCATGTCAAGCATATAGGCGCCTAGACTTTCACAAATCAGCTCAGCTTCCAAAAATTTTACAAGCGATTCCATCATGTCTTCGACAAGAAGTTTTTGGGAAAAAAGCTATGTACAGGGAATATCTAGTATTTTTCTCCAAAGAAAATACATCTACCACATTACCATTGAAATTAATATCCATAAAGGCATAAAAAAAACCCAATGTTGGCGAAAAATGCATCGTCAAGTATGATGAAATAAATGTAATACCTTACCATGTCATCCTGCGGGTGGGACAGGGCATCAAACCAGAGTACAAACCATCATTTGTAGAATGGGGTAAGGAGCTTCTCTTTGAATGCGAACCCAATGCAAAAAAAGCTGACCTCTTTTCTTTCTACAGTCAAAGTGGTCATCTTATAGAGAACTAGGGAGAAGATAAATCAGCGACATGACCGGTTAATTAGATTTTTGATTCACTCTGTTATGTTCCTTATCTTGTTCCAGACTCACCATGCTACAGGTGTGGATAGAATAAAGGAAATCTGGATGTACAATCCATCGCTCATGCACCTGAGACCGCCTCAAGCACGCTCATGCAAATTTAGGGCCGTCGTTTGAACCTTGAGAGGGGGGGGGGGAGGAAGACGGTTATGAATGATTAAATTACACTGCTGTGACTGAAATGCATTATTCATGAATTTAAGCAACATACATTAAAAAGGAAATACCTTCAAGCGTTTTGTAATTTACAAAGAAAATTACCACTTAAATGCGCGCTTAATACAGGCCCTATCTTGTCATAATCTTAACAAGCCCATTTAGTCTTTTTTCGTATATTCCAGCAATCAACCAAAATGCCTGCTCTATCTTTTTCATTTGATTATGTTATTATGATTTATGTTGAAGATTTTTCTTTAATCCACAATTATTCATTCACAAGTTACCAAGACGGAGATTTTTGTTTTGTTTTATTCGATTTCAATGAAGAGGCCGAGGCCACCATGTATTTCATGTGGGGATTTGCGTTGCTGGAGGACACCCCAAACTTTCACGGGTGTCATTTGAATCTTCTCTTCTACAGAGTAAATGAAGCTAACAATGAAGTCGTCTTGCAGTCTCTTCACTACACCTTGTCTTACATGTACCTTTGAATCAATGATGCAGCCAACATCTCGAAGTACGGAAGTCCTCGACGATGGGAGGACTTGAATTCGCATCTATCCTGACTCAAACAAGACACACCCCCATAAAAATGATTTTGCAGAGATGTTTAGCAACTTTTACCATTAGATTTTTTCTTTTACCTACACTTTGCAGACTACTGATAGGAGAAAAAATTTGGCTGTGGAAGAGGATAAGGTGTCAGATAGAGATAGGGGTAATGGAGGTATGAAACTAGAAGAATAATCAATATTCTTTTATCAAAATGTATATAAAATATCTGATTCGGTGCTGGCTTAGTGGAAGGGCAAAAGTGGACTGGCATGTCTGGATAATGGAAGTAAACCACTTTAAAAAAATGAAACCTTTTCAGGACCACCAAGCCTCAAGTAAGAATCCAAGATTAACTCAAGAAAATGTAACATTTTCCTTAAAAGAAAAAAAAATATGATAGGGTTTGGGTCATAGTTTAGTGGAGTTTCTTGATTTACTGGACTGACAGTTATGCCTTACTCCCACAGCAGCCAGCATTCAGTGCTCTTCTGTTAGCGACGAATCTCTACCAATGCTAGAAGAATTTAAGCTACAGGGAATGCCAGGTATTTTTCTCATCTAAAAAATACCTAAAGTATTGTTTCATCAAAATTAATCTCCAGATAAAGGCGGCTAGAAAAGAGGGTGGGTAAAAATGCATCGTGATATGATGGCACAAAATTGTTTCACAAAAAGTATTCAGTAAAGGACCTGGTAGAAGGCATTCTGATCGGTGGTAGCGGTAAATAGGCCTAGAATAAAGAGTTAGGTGTAACGGTTAAGAGCTTTCCAAACACTCTGAGGATGCTGATTTCAAGAACACCACTGTTAGAAACAGACTGATCACTGGCACTCTACCAGATAAGCCTAGACTAGAATTATTTCTCTAACATGGCAGAAAGTGTATATCATATCCAAAACCATTTCATTTAAAGAAATATCAGTAAAGAGAGGGTTTTACCAGCCATATACATACGCAATGGAAATTCAATAGGCCTACAGGCAAAAAAGACAAGGTTCTAGTGTCAGGTAGTCCTGGATAAGACATTGGCACAGATCAACTGCACTGGTAGGAAATAAAAAAATTCAAAGAGAGAGGCTGTAAAAAAAGAAAAGAAAAAAGAAAAAGGAAAAGAAAAAGCAAAAGCATGAAAAAAGACGAAGTGAAAGAAGAGATACAACGAGAAAGAGGAAGAGCAAAGAATATGAGAAAAAAAGAAGAGCTAATAACAAGGGTGAGAGAGAGACAGGAAAAGGTGACAACTTACCGTGCAGATATCAGAGGGGCAAGATGGATTGGAGTGAGATACAGAGACTGAGAAGCAGAAGGGGGCATGTATTCATCGCTGCCACTGTTTTGGACCCTAAATCAGATGGCAACAGTGGTGCGACTATTCCAATTACTGTCAATTCATGTTGAGCGATTTCCAAGTGGCGTACCAAGCATTAGGAAAGGTGTGGTTGTGGAATTGACAAAGTGGTTGAAGAAGAAGGGAAAGGTTGTTAAGGTTATTTGTCAGGTTGTGGATGCATTATTTGATGTACCAGAGCTGAGTGACGACCTGCAAAGAAATATACAAAAGAGAGTGCAAGGTATCTGGTCAAGGAGTCAAAGTTGAGAGCAGGTATTCAGAATGCAATTGTCCGAAATGCTAGGAATCAGCGAGGACGGGAGGAATGAAATGAGTACATTCCACGGAACTTTGTTTGACTTTTGTCCACAGCCTGCGAGAAGGAAGAGAAAGCATGAAGTAGAAAGTGTAGATATTGAATATTCTCATTTTGAATTTGACACGTTGAAAGGAAATGTAGAGAAACAACAATAAAATGAACCAGAACCCCCCTTTTTTTCCTTGAAGTAAATTTCATGAAAGATAAAGAAGAAGAGAAGATATATATAGGCATACATTTTTTTTTTTTTTTTTGGGGGGGGGGGGGGGGGAGAAGAAACACTATATGTAGATAAAGATTGATTACGTTCATGTCGGTGTATTACATATATTTTAAATAATTTATTTCATTTATTTATCTATACAATTGATGTTTCCAATGCAGATGTTCTGGAGTCATTGTGCAGTCAATCTGAGGAAGGCCAGAAAGCAAGACCCGACCAAGAAAGTACATGATATGAATGTTAATAGGTCAAAGATTAGTTCATATGCAAACAATCTTCCTAATATGAAAAAGGCAAATAAGAAGCTAAAAAACAGAATGGTTTAGCGATCGCGTCATTAGCAGCCATGAGCAAATATGAGGAGGCGAAGGATCTGCCAGGGATGACGGACGGAAGGAGATACAAGGCAAAATACTTAAGACGCGAGGAAGCAATTGCTGAACGCTAAAAAGGCTTTGAAACTCAGGTAAGGACAGGATGCGAAGGACTTGGATAGGCCGAAGTTCGAGAAAAAGTTGCTGGCGTGTCAAGACTTGAAAGAATGTCAGGCCCTGAATGATAATCAACCAAACTGTACTGCTTGTTTTTAAGTGCTTTCCTACCAGTATTTGATGAAGCAAATGTCCTGCAGAAAAGTGAGTTGAAAGCAGCTAAAAAATGCCTCAAAATGAGCAAAAAAGGCAAGGATCGTATCGCATCACAGCTTGAAAACTAACGTAAAGAGCAGGAATATGGCCAGTAAAATCAACAAGATGCAAGCAGGAGAGACATGGAGACAAGACAAAGCCAAATCACTTGAGACAGACTAACGTCGTTAGATATTGGATTTGAAAAAAAAAAAAAAAAAAATTGAAGGAGAGTCGTGCCATTGACTATGACGAGAGGCCAAAGTCATTCAAATGGAAGCAAACCTACTCCAATGACAGAAGAGGGGTATACCAGGATATAATGATCAATCATGGTGCGAGTTCTGCAAAATGAGAGGTTGTTGTGAGGACTGTATTGGAAGGGCTGACGGACATACCGATGGAGAATGTCAGACTCCCGAAAACTGCAAGTGCATGTTCTTTAATGCTGGAAGGAAGAAAACTATGGCAGGTTCAAGTAGCCAGAGCTCTCATGACCATGGCAAGCGATGCAACAATGTGATTGTTAGCCTGTTCAGCCCCAACCCCCACTTTCAGCTCAGCACCTCCAAGGTCCTTGATCTACAATACATTACATATAAAAGGGGCGCTATCAGTTCATTAGGCCTCTATCTTCATTATAAACATAATATCGTTCTGCTCAATAGAAAACTAATACATATTTCAATTTTTAATTCCACTTCCTTATCAATCCATCAATAATGCCAGTCCTATCCTTTTCTTTCAATCCCATTTATATAAACTTTAAGGCATTTTGTTTATTTCGTAATTTTTCATACATGTATTAGCTACCAGGATGAAGAAGGCTGAAGACTGGGTGATCGAGGTTCACAAGTCAAACGAGATAGAAAGGGAACTACGTAAGTAGGGTGACATAGATGGCCTTCAAAGTCATGCAGAGTCTCCTTCAGACAAGAGTTACCAACTTATGATGGATAATGTTGATGTCGTCATCCACGCAAGAGATAATTATGGACAAGATTATTATATGGTGCAGATGATGCCTCTCCAGAATGAGGAACTTTGGGACCCGTGCCCCAACATGGACCCTCCAACCACTACCTTTTCTTTGGCATCTGGCAAGTGTCTCTATTAAATGACCGTCTTGCAGATGGGGTGGTGTGTCCGGCGCCAGCAGAGGAAGATGTATTAGCTACCAGGATCGTGATTTTCTTGGCGTTTACTTTCCTCATATGAATGATTGAATTACACTGCTTTGACTGAAATGCAACATGCATGAATTTAAGCACAATACATTCTTAAGTAAATACCTTCACGCGTTTTGTAATTTACAATGAAAGTTACTATTTAAAATAATGCACGCTTAATACAGGCCCTATCTTGTCATAATCTTAAAAAGCTCATTTAGTCTTTTTCGTATATCAACCAAAATGCCTGCTTTATCTTTTTCAATTGATTATGTTATTATGATTTATGTTGAAGCTTTTTCTTTAATTCACAATTATTCTACACTAAGATACCAAGATGGAGATTTTTTTGTGTGTGTTATTTGACTTTGATGTAGAAGCCCAGGCCACTATGAACTTTATGTGGGGGTTTACTCTTGTTGAGGATATGCCAAACTTTGTTTTTTTTTAGATGAGTGTATCTTTTTAGTATGTATATTTCTTAATTTAATCTATGACAGCAAATTAGGGAACAAATGAACTTGTGGTTTATGTTGTGGAATACGTTGTGTGAATTGAGTTGTGTGGTTGATTGCGAGCAAGTTTCGGCAGTCGGAAAGATAGAGAGAGAGAGAAAAATATTAGTTGTAAATGTTATGTGAAGCATTGTGGTAAAAATATATATAATTTTTATACAATATTAAAGTTGGTTTAGAGTCATGTAACTCATGCCATTCTCATGGGGATAATAAAGAGAGTAAAATATGATGTCATTTTGAAACACAGATCTTTATGGATGACATAACTTACTCTGACCTTGTGTATACATGATTGGTGGAAAGTACTTACATACATACATAATATACCAACCGGCCTCTTTCTGCATTTGCTACTTTTTTTTCCAACCATGTTTTCGCCTCTCGCTCGAAAAGTTTTGTTATGAAATCTTAAAACCTACGGCCTAATAATCACATCAAACCAGCACATACATCAAATCATAATTGATCTTAGTCATTTCTTTAATTATAGAAATCGCTATTTTCAAAAAAATTTCCAGTCAGTTTATTTTGTGTTTTTCTTGAAATTTTTTGGAGTTTGAATTCATGAAAAAAAAACATGCTTCCTCCTCCGACTCGGACAAGATAATGATCCACAAACCTAAGAGCAATAGGAACCCTACTCTACCATAGTACCAGATGGCATGCTGACACACAGCGACTGTAAAAGCGAAGGGCTGTTAAAAAAAACCCCAAGCAATAATAATAAATAATAATTAAAAAAAGAAAACCAAAAAAAAAATGAAAAGCAGAAGAGTGTTGAAGAAAGGGAAGCAGGTATGAAAGATAGTGACGAGAGTACTAGAGTTGAAGAGAAGAGGATAAGAATAGTATGCTGAAATCACAACACATGAACGCGAAATAGAAAAGCGAAAACAGCCAAGACCTGGTGCTAAAACTTATGTCATATCACTTTAATAAGAACGAGCTAGCGAGGTTGGCTTTCAATGGAGATGCTACGAAAAAGACCCTCTGAACAGACCAACACGTTAAAATCGATTGTGGGCCAGGTGGAGATGCAATTTCCAGGATTTCTGGTAAAGCAAAAAACAAAAAACAAAACTACGGGATGTAGTCAACAGAATGTGCCGAAAATTAGCGCTCAATATGAAAACTGCCAAAAGTATGATTTCTTAAACCTTATGGCCTAATCATCACATCCAATCAACACATACACCAAATTATAATTGATCTTAGTGATTTCTAGAAATTTTGAGAACTGGAGGATGAAATGAGTACATTCCAGAGAACTTTGTTTGACTTTTGTCCACAGCCTGCACGAATAAAGAAAGCTTGAAGTAGAAAGTGTAGATATCAGAGATTTTGAACTTGAGAGGCGAGTTTGTTAGGAAATCGCAAACCCTATGGCTTAATCATCACATCCAATCAGCACATATACAAAATCAATCATAATTGATCTTTTTGATTTCTTTAATTATAGATATCACTATTTTTTTTAATTTTAATTTCCAGTCGGTTTTTTTTTCATGTTTTTGATTTTGAGTTTATAAAAACATGCTTCCTCCTCAGACTCGGTCACGATAATGATCCACAAACTTAAGAGCAATAGGAACCCTACTCTACCATAGTACTAAATGGCAAGCTGACACACGGAAAATCTAAAAGCTAAGGGCTGTAAAAAAAAAAAAGAAGAAGAAAAAAAAATTATAGGACTTCTCTCCTTTCATCTGGATCTGCACGACCTCAACGACAAAAGCAGATATTATAACTGAAACTTTATGGTTTGTCAGTAAAAATATATATCTGCACTTTTATAGAAGAGAGTCGACCATTTTTATATTACAGCGATTTACATTCCTTGGACAGGATCCACCTTAACCACTATGGTGAGGTGGTGTTTGGCCATGCTTTGGGACAGGAAATATTGAAGAAATTGGCCGCCTCTGTTGGAGGGAAGTATGTGCCACGGGAACTGTTAAGCCTGTGGACTCCTCACCCTGCGGTAGAAAGTGAACTGAGCAACAAGATGACCTCCTCAGGTCATACAGTGCATCGGTTGTTCTTTCAGGTGATGGGAGATCAGACTCACCAATTGGTAAAGAAGGGGCATGCATAGTGTTTCAAAATATCACCAGATAATTCTAGAGAAGTTTGACATACATATCACATGACACTCCATCTACACCCCAGAAATTTTGCACAACGTGCTATTGCCATCTTACGAATCTCTCATCTGGGCCTCTGACCTCCCATAAAAGATATTCAAACTGCCCTACGACTGTTCATGTGCATTGTGCAGGAGGCAGAGGGAAAATCCCCAAACATGCAGAGGATAGCATGTTAGCCACTAGGATTTGAGAGTATGTGTAAGGACAGTTCAAAATGTCAAATGCAGAGACTGTGATGCATGTCACCTGGATTGTGTGGCTCTTACGGTGATGCCCAAGTAGGATGAAGACTACATCTTGTTATCCTGCACAATTACACACAGTACATGGATGTGCCAGGAAGATAATGGAGTATGTTGAAGGACAGCTCCTGTCAAAGGCAGAGATTCCTCCCCCACAGAGGATGAAATGCGACATGTTGGGATGTTCCTCAAAGAGCAAGAACAAGAAGTGGGTGCACTGTGATGCATGTGGGAGGTGGTTACACCTGTGTGGCTGTTCCAGTGATGCCAGAATAAGATGAAGATTACATCTGCCCAATATACAATGCTCAATACAACTAAGATACAAAGATTCTTCCTTGTCAGTACCACATTGGGTTAACCCAATCATGACCAAGATATTTCTGATGATTCAAAGGCCCATGCATTGAGCAAGAATGTAAACCCTGCTCAATTACATGGATGTGCCACGAGGATGAGGAAGTATGTGAAAGGACAACTCCTGGTAAATGTACAGACCCTTCCTTCATAAAGAATTAAAAATGTGACATGCTGATTGAAAATGTCATTGTTTGTTTGTTCAATCACTTTGTGTAATTTGTGCTTGTTCATAATGTACAGAAATGTATACATACAAAGGCTGATATTTGTTGAAAAAAGAAAAAACAAGTTTCTTCTTTTTTTTTTTCAACAGATATCAGCCCTTTGAACAAATATCAGACCCAACACCTGGCTCGTGTGGCCTGCCACTTTCCCATTTCAAAAAGGGACTGATAGTAGTGACACATGCAAAGAATTTGTTACAGAGATCGGACAATCAGATAGAAAGCTCCCCTTGCATGTCAAAAAGAACTATCCTCATTTTTTTTTAGGAATAGGGAAAGGACAAAATAACCAACAAAAAAAAAGGAATTAAATGAAGAACAGACTAGCATGCAAGCCTCGTGAGAGCCTATTAATAAGGCACTTGTAGTGACAATGTGTAGCATCGGCCTCTGGAATGGCATATCTACTTATTTGCCCATGCTTTCGACATTGGAAAAAAATCTTAATCCCGAAACTTTGAAAAGGACATACCGCTGACGTGTCAGTGCTATAAAATAGACTCCTTATGATGGAAGTTTATCAACATAAAGCTAACCTTCTATTCCAAAGTATGACACAAGATAAAGAGGAAAACATGGATGAAAACTAAAAAAAAAAAATGTCTTCATGGATTTGGGCATATCTACTGAGAAGATAATGACAACCAAGGATCGAACCCTATAATCCCCAATGAAGGGAGGAAAAACACAGGGCCTTACCTTATCAAGTAGTGCCTGTCCGGAGAGACCTATTATTTGGAAACCCTGGATGGAAGGATGCTCAAGCAGTAAGTAAATGGTGCACACCTGCGGCTATTTGTTGAAAGTAAGTTTAAATTCCTTTCTTTTCCCTCTGTGTCACGTAAGAATTATATAGACATGAAGGTTGAAACAAGAATGTATGCCCGAATTAGGGTGCGAAATGTAATTGCGTGTTCTCCATGATTCCTTTTGTTATGTAAATAAAACCAAGATACCTCCTCTTGGAGTAGCAACTCATAAAACTGTTGGTTAGAATTTTGTCTTCTATGTGACACTCTGTGTCCCATGACATTCCTGTCATGGTGATGTGACAGTAATACTCAATCAATATGCAACGGGGTTGTTTGAATCGAATTTTACAGTCCGAGAATCAAATTCCCGGGCATACCAGTTGTACAAAGTTGGTGACCAAGCCTTCTCGTAAAAAGTCATGGAACAGCAATGATTTTAGTCATCCAAAATCAGTTGGCCAAAAAGAGATTAAACATTCTTCAGAATTTAGTCATAAAGAAGAGATATCGTACAAATATACCAAGTATCTAGTTCAAATGTTTTGTGGAAATTATATACCAGTATTTTCAACAGAGGCAGCCCAACCCCATGGTAATTCCCAGAACCTATGAGCATAGGAGGTCCGTTACTCACAGCCCCATCTGCAAGAAAGGATGAGGAAGGTGTATTGTTCTTTTTTTCCCTTGGGGCTTTGTCAAGCGGAAGAAAGTGCTTTGCCAATCCCTCCTTAGAAAAATAATTACGGGCTAAACTTTCTCACAGCTTCGTATATTTACTATGTCCAATTTGCATCATCTTTAGCAATTATATTACCAATTTTTACCAATTTATATTTCCATTTTAACAACAAAATATGCATCTGATACCTCAAATTGTAAATTGGTATGGTAATTACCCTTCAGCTGATAATTCAGCCGAAACTTCCCTAGAACTTGATTTATGGTATGCATAGGCAGAAAACAAAAGGGAGCAGCAACTACTCTTACTGGCCTAGGCCATATGGTTTTTAGACAGGCAAAAAATGTTATGGAAAATATTTAGGCACCATAGAACCACAAATTCCTTCGGAGTAATATTATGTATGAAAGTTAAATTTCGCCTCCTTATAAATTGTGGGGACACCCTAAAACACCATTTCCTGAAAAGTTTGGGCCTCGTAGGACCATTAGTTCTCCAGTTATGCTCTAAAAGCAAGTTCCACAGATTTCAACAATTGCATTTCTTTTCAATTCTTTTTCATAATTAATGAAGGAAATCATAATATTCATAAAAACTTATCTTGAAACCAAACTACAGACAATAAATTATTGGAAAATAATACACAAATCTCTTTTCAAAATTAAAACTTGCTGATGAGTCGACTTGAGCCTGGGTGCATACATCCTGGATCGATACCGTAGCTCACCAGAACAGGAACCCCACTCTGTATTGGGGAGCATTCCAGCTGAGTGCCATTTTGCAGGTGGCTATACAAACCTCATTTCTTACTTCATACCCAGTCAACACTCCCGTGTGGTGAGAGGCAATCCAGATGAGTTGCCTTGCAAATGACAGGTTGAGTTACTCGGTAGTACCCTAGCTGACTCCTTCCGTCTCATCTCTTGACTTCTTGGGTCCTCCGTAGATCAGTCGTTTGAACAACGCCCTCTTGTCATCCTCAGATTCTGTTCAGTAAAAGAGGGGAAGAAAAATTAACATCATTTGACAAAAATGTTAACTATAAAGTGATTCTCAGCCAAGTCCTTCTGATGGTGAAATTAAAAGTTGGTCGCAGACATTTGTAAATGATATCTAATTGATATTCTTCTGCTAAAAATCAAATCCTAAACTGAACAACCAAAAGTGGTAGCCTATAACATCTGGTTCGATGAGAAATTAAATCAAGGTAACAACTATGGAATTGATTTATTTTTTTTATCCGTTTGTCTATAGTGCATCCCAGAAAAAGCAGATTTCGGATGCTCAGTCAGGAAAGCAGAACCTGGATTTTAGTCATTAGGTAAAAACGAACTATTCATATATTTCCAAGTGTCATTTTGGATGGACAGACAAACGGATGGACAACCCAAAAACATGATGCCTCCGGCACCACCTTTGGTGGAAGAAGCATGAAAAATAAAATCTTACTAATTCCTAACTTGTCCAATCTCTCCTGAAGTTCTTCGTTTGCTGATGCAACATGGATGAGGTTGGCAGATCTGATCCTAGGCAGCTGAACGTTCCAGTAGATATAGATCTTATTGTTGAAGGTAGCGTAGACCAGGCATGGAGTGTTTTTACCATTCGTGCTGAACAGACCTAGAAAACAAGAATACATCAATTCATTTCCACATTAAAAATATTACAAGAGATTTTCAGTAGATAAAGATCTTATTGATGAATGGAGCATAGACAAGAATACAATTAATTTATCCAGGGTAGCCACTTCAGTTCTGATATTAACTGTTTTACCAGTGGGCCCAGCTAAATATGATACGTCATTATTACCTCAAATGCCTTGCTAGAAAGCAGCTATAGGTACAATTTTTTTTTTTTCAAACTCTTTGGTATTGTTCGGCTAGGAATTGAATCCCCAACCTATGTATGTAAGCTCCCTACTTGTAAACCTGCTCTAACCAATTGAGCCATCATGTCTGATAGGACTGATGATATATCCCTTGTTACGACCGATAATGTCGCAGCAATGCATAATCTCACACCAGCGCAGCATACCTGTGAAGTCACAATCCAAAAGTCATGGCTGGCATTCAAACCTTGATTAGATATGCATCAGTTTGTGGGCTGATTATCCTTTTTCATAATTTTAACAATCCAAATGATTTTAGTTATTTTCTCTGAATAGGCCCACAAACTGATGCGGATTGGACGGGGGTTTGAATCCCAGTCACAGCTTTTGGATGGCGACGTCAAATGTTGGTCCCAAACGTAAGCAATGTATTGATGTGACATTAACGGGTTACACCCCTTACCTGCAGTGAAGGCACACACGCTTTCTTTGAGATGAAACCTAATAGACTGTTGTGTGTGGTCTATGATGTACGTCTGTCCGTCCCATGCACAGGCTACAACCTCATCCCAGCCATCACACTGTCAATCAATCAAATCATTACAAATCAGAAATTAGCCAGATCACGTCACTGGAAAATTAAATATAAGCCAGTATTATTGAGAATATGAGGACCTCCTGTATATGGTCTAAGATTTATGTTTTTATGTTCCATTTCCAAGCTACATGTACGACATCATCCCAACAAATCTGAATAGAAGATATTTGAAATTAAGCAATCAGATCCTTTGATATTTAAAATCAAGTACATTCGCAACATGGAATATATCATAACCCCACAAAATATGTATCAAAATGTTTGTGAATAAATTTTTTAACGAAAAGTCACCAAGTTTGGTGGAAAATGATCCAAGCATATTGAATGTCGTATAAAACTTTGGTAGGGGGCTCATTCTACCCCCCTTTATGGTCACGTCTGGGTTAACATGTGGATACAGCTCAGTGGATAGAGCGTCCGCCTCATAATCGGGAGGTCGTGGGTTAGTTAAAAATGGTAGTTGCTGCTTCCCTGTTTGGCAATCAACAAAAGGGGGATAGAGCAACATCCTTCTGGCGCTGCTCGTGGCTGCCGGGCCCACGAAAAAAAAGGGGCAATACAAATATCCGGTCATCTTTGTTTCTGACAATAAAATTTGGAGCATTGGAGCATCAAAGTGTTTATGTGATTAGTTTATTTACCATAATGTCCAGCTTGGTCAATGCAAAGATCTGATGGTCAACTAGTCTTGACCAAAGACTCTTGTCCTCTTCAATCAACATCAGAGTACCTGACAAAAACAAATACAAAATATAAATAAATTATATATCAAAAAATAACATACATTCATAGGTACATATTTAGGTCTCAGAAATTCATAGGGTCTTGATATTTACAAGTATATTCAGAAACCTTCTGTAATTGACTCTGATTGAAAAAACTGAAACTGATTTTCGATTCTTGCAGAATCTTCGTCAGACAAAATGAAACACATAATCAGTTAAAGGGGAAGTTCACCCTGGAATTTTAATAGTTTTAAAAAATGCAGGAAAATAATAGAAAAATATGAGTGAAAGTTTGAAGAAAATCAACCTCAGAATAGCGAAGATATGAATATCTAAAGTTTTGATTATGTGACGTCACGTGCGAGCAGCTCTCCCATGTGTTGTGTATGAATATTTCATAAATTTGTCTTTTTTCATGGTTCTTGATAAGGGAATGGGTCAATTTTTTTTTAAGAGGCATGTATATGAACATAGATTTGATGATGTATCGACCACACAGGTGAAATAACTAATAATCTTCTGAAAAAATTACACTTTATGGATTTTACATTACATAACACATAAGAGAGCAGCTCGCACGTGACATCACATAATCAAAACTTTAAATATTCATAACTTCGTTATTTTTTGGTTGATTTTCTTCAAACTTTCATCTGTATTTTTCTTTTATTTTTCTGCATTTTTTAAAAGAAAATTAAACCCCAGGTGAACTTCCCTTTTAACAAACACTAAAAAAGGCAAGAAAAGCAGAGATGAGAAAAGGAACAAAATGGGTGATTACAGAAGTGAGGGGAGAGGTAGCCATTTAAAAAAACATAGGTACCATCAAACAGAAACCAGAATAAGAGAGGGATGATTAGCCTGCAGAAGCCATCCAATGTACACATTGCTATCCTATCAGGTTCTATGGGTTAACACTCACCATCCAATGTACACATTGCTATCCTATTAGGTTCTATGGGTTAACACTCACCATCCAATGTACACATTGCTATTCTATCAGGTTCTATGGGTTAACACTCACCATCCAATGTACACAACGCTATCCTATCAGGTTCTATGGGTTAACACTCACCATCCAATGTACACATTGCTATCCTATCAGGTTCTATGGGTTAACACTCACCATCCAATGTACACATTGCTATCCTATCAGGTTCTATGGGTTAACACTCACCATCTAATGTACACATTGCTATCCTATCAGGTTCTGGCTCTGTTTCTCCACCTCCTTCTTTCTCACCTGAACAAATATTAAAGCAAAAACAACAATTAATAGAGGGAAAAAAATACCAGGAAAAATTCATTCGTTGATGTGGTGACAAGACCAAGGTTATATCTCAAATTTTGGTGAAATTTACATTTTTATGTGTTAAAGGTAGTGTCATCCTTTTGCAGGCAAAAATATTACATTTCTAGTTTTTGAGAGGATATAGTAGTATGTCAATGACTATATCGTTCACCACAACGATGATTAAGCTCAAATGTGTTATGTTTGTCATTATATTGCGATTAATCAAAATTCCTTCCTATTTTTTTGAACTCGAAAAATATACCGTACGGTGCGAACCGTTGACCGTTAGCGCAGAGAATAATGCACGCTGATTACGCCGTGTGTATATTGCTGGTGTGGTCCGCGCTACACGCGCTGTAATATCAACGATGTTGATGGACAGCTGGTCTAGATTGGTAGGCAGATTTTTTTTCTTATACTGATATCTAGGCAACCTATGACAGTAAGATTGAATAGACAGTGTAGGTTATCATATTTCTAAAGTTATGCCAAGTTGCATTAGTTTTCGCAATTTGTGAAAGAGGATGACACTACCTTTAACATCGGGTAATCAGACAAGCAATGTCCTGTCCAAAACCGAGAATTCTTATCCCCAAAATAGAGGCCTCCACACCGTGTAAAAAAAAGAAAGGCAATCCTATAGGTACAGTGCAATGGATGCCATGCTCGACACCAAAAAACTTAAATTTACTCTTACCTTTTGACAAACCAGCAAACTATTTCAGTAGACACATCAGCATGTCTTGCTCTCAGGGATGTGATCAGATGCATGTGGACATAAGGGTTCTTGTCAATACTGCAGATAAAATAAAAGATTAAATTGAAGAAATCATACATCAAGGAAAATTTGAAATTTACCTTGGTGGAGGTATGATTCCATTCAATTACCTGGAAAAAAAAAAAGAAAAGAAAAATGAACTGCTGAAACTGTATCCAATAGAAGGAGAGCTGGTGGAATAATAGCCTTTTGTCGAGGCCTTGTTGGCTTTATCGTCGTTTGCTGAATGGATGGCCGAGCGAAGCGAGGCGAAAACCTGAACTCGCGAAGGGCGAGCGGGCTGTTGAGGCGCAGCGAAACAAGGCCTTTTGACAACTAACCTGAAATTTCACCGACTTTCTTTGTCTTTTAATTGTTTTGCAAGAATATTCCGACCCAAAATTGGTCGGTGAAAATCATCCAATGAGCAAGGCTATAATGACGTAATGTGCTGGATATCATGAGGCCGGCGGGCGGCGGGGCGAGACTGATGTCATCAATGGCGGCCATGGATCTCCGCGATGAGAGACGACAAAAGTGTTAAGAACATTGAAAATGCTTCATGAATCTTGAATATTGACCAATTCAGTTTATTTGTAGGTTAATGCAATAAAATCTGCAATGAAATGTACGTTTTGTTTGCCAAATCTATCAACAGGTTATGGTCAATTGTAATCTTTTATTCGCTTTCAGTGAGCACGGATTTTAGAAAGTTGCTGCTCTTCGACGGGGCGTGCGAACCTATTCTACCAAGTCCGACAAGGCCTTTCTCCCGCGGAGTCTCCGGGGCCGGGCAGTGACGATGGCGTTCGGTCGCACAGGTTAGCATTAGCTGCATGCTGTGTTATCATGACTGTGGCAGGCGGTTGCGATCTATTCATGAATCACGGGGTGTTAATACCCGCTTGGTTGAGCGTTGAAAAATTATTTTGCACACCTTTTATTTCGTGAGATTTATCACGACTCAATTTTGGGGGGAAATTGTACAGATATCACATACGATGGAGTAACAACAGCTATGTCATAAAGTGAATTTATGAAATGCATTTTAATCGACTTATTTCTGCAATTTGCATGAATCCCACTACACGATAGTTGACTATTCTAAAATCCTGGCGAATTACTACTAGTAATACATTCCTGTTAACGAGGTCAGACATGCATACATATTCATTAGGAAGTCATATCTTATGAATATATAATTCAACACAGAAGTCAAGAAGGCCTTGTTTCACGGCTCGTTTCGCGAGTTCGGTTTTCTTCCTCGCTCGCAACATCTATACGGCAAACGACGACCAGCCAACACGGCCTCGACAAGAGGCTAGTGGAGTAAGGGTCGTGGCTCCAATGTCCAAATTTCAACTTTATACGTGCAAATGAAATCATGATACAAAACGCCAATTACAAAAACACAAACGCAATCAAGAGGTACACCGACTATCAGTGTCAAAAATTTAAAGCTGATATATTCCCATCGTCTTTAAAATTCCCCTCTCTCAAAAAACAAAACATTCATTCTCCTCTTTCATTTGCACCGGAAGCTTCCATTGCCGAGAGCACATTAGACACGTTTGAAAACTCAATCCTGTTCAGTGTCGCATTACTTGCCATTGCGGATGCTCAAGGTCGTAAAAGCGAAGCTGATTGTGTTTCAAACGCATCTTTTTCGGGCATTGAAAATTTTCCTCCGAATCAAATTTGAAAACACGTTTACTTTTACGACCGGGATCGAGGACAATGATACACCCTTTTGGGGTTTCTCTTTATATTCAGCGTTTTGTATCATGATTCATGTGGCGTTTAAATTTGAAACTGGACATTGGAACCAGCAATTTAGCCAAAAAGAGCAAGATTTCAGATTACGAACAAATCTTTGGTCAGAGACAAAATGACAACTTGTATAGTACAACTAACACAAACAAAACTGTTGAATTTGTCATATCTGTGCGGGTACTACGTATTCCAATATTGTATTATCAGATTCTTTAGTTAGGTTGTCTATAATATATAAAAAGAAACCCTTTGTATTTTGTCTGGCATCTTATTTTTGGTCATATTATGCCATTATCAATAAAAAGCAAAATAATCACTAATTAGGTGTAGATTTAGGGTCAAGAAATATATGAATATGAGTGAAATCCCTACCTTTGGGATGTTCGGTGTGTTTTCATGCTTCTGCACTCTGTGTTGCATGGTCCAGGCGTACAATTTGAGGCTCGGCATAATTACAGCCTGGTTGTGAGCTAACTAGCATGGTGAGACCCAATCTTGGTTCTTACTCAAAGATAAAGGAACCCACCTGAAAAAAGCAAAGAAGAAAAGAATTATCATCATTGGGAATCTTTGGGTGCTCGGCTGTCAGGAATAGATCATCATCACGCACCAATTTGACTAGCCGAGTACCTCGAACCAGGCTTGAGATATTTTTGACCCGTACCCAAATCAAGTTTCAGTTCGATATGTGTACAGGAGCAAGAGAACTCAAATCGTTCTCCATTTTAACTCTAAGGGCAAGAAAACCAACCCTGAACGAAAAAAATTGCATGTAAAAGGAAAGAATCTTATAATCCTTGTAATTCACATAGTAGGGAATAAAAATTATTGTCAACATCCATATTCAGTTCATCTTTGACCCGTATCCCTAAATGCTTCAGTTGAGAATGATAGGACCCTAGAGCTAAACCAGACAAAGCGTATTTATGGAATGGGGACTCACACAAAATGTTTGCCTGAGCATTTCAGCTGATTTGGGTCTCAATGTATCATACTTGGAGTATAGGAATTTGAAGAGCATTCATTCGCAGTAGAAACTATAATTCTTCATAACCAATGTAATATGAAATGGGAAGCTTGGAAAATATTTTTTTTTGTTGTTCAAATTCACACAACAGTAGGTTCCCCTATAACTCTAACAATTCAACCTTCACTACAAACATGTGACATTCATACCTTCCTTCTGGTTCATTTCGTTGCAGAAGCACAAAAGCCTTTTTCTCCTGATCTCTTCAGAAATCCCTAGAAATTAAAAGAATTAAGGTTGTTTTGATTGAACCAATTATCTATTAGGATTGACATACTGATTGATTTCATCAAATCCCGTGGCATTTATGATGCCTGTCCACGGTTTTTTAATCAACCAGGCACATTATCAAGGGGTGGATCAATAACAACTTTAAAAAAAAGCGATTTTTTTTTTTTAAAAAAAATCCTTTATGCAAACGAAATCTAAATCTTGGGACATAAATAAGGCCTGGAGAAATACTGCTGTCCCAAGAAAAAGGATTTCAAGTGACATATCAATTCTACAACTTTGAATTTTGGGATGTTTTCATATTTTCTTTAGTGCCAACTTACTTCTGGCCAAATTCATTAATATAAAAAGAATATGTAAGCGTAAGACATTTTTGAGATACCATAGACATGAATGTTTAATGTCAGATACATTTTGGTCCTTTCACAGAAATCGTATGTTTTCAGAGTTGCTTCTTTTGGTCATTGGCAACAGCAAATAGTTTGCTGTAAGCAAAAACATTTTTGCCACCCACCGTCAAAAGTAAGAAAAGATTTCCTTACCTCTGGTAAGCATGTTTAATTCCTGCCATCTATAAGCTTGGACTACTCTATCAGTGTATCCAATCACAAGCTCTAACTCTCCGTCATTATCTGCATGGAAAACGATCAAAATATCATATTTATAAGCCTGTTTTCATAAACAGATATGTTCACAAATGACAGGTTAGAGGAAGTTGTTGTTTTCAGATAAGTTAAAAATTTGGCAAAACAAATATAAGAAATACCAATAATTGAATATTCCTGTGTGCAGCTCACATTGCAACTAGTGGTTTGCTAAAGTAATCCACTCTGAAAAATTTCAGATCGTTCAGTAGACAATTGTCCACAAATCAAAGTTAAATTCCAATACTTCTAGGATAGGCCAACAATAATATGCAGGGGGTTGGGGAAGAAGAAGCTATAATTTTGCAAACTTTATTTTAATCGCATCATTGAAAGCTTGAACCTCTGGTTTCTGATATAACACTAATGAAATAAATATCAAGTACCTTGACCTTTGAATATCCTTCCTCTTCAACATTTCACCTAACATTTTCTGAATATTCTGTTACCGTTCTCAGTTTACAATTCATTGAAATATAATTCTCAACAATAATCTGTCAACTTATACTGTAAACTATATTGTGAACAATACTGTTGAATGTATCATTTAATTACTTTATATTTTATATGTTTTATAATAATAATAATAATACAGTAGAACCTCGCCTAAGTCGACCTTGTGCAAGTCGAAAACTCGTCTTAGTCGAAGGAATGAAAAAGTCCCGATTTCCCCCCCATAAACTTACGTGTTAGTTCAATTTATAAGCCGACTTTTATATGTCGAATAATCGCGTAACTCGATCGGATTACTGGGCAATATACTGGTAAAACACATGTGATTTTCCTCTCCTAACTCGAACGAACTAAACATGAGCCACGCACCCGACCGTAACCATTTCCAGCACAGATACACTCCACTCTGGTTGTACACACTGCGTAGCTAGCCACACAGGGAACTGATACAACGTCTAGCCACACAGGGAACTGCTACAGCCCCCTCATACATAAACATTACAGCTAAATATAGGGCGTGGATGTTTTGGTTTCTCTTTCCCTCTCTCTCTCCCCCGCTATCTCCTATCTTCCCCCGCGCCCTCGTGGTGTGTCTTATGTCAATGTGAATAAACTCTGTTTGCATAAGACACACCCACCACTGCTCATTGGCCTGTCAGCTCTAATTCTATTCTGATTCACACCACGTGGCTTGAACATTCTCTGCATACACGCACCCACTACTTACACTCTCATTGGCCTGTATGATACCCTACTTATGTAATTTAATGATATGCAGTTTTCGTCTCTGACCACAGACACATGTCTCCGTTTCATTGTTTATCAAATAAAGAATGTCATGACAACAGTCCTGCCCGTCCTTGCTGTGTACATTTTATTTTCATGACCTAATAAACTTTGCATGTTTTGACTGGCTGGCGAGATATCTTTAGCTCATGTTGATAAGTGAAATTGATGAATACAAATGGGAGAGAATGAGATGCATGGACTCGTGCATTATTGAGGAAAAAAAATGATGAGGAAGGATCAGCCTTATCTGAGAAAAGGATAATGTACTAAAGTAGATGTCTGAACGAAATCACGGCCAAATGTGGAATGATGATAATGAGAGAAAGTAGAAGAAAGACCACATTATTCGAGAGAGAGAATAGGAAACAGAATATGAGAGATGCGCATGTGTTGAATAGACAAATATGAGTGGAGGAGAGGAAGAGAGAGAAGAACCCTCAAAATCTGAGATGAATAGAAACAACACACATCATACAAAATGTGAGAAAGATTATACGAAACTGGAAGCAAAGTAATAAGTGAGTTTAACATATAAGGACGAGAAAATGCTATGACATTTCATCACAATGATTCTTTCAGCCCCCGCCCCCCACCCTCATCTGACCTCTTGGAATTCCCAGGTCAGGCCGAGTATCTGCTCGAACATGCGCACATGCGGCGTGATCACATTCACTCATAACCACATTGCAAAAGTAAACACACAACTCACCCGAGATCGTACAAGGATTATAAATTGGAATTTTAATCATTATCACATACAGTACATGTATTGTAGGCCCTACAATGGAAATAAGAGTCATATTGCGAACACAAAGGTATGTTTTTTTAGTTTGTTTTGAAAAACATCTTGCCCAAGCAAATCTGAATTACATCCTCGCCGATCATGCCATCGAGCGCCTGTCAATTGAACTGAACATTGTACACAACTACAATGTACATGGGCTACTACGAGTCCATGTGTATGTACCTCGCTCTAAGTCGATAATTTCTTCGACTTACACATCATATTTCCAAGTCGAAATTTTTCTAAGTCGAACTTATTTACTCAGTCCCGACATGATCGACTTAGGCGAAGTTAACTGTAGTTGCATTTATATAGCGCTATTATATACCTCAATTTAAGAATCTTTAATAATCCTGTCTTCTGATTGGTTGAAATTGCAGTCATAATCTGACCTATGGCCGCCATAGACATTTTTCCCGGTTTTACCGGTCAATAGACATTTTTACAGTACTTTTTGCCCATGGGCATAGTGCGATCCCCATTTGTTTACGTGCAAAAAGTGCGATCCCCATTTGTTCACGTGCAAAAGTTACTTTGTGCGATGCGATGATTGCAGTACCATAGATGCACGGCGAACGACGGAGCGCGAATTTGTCACCGTATTTGTTCGCTAAATTCTGCTTACGGAACCGATCATGCGCAGACGAAGACGATCGATCAACAATTTTATAGTCTCGTTCGGGAAATTTTTTGATTGTTTTAATTTCCGTTTTATCTGTAAATTCGGCAAAAATGGAGGATTTTCCTGTCCACCGATTTCAGCTAATGGACGAATAAGAGTTGAGAGATATGGTTGATTTGCAAGTAGCAAGAATACAAATCGACCGTAAAATATACTGTCAAATATTCGAAGATTTCTTGCAGACAGTAAACACGGACCTGGATCGTGTGGGTCGGCTGTCGAATGCTGAACTCGACAAAATCCTACAGAAATTCTATGCTGGTTGTAGACAGAAGAACGGCGACTATTACTCCAAGAAATCTATGCTATCTATAAGATTTGGAATTCAGCGTCACTTTCTAAATACGAAATCTGTGGATATCGTCAAGCATGAAGACTTTGCAAAGTCGTCAAGAATTTTCAAGTGCTTCTCAGCAACGCTGAAACAACAAGGGAAAGGAGTCGTGAAACACAAATCACCCATCTCACCAGAAGACATGGCTAAAATTCAAGCCTCGCTTGATTTGGAATCTCCTCAAGGACTCCAAGATAAGGTTTTTATGGATGTGATGTTGTATTTTGTAACAGGGGAAGGGAGACTTGCGGGAAATGACAGTGGACAGCTTCGATATTTGTGAGGATGAGGGAAACTGCTACATAGCTCTCAAAGATACACTTACGAAAAACAATCGCGAAGACAAGCTAGAGAAGAGCCAGTGTGGAATCATGACCCAACAATGGTCCTCGATGTCCTGTTGCATCATTCTTACTGTACAAAAGCAAGCTCAACCCTGAGTGTAAGTCATTTTGGCAGAGACCAAAGCTGAAATGGGCGACGGTACATGGTATTGTAATGCTTCCAAGGGAAGAACATTATCGGAGACAAGATGAAAACATTTCGTCTCTTGCCGGGACCAAGGTGTACACAAACCATTGCCTACGGGCAACCAGCATTACTGCACTACAGAATGGTGGATTCAGAGATCGGGAAATCATGACCGTTTCGGGGCATCGTTCCGAGTCCAGCCTGAAGCATTATGTCTCAACTAGCAACCAAACTAAAGTGTCGATGAGTCGTTGCCTGGCGTCTGCCATAAATCCAGGGGTTCCAAATTAGCACCATCAACATCTGGCACAAAGGAGAACATGGGTCATGCCATAGCGAAAAGTGAAAGCCAGGAAATTCGCGAATTGGAGGAGATTCTAAATGACATGTCAAATCAAATCGGCCAAAATCAACCCACAGGCACATGTAATATTACGAGTACTACCACAATGGATACTCATCTGTCAAGCCACCGAGAGCCCCAACTTCAATATTAAAAACTGTGTGGTTCACATTCACAACCAATAACAATTTTCGCCTGCGCTGTATATAAGTTATGTTTGATGTTTCGTTTAATTGACAAAAGTTGACTATTTGCGAGCCAATGCTTGTGTTGATTGTTATCGAGTTCACTGTTAACTATTATGGATTGATTGTAAAATGGAGTTCTACACTACATCTACTTTTTATGGATTGCTACAACAAGGCAGGATCAAATGAAACACACAGGTAAGTCATATTCAGTCATTCAATCTTCATTTATTTTTTTTTTTTTTCCCCGGCATATAAAAGATATATTGACTGCATTTAATATTTGAGTCATAGTGGTTTTATAGGCTCTCGGGACCTCCCAACCTGCTATGACCACTCGGCTACGCCTCGGGTCATAGCAGGTTGGGAGGTCCCTTGAGCCTATAAAACCACTATAACTCTCATAGCAGTCAATATATCTATAATACGATATCCACCTCAGTGTTTCTAAGCGCTTATAGTGTTAACTAATTTATCCCATGTTGTGTTTTATGTTGTGATACCTGCCATGGTCCCAGAAAAGGAACGTGGACCTGGTTTATATGTACACATGTATTACTTTATGGCATTAAAGGCATGATTTAAAAAAAAATTAAATAAACGGCGAATAATATCCTGGTGATCTACTTACCGATGTCTGCTACCAAAACCACTTTAGAATTAGCAGGAAGGTGCTGGGTGTGGAATGGTGTAAGAGACATTGGTTTCCTTGATTCTGTCGGGCTCTCTTCTGTACCTTGGACGTCTGATGTACTGGGTGCTGGGCTTTCTGCCTATCAAGCAAAAAGTTTGGAAATAGTTAGGGGCCTGTTTCTTGATACCATCATAAGTCTAAGTTCATGGACATCCTGTTGAAAAACGTGTGTTAATTCTACAACACATATCATCCATTTGGGTTATCCAAGAACTTAGACTTATGACAGTTTTGAGAAACAGGCCCCTGCATGCTATCATTTTGAATCAAGCAATTAAAGAGTAAGTGTGAGTGTTAAGGTCATCAACAAACAAATAACATTTTTAAAATAAACACACTACCAAATGGTTTGAGATCTACAACATCCTTTTTGGAATTCTTATTAAAAAGCAGAGCAGAAAACTTTTTTTTTAATGAAAGTGCTGCACTGGTAATATTTCCATTATCAATATTACAGAACATAATACTTCTTATGCTTTTTTTTTTTTTTTTAACATTGGTAATATACCTGTTTTAAATCCGGCTTGTCTTCACTGGTTGGTTTATCAATTGCAAACAGATAACACAGACCGTCTGCACACAAGACCACAGCGACATTCTGGAAATATAAAGTGAGAATGAGTAAAGAGAATTTTACTTCTATCATATTTGCTTATTATTGACAAAAATTTTCTCTTTTTAAGTCAATTCTAATGCACAACAAACTGAGTGCAATTTCAGTGAGAAAATGCACACAGAACAAGAAAACCCCCATAAAGAAATATATTTGACCTTTTGAATTTTGAAAAGTTGTGAAGCATTTTATAAACTTAATATTCGAGAAATGAATTTCATCTGAAATAACACAATCTGAATTTCGTTATGAATGATGATCCACAGTATTCATATTGCACCATATTTTCAGTTAAAAACATTCATGTACTTTAAATTATGTACTTTATTTGATTCTATTCATCTGTCTTAAATTTTCTTACCTTATTAGCATTGCAAACGTCCGCGATCTCTGTACACACAATCTGAGGGAAATAAGAAAAATGTAAGGCAAGTATATTCTAAAGGCAAGTCTCTGCATTTACACAGTATGCCCAAAATATAAACTTCTGGCTCAAAAAGTTGAAATTTAAACAGGTGGTCTAGGCCAATGTATCAGATCCCTCAAAAAGACAGGTCAGATCCTTCAAGAGAAAGTCTGTTTCACTAACTTGTCATACTAATGGGAGGTCGAAGTGTTCATATTTCTGATCAGTGCCATATTCAAGACAACTACTCCCCGAACTAGGGTTAGGTGGCAGATTTTTGGTGGGGGGGTGGTAATTGTCTGCAGGGTAATTGTCCAGGGGTAGTTGACAGGGATTAATTACAAAAAAAAAAAAAAAAAAAAAAAAAAATTCAGAATTTATTAGTAATCTTACCATTCCAAGGTTTGATGCAGTTGCCAAGGGAACGGTGTTATCTCCTTTGTAAATCCATAGCTCTCCATCTACACTCCCAACCATCAATTCATGGAGCTGATGAAAAATTTTAAAATTAAAAGATAACTTGGTTTAAAACTTTTTAAAAGCGTGCCTTTTAAAAAGGCACGCTTTTGACTTATTTCCAATCAATCTCTGTGATCATCTCATGAGGAAAATATTGGGCAGAAAGCCAAGTATTTGACGACTGTGTAATACAGCAAAAATTAAAAGCTCGCAAAGTCAAAGACAAAGGAGCCACAATTACCCTAGAGCCATGATTGCCCCAGTCTTCACTTTATGTTGCCAAAATTATTTCTTCCAAACTTTTGATGGATTGTTAATGTTGCAAAATCTCATCAAAGTGATCATCATCTTCATCATCATAAATTAAGTTTGATCAATGATAACATCATGAATAACCTGCATGTTTTCACATCACCGTCGATCATCCTTTTCATATTTCCTCCTTTTCAATCATCATCCTCCTTCTCATCTGGCTCATAACCGCTCAACTCCTTTTCATCGTTTTTTTTTTTTTTTTTTTTTTTTTTTTTTTTTTAGGTGGGGGGGGGGGGAGCAACCCCTTTTCCTCACCATGCGCCACCATCATCAGACAATCTCTTTTTAATCCACATCACACAATCAATAGATCTACTCTCACTTGACAATCATTTTTTTTTTCCAATTTCATCCTCATCATTCAATCAATTCATCAACCAATGAACCATTGCATTGTCCATTCCATCATCAATCAGTCAATGGACAATGACAATGCCATCATCATTATTTTCAATAATTACCATCATCATCATCATCATCATCATCATTATTCATCATTTTCAGCTTTGATGAAGTCACACCGTCACTGATTTTTTTATTTTTTTTGGACAGAGACAGACAGAGAGCACGTGCTAAATCGATGCTGTTCATTGAGAAGTGCAGAGTCGGCACATTTACATCACGCACCCACTTGCACACACCATGACAGTTGACACACAACACAACCATGCGGCATGCACAAGTTTGTTTCGAACTTTTTGACTTTTGAAAATGAAAGTTTTGGCGAGCATGAAGCGGGAGAAATATGAAACCCAATTTAATAATTAACCTAACTTAATCATTACCGAATCATTGTCGACATCACCAAGAACCAGTGCGTTGGCAAATATGTTGCCAGAGAAATCCAACTCTATCTTCTCAACGAAAACCACGGACCTCATGTTGAAATCTTAGAGCTGAAGAGAGCGAAAGTTGGAACAGGTCAGAACGAACGTGTCTAGTCTAGTCTACTACGTCTAGTCTAGTCTAGGTACTAGGTGAAAAAGAACCCAATCACAGCAAATCACGAACAATGCGAATGCGCGTGTATGTGATGTGTGTGTGCATGTGGTTTACAACGATTACACATTGTATGGACCGCCAACATTGTGTTAAAAATTAACACGAGATAATACAGACATTTACCACCGAAAATTATGTACTTTACTAAATAATTACAATCATCCGTAATTATTGTTTAAATAATAAAAAAAAAAACTTATTAGGCTATTTCAATTCCTCTAATTTGAAGGAAATTTGTTGTTGGAATGAGCACCGTACAGCTTTCCATAGACCTAAAGCGACCCTGCGAAATCTCAGTCACATGACTTTCAAACAAGTCAGCTGACATCCCCAGCGCATTGCCCATTCCTGACGTTTTGCATTCTACACAGGTCAGACAAGGGAAGTACAAGAAATTAAGAAATGGCTGAAGAATTTCTTCCCAAGTTGTTTAGGTGAGCAACCTATCTTGTTTTTCTCATCCACTAGTATAGCTTTTATATGTTTAGTATTATTAGACTAGTCGCAGTCAGGGGCGCGAGCGGCCCGGGCCGAGCTGAAGACGAGATGGAGTTCTGCGGCAGCTCAATCAACCTCCGGCCAGGGTCGGCGGCGGCCTGCTACGGTGGGGTGGTAAGTACAATGTGTGCTGGCGTGCTAACTTGCTGTGTTGGAGCGCAATGGTGGGTGTTTGGCAGTGGCGTACGTGGTGGGAAGTGTTTTGTTTGAAAGTTCATTGAGTTAAGTTAATTGAGATACATAAAATAATTATAAACAAAAATTAAATTTGGTCTAGAGTCTACTCTGAAAATAGCGGAGGAAGAGGAAGAAGAAGAAGAAGATATTAATTATTCATGACTAGAATCTAGATCGGTTAGTGTTACTTTTACTTTTTAGGCCGTTCATGTTGATCGTCCCCACCCACTTCTTTTTTTCCATCCGCTTTCTACTCGCCTTTTTTTTTTTATATTTGATATATTTTCGTTGTATTAAAAAAAAAAAAAAAACACAGAACATTTACCATTTAGGCCAAGTAAAAAAATAAACATGTTGATCGTCCGGACTTTTCAAAAAAGTTGATGAGGGAGGCCCTTAAAAGGCCTTATTATTTGTTATTTTGTTATTTTTTCCAAAATGGCTGCCGCATCCAAGATGGCCGCCATATTAGGTTTTAGGTTTAAGGTGCAATGCAGGTCCACAAATGAAGATATACATGTATCATATTGTCCACTTGTCAAGTCAGTTGCCAATATCAATCAGTATTTTGCAGCTTGAATGACAAGTGATCAGTGAGAGATTTTACAACATGTAGATCAGGGGTTTTCAAACTGTGGGGCGCAAGACTTTGTCAGAATTTATTAACGGTACTGATGAATTGCTTAATTGGGGTCACCACCAGTCCTTGTTATGACAAAGTTTAGTTGGTCTGGGGTCATGAACAAAATGTTTGGGAACCCCTGATGTATATTTGATTGCACAACTCACTTAAGTCCACACAGACACTGTTTATATAAATTTTCTTATGCTTTTTATAATGTTTCATTGCCATCATGTGTTTGAATGTTTTACTCAAGAACTAAAAATAACATACTAACTACTCATGTTGTCTAACCCATTTACGTTGTGTTGGTGAATTAAAAAAAAACAAAAAAAAAAACAAAAAAACAAAAAAAACAAACAAACAAACAAACAAATAACAAAAAAATCGAGGCGGCACCAAAAATCGATGTGGGCGGGGACGATCAGCATGTTTATTTTTGTCCCCGCCGAACGAGTTCGAGCAGGGGACTATGAAACGGGCTCCGTACGTATGTGTGTGTGTGTGTGTGTGTGTGTGTCCGTCCGTCCGTCCGTCCGTCCGTCCGTGCGTCCGTATGTGAGTTCAATTTGCTACTCCTTCGCCATTTTTCATCCGATTTCGATTCCGTTTGCTTTATATGATAGCACTAGGTGATGGCTACCAAACTTCTTCACAAAATTTTGACCTTTGACCTTTGACCCTGATTTTTTACCTATATTGTTAATTGGCTACAAAATGCTACTCCTTCGCCATTTTTCATCCGATTTCGATTCCGTTTGCTTTATGTGAAAGCACTAGTTGATGGCTACAAAATTTCTCCACCGAATTTTGACCATTGACCTTTGACCTTTATTTTTGACCTATATTGTTAATTGGCTACAAAATGCTACTCCTTCGCCATTTTTCATCCGATTTCAATTCTGTTTGCTTTATATGATAGCACTAGGTGAGGGCTACAAAACTTCTTCACGGAATTTTGACTTTTGACCCCTTTGACCTTTGACCTTTGACCTTGATTTATACTTATATTGTACATTGGCTACAAAATGCTACTCCTTCACCATTTTTCTTCCGATTTCGATTCCGTTTGCTTTATGTGAAAGCACTAGTTGATGGCTACAAAATTTCTCCACCGAATTTTGACCATTGACCTTTGACCTTTATTTTTGACCTATATTGTTAATTGGCTACAAAATGCTACTCCTTCGCCATTTTTCATCCGATTTCGATTCCGTTTGCTTTATGTGATAGCACTAGGTGAGGACTACAAAACTTCGTCACGGAATTTTGAATTTTGACCCCTTTGACCTTTGACCTTCAATTTTACTTATATTGTACATTGGCTACAAAATGCTACTCCTTCACCAATTTTCATCCAATTTCAATTCCGCTTGCTTTATGTGATAGCACTAGGTAATAGCTACAAAACTTCTTCACAGAATTTTGACCTTTGACCTTTGACCTATATTGTTAATTGGCTGCAAAATGCTACTCCTTCGCCATTTTTCATCCGATTTCAATTCCGCTTGCTTTATTTGATAGCACTAGGTGAGGGCTACAAAACTTCTTCACGGAATTTTGACTTTTGACCCCTTTGACCTTTGACCATCATTTTGACCTATATTGTTAATTGGCTACAAAATGCTACTCCTTCGCCATTTTTCATCCGATTTCGATCTGTTTGCTTTATGTGATAGCACTAGGTGAGGACTACAAAACTTCTTTACAGAATTTTGACTTTTGACCCCTTTGACCTTTGACCTTTGATTTCGACCTTTATGTTAATTGGCTACAAATGCTACTCCTTCACCATTTTTCATCTGATTTCAATTCCGCTTGCTTTATGTGATAGCACTAGGTGATGGCTACAATACTTCTTCACAGAATTTTGACTTTGACCTTTGACCTTGATTTTTGACCTATATTGTTAACTGGCTACAAAATGCTACTCCTTCGCCATTTTCATCCGATTTCGATTCCGTTTGCTTTATGTGATAGCACTAGGTGAGGACTACAAAACTTCTTCACAGAATTTTGACTTTGACCTTTGAACTTGATTTTTACCTATATTGTAATTGGCTACAAAATGCTACTTCTTCGCCATTTTTTACCCGATTTCGATTCTGTTTGCCTTATGTGATAGCACTGATCGTGATATAATGGGAATTTTACATTATCGGCGGGGACATATATACGCATCGGTAATTTACTAATCCACTTGTTTTACTTGGCCTTATGTATCTTTTCCTCTTTTTTGCTGTAGCTATCAAGAGCTTGTTTAGGATTCTTTACAAATTTTATACAAATCTGGTCTGCTGTCTTAACTTAAGACGCGATCGCAGACTGGGTTTGTATTTTTAGACTCGTGCTTCACTGACTCTTCATAGAGAAGCCTGCTGTGAATTCATACTAACGTTGCATTCTTTTCCCAAAATTTGTTCAATTTCAGACCTATAGCACAACTCCAGTCAGTGATTTAGAATACGGGCCATAGATTTTAGAATAAACTGGACATACCACATAGCTCTCAAAAATGAAAGGCGATATCACACTCTTCGTCGTTGCCCATTGTGTGAAAAAAGAAAATCTCTGAAACAGGAAAAAAAAAAAATTGAATTTTGAATATCTTGTTCTATTTTCAGCTACATTGATGAGCATCAAGAGGATTACATTAAGAGGCTCTCGGATGCTGTAGCCATCAAGAGCGTCTCAGCATGGCCAGAGGTCAGGGGTGAAATCACTAAGATGATACACAGTGTTGAAGCTGTAAGTCTAGAAGATATTATTAACAAAATATGGCACTTCTAATTATGTGCAGAAAATTTGTGTATATTAAATGTAGGTACTGTACTTAGGCTTTGAATATTTTACATTGATGATATGATTACTAGGTAGGAGAATACATGACAGAATATTATCAAGACTAAATGATGCGCAAATCAACTGACGTACACTACTTATAGTTGAATAGCCTGAACACTTCTAACACATATGGAAGAAGAAGATTGATTATAAAAGAATATATGTTCCTCTAGTCTTGTGGCCTTTAATTCTTATGAATTTTAGTAACTTGAAGCAGTGGCAGATCCAGAAATTTCTGAGAGGGAGGGGGGGGGGGGGCCTGAAATTGGATTTCAGATTTTGGTACGCCCAATTTTTGGGGGTAGGTGTTAAATTTTACAGCCTCCGGCCCATTATCAAGGTCATAACATATCGCTAATAGGGGTATGGTTCAGTTGGTAAAGCGGGCTGTCGTCCATTTTTCCCCTTCCTTTTTGGGGGGGGGGGGAGGAAGGGATGGGGGGCCGGAATCCCCGCACCTGTTTCCTTCCAAAAGGGATATTTGAAAGTTCTTCAACAAAGAAGGCATTTGTTTACCAGGTTTTGTACTGGTGCCTTTTGAAAAATTATATTGAAAGGTGCTGTCACGATATTGCTAACATTTATGTTAATGGCCATGCGTTTTGAGTTGGGCCCTTAAAAAGGTGGAGTTGTGACATCTGCTCCTAAAATATGATGTTGTTTATAGATTTACTCAACAACTATACAACCCTTATTGCTGGTTTTGGTCTTAAATTAAAGCTCTGATCTAGGACAACAAAATACTTGTATCAAAACATGAAAAAAAAATCATCATTTTCTGTTAATTAACTGGTAATAAACAAATATCTGGGGTGGAGGAGGAGCCGCGCAGGAGGAGCCGCGCAGCAAATTTGGCAAATGTGCTGTAATGAGTTAAATCAAGTTCACAGAAGAGTGTTTTTGGATTGAAATGAATACACCCTGCTGAAATAATCAATTTAGCTTGATTTTGATGGTTTATTATATTAGTCCAGGAATTTTAATTATCTTGATTACAGTAATTGGCCATGCTTCTTGAGATTGTCCTACAAAAAGGTTTAGTTTTCACAACTACTCCTCAAAAGTGATTTTTGTTTATATTTACTCAATCATTGTCAATGAATAATTAATAAATTGATTTTAAGTGCATTTCTGAACTCCTCAGACATTCAGCTTGAAGAAAATGTATACTTTTATGGGGTAAATCGATTTTGAAAAAGTTAGAGCCACTTTCAGAGAAATGCGCGCGATTAGCACAAATTTTGAGTGTGTCACACAACATGGGCCCAACTTTAAACGCATGGCCTAATACCTTTATTCAAAGATAGGGTTGTAGTTGAGCAATGGTTTGATATCAATTTAACACAATTTTCTTTTAAAATGGATTTAGTGCATTTTGGAATGAAACTCTTCATGAAGCCAGACCATTTTCAGGAGGGTTAACATGATCGAGCCAGGAAGAAAATAATTGTAATATCAGCCCTTCTGGCTCTCAGCAGGAAATTCATATTGTGTTGACCTCTCTTTGACCTCAAAACATGTAGAACAATAGCAACCTGGATCTGGATCATGTGACTTATTTCTGATCAACATAAAACCACAGGATTTCCAGGTCACTTTTTGATACAAGCCATTGTTTTTAGATCATGCGGAACAGTGGTTATTACATTTTTGGGGTCATGGTATTAAAGCACAGCACTGTATTTTGTCCTTCTTCTTCTTAGCATTTAACTGCTTTGAACTTTTTTCTTCTTTTTTTTTTGCATATAAAGCTTTTCAAAAGTCATCTTGCATTAATTAATACCCCCGGTAGTTTCAACAACAGGTAAATTGAAGGGGGCTGTAACATAAAAGTTCTCACAAACATGTTGATACATGTAGGTAATTTGTATGTTGGACAGTAAAATCATTTAGGAATGTCTTACTTAAAGCTGTAACATTTTTAGACAATTATTAATAAAAGTTTATTTGGATTTCTGATTTGAGCTTTGCTCCCTGTTCACATTCCTGAATGAAATGTCCTTTTATTTTGCTGATGGATACATATGAAGGTTTTTTTCATTCACTTTATTGACTTTTAATCAATGATAATGAGTACCAGTTAACATACCTGTATGACTGATACGTGTAATCAGTGTTCAGAGGTAAATTGTGTGCATAGACTGATATTAGATACAGTCTGTTTTAAAAAAAATGGTACAGTCGGAAAAAAAATATTTAAGTGTGAAATACTTTCAAATAATGTGTGTATGTGTTCTGTATAATTTGCTTTCGTAAAACAAAAGTTATGCTAAATTTGGTGCGACGAGGAACAAATTGAAATTGAGCACTTCATGGCTATTATGCGAAATCTATACACAAAGGCATGGGACGGCGTGCGAAAAAATGGATTTTTCTTGATTGTAGAAAACTAGTCATATCTCAAAAACTACAACACCAAATTTGATGAAAAAAATTGCTGAAGAATTTCTGATTTTCTGCTTTACAAAAATATCAAACAATACCAGGTTGTGATTCATATTCATACCAAAATTTTTTTTTTTTTTTCCACCTGTACCATTTTATTTGACACAGACTATATATATCAATAGAATACTTGACTTTGGGGATTGATATTTTACATCATTATTGCAAGAGCTGAATACTTCTCCCTATACCTCCCTGCCTAAAGACAACACTGCATAAAGTGCACAAAACTAATCCAAATATTTGTCTTTTCAAACGATAAAATAAATAAGAAGGGAAAATAAAATCCCCCTGATCTCTTTAGGTAATTCCCAAACAAAGCCATATTGAGGATAAAGTCATTAATAGTTTGGCTTGTAAAATATGCATAATAAGGTTTTGCGAGGCTTTACTCTAACTTTATCCATAGTGGGTCGTGTTCATACTTTGTTTGCATAGGCCCCTGTTCAAATTGTTCATTTTGGGGTCCCATGTCAGGCAATTAATTCTTAGGTGCATTTTTTGAAAGAGAAACACAGTGATTAATGAATAGTGTTTAATACACTCTTTCTGAACAATCATCCTGGATCAACACGAATAAGTGACGTCACAATAAGGGCGCAACTTGCGCTCATGTACATGTATTATGAAATGGACAAATTCTGTGCATTTATAAACAGACATCTTAATGAATGATATTATTTTATTTGCAGGAGTTGAAAACACTTGGTGCGACGACAGAGTTGGTACCAGTGGGAAAGCAAACCCTCCCAGATGGGAGCACCATCCCCCTACCTGATGTCATCCTTGGTTTCCTTGGTAACGACCCAGCTAAGAAGACCGTCTGTATCTATGGCCATCTGGATGTCCAACCTGCTAAAGTGGTAAAAATGAAACTAAGATATGATCCTACAATGGGTTTTTAAGGATGTTTGTTTTCAGCACTACAATATCACATTATTCTAGCTGTCCAATTAGCCTTCTAGGAGGCAGCCATGAGTCACCTTCTACAATGCCCTCTACTGCCTAACCTCTGTTCTGAAACATACTGCTCGTTCGCCTAATGGGATTGCCTGCTTTCACTATTTAATCAGTAGAGTCTAGTTTCGGATTCAGATTCCCTTTTCTCATTCCTTTCAGATAAAATAAATATATAATCTCTAAAAAATAAGCTGATATGATGATACATTCAGGACAATGAGAGAGAAGACTGGAGAAGAAGAAGCTGTCTAATAAATTAATATTATAAATATCTTCAACTTTATTTGATGAATAACATGTTTTCCTATTTTGTCACGTGCACTGAAATGAACAAGTAGTTGAAATACTCTTGAGAGTAAGGAGAAGGGTACCATGAATGGCAGAATTTTTGTCATTTAAATGGTCTAAAAGTATTATGTGTTCCTTCTTTTGTTTCTTTGGGACAGACATGATCAAGATGCCGACAATTTACTAAATATGATTTCATCCTCTATGGAATACAAAACAAACAAAGGTCAAATAGAATTTACCTTCCTGTCCCAGAATTTGATGAATCTGATGATATTTGGAGTATGTAGGTCAAAGATCAAGGGTCAAAGTTGTCAATATCTGAATTTACAGTTGTAAAGAATTTTTTTTTTTTTTTTAATGACAGGAGAAATATACAGTGTAGACTTTCAATGTAGACAGTAATTCCCCAAAGTGTTTGGAAATTTAGATAAGAATATCATTAATATGATGTATGTTTTTTTTTTTTTTTAATCATTAGGAGGATGGATGGGACACCGATCCTTTTGTCCTGACTGAGAAGGATGGGAAACTCTATGGGCGTGGTTCAACCGATGATAAGGGACCTGTCCTCGCTTGGATCAATGTGATTGAAGCATACAAGGCTCTAGGAAGGGATATTCCTATTAATATCAAGGTAAGTGGGAGAAGAGGGAGAAAGTGAGAGAGAGAGAGAGAGAGAGTGAAGAAAGAGAGTGAAGAGAGAGAGAGAGAGAGAGAGAGAGAGAGAGAGTGAAAGAGAGAGTGAAAGAGAGAGAGAGAGAGAGAGAGAGAGAGAGAGGGGGGGGGTTGGGGGATGGAGAAAGTGAGAAACAATGCAGCTAGGCCGAAGAGACTGCGAGAGCAAGGAAGTGTACGTATCTGTGAGAAGTACCCTAGTGAGAAGTGAAAGACAAAATGAGACACAAATGTCATGACCTTCTTCTTCACCACTTGGCTTATGATACCCCTCTCTGTGTTGAATTTGAAAATGCAATGCTTTCACTAATTTTATAAACTTGGTCAGCCCAGGACGAAAAAGGCAGTCATGCAATAGTCAAGTTGTTAAGGATCTAATCTAAACTAATATTTTTTTTTTTATATCTTTCGCAGTTTTGCTTTGAGGGTATGGAGGAGAGTGGATCTGAGGGATTAGATGAGATGATTGGATCCAAGAAGGATACATTCTTCAAGGTAAGATCAGTTAGGATCAAGCTCCAGAATGAAGAACTCGGTTCTCATCCCACTTCTGAATCCCACTCCTGGCACCATGTAAGAGTCTCTTTGCTCTAACTCCTGGGAAACTTTTTTTTTTAAATCTGAAGCACTCGTCTGACATTATTGTTCTTTTTCAATTGCTCTGTTTGCAACGAAGCGGGTGCGATTGGGCTCATCTCTCAATATCTGCATCCTTACAGAATGAAGAAGTGTGATCATGTCCCACTCTTGAATAACCGTAGATTTATTGATCTCCTGATGCTCTTACATTGTTCCTCTTTAGATTCCCTGCTTGCGGTGCGATTGGTTTACTCTCTCAATATTTACATTTTGCAGATTGAGGAATTTGTTTCAAATTCCACTCCTGACACCATATTAAGATCCCTTTACCATGACTCCTGTGAAATTGATAAAAAATTTTAAAAACAATTTAAGGTCTTATTTTGTTTTCTTCTCACTTTTGACATTCACAGTGACACAGAAAGGCTATGCTATGCAAAAGAATTGTTCATAAATGAGTGTGTAAGAGCATTTAAAAAAAAATCAGAACACATAGTACATGTACCTTAACCGTAACTTACCTGGGCTATTTCGTGAGCTTAAAGTCCTGGGGGGGGCCATTATGGCCCCCCCTAAGATCTCGGCCGCGGATCGCGACGAAAATTTGCATGAAGGTAGAGAATGACATAATCTACGCAGTTGTATAGGTAAATTACACGAAATTCATATATTTTATTTTATATGAATTAATTATGCTAATTTATTCATGAAATCATACTTTTTGCTCTAATTCACTAAATAAAGCTCATAGAAAGCTGATTTTTGGGGAAAATATTCTTTAGGTCATTCCTAAGAAGTGTACAAGAAAAAAATTCCTGTACCAAAATCGATTTCTTATGTATTTTATTGTTTTTTAAATTTCTTATGTATTTCTTTGTTTTTTGACCTTTTTATTTTTATTGTTTTTTCGACACAATTCATCCGTGACATTATTTCGGCCATGAATAGCATCAAATTAAATGACTCTTGTCAATAAAATTAAAAATAATCACTCATTTATGATTTCTAGCTGAAAACACATTTTCTATTGACTTTGTACATGAAATCACGTTTTTGAGCCATTTTTGGTCTGACGAAAATTTTTGAAAATCGTGTAACGTCGTAATGGTATACCCGATTTTCGCGAAAATAGCTTTAAAAGATGCGCAAGACTTGAAAGTAAAAAGTCAGCGAGTGAGCGCGATCAAAAAATTTCGCACTGCGGATTTATCGCGAAAAATGTCCAGGGGGGGGCCAAAATAAGGTAAGTTAGGGTTAACAAAGGAAGTATACTCCTCAGTATAATTCCAAAGTTAGAAACACTTAATTTTACCCAGTTTTTATCATCCAAACAGACAAGATAAGGAAAAGATTGTGAACTCATAAATGTTTTAATGTTTTCAAAGTTAAATATCTGAATAGACAAGATAAGAAAAAGATAATAAACTCACAACATGTGGTGACGGTCATTAAGCCTCTTCAGAATATCTGCAGTGTTAGCATTGCTTTGGACCTTGTACCTTTTCTTGGAGATTTCTTGCTTTATATCTGTCTTTTAAGTATGTTAATAAACCATTTTATGAAGTGCATGTAACTTTTGATGAGGTAATTGTTGTTTATCCCTTCATTATGTTATTCATCAATTAATTCTTGTCAATAAATGCTAACATAGCATGCAATGTATACAATTGTTAACAAACTTAGTTTAATTTTGTTAACATTTTATCAGATAGTGTACACAGGGGATTCATTCTTTATGACAATATTTTCAATCTTTGATTTTTATTGAAATTTCTATAAGTATACAGATTTGGGCATAATTTTGGGGAGGTTATAAAAATGTTTTATATGATTTAGACTACATGTTTGAGTGCAGAGTGTATACTATGTAAGGCATTTCATTTTTTAAAAGTATTTTAAAAGTATTTCGTTGTCTTTGATGATAAAAATCCTGAAAATAATTGATTGGAAAAACGACCATGTTTTTATCTTTACTAGGATGTGGACTATGTGTGTATCTCAGATAACTACTGGCTCGGCAAACAGAAACCCTGTATCACTTATGGTCTCAGGTATGATCTGTTTAGAGTTAGTGAACTTTCAATTTTCATTTCAATTTGATTTAAAATAACATTTATTTCCTTCTTTGATATATACACAAATAAAATGTCTGAAGTACAAAACTGAAGAATGCTTCGAGAGCATACAACGCATTTGAGTGGGAATTTATTTTTACACATCAAACGCAATGTTAACCCTATTCTGACTGGGCTTTTCAAGAGGAAATTTGACTGGGGGTGGGGGTCAATTTGACCCCCCCCCCCCCTGAGATCTCGGCCGTGGATGGTCCGATCGCAGTGATATTTTGCGCGAACATTCGCTGCACATGTAAAGGATGTCGCTGATATGTTTTTTACAAAAAAAAAATTGATGTATTTAATTTATGCTAATTTGTGCATTTTTTTAAACTTGGTGTCAAAAGTTGCGGGACACTTGAAAGAAAAAAGTCGTAAAGCACCGGGTCGCCATTTGCAGCGGTTGCGCGGCAGTCGCGGATTTTGTACAGGGGGGGTCAAATTGACCCCCCCCCCCAGTCAGAATAGGGTTACCCGGTAAGCCGTTCAGTAAGAGGATTTATTTAATCTCAAATTATGATATCTGGATTTTGTATAGTTTTTTTTTCCAATTACTATTAAGGTAGTGTCAGCCTTTTGCAGGCAAAAATATTAAATTTCTAGTTTTTAGAGGATATAGTAGTATACCAATGACTATATCTTCCCACAACATGATTAAGCTCAAATGTGTATGTTTGTCATTATATTGCGACTATCAAAATTCCTGTTTTTTCGAACCTCGAAAAATATACCGTACGGTGCGAACCGCTGACCGTTAGCGCAGAGAATAATGCACGCTGATGCGCCGTGTGTATATTGCTGTGTACGGTCCGTGCTGCACGCGCTGTAATATCAACGATGTTGATGGAGAGCTGGTCAAGATTGGTAGTCAGATTTTCGTTTCGTATTACTGATCTAGGCAACCTATGACAGTAAGATTGAATAGACAGTATAGGTCGATCATATTCTACAGTTATGCCAAGTTGCATTAGTTTTCGCAATTTGTGAAAAAGGTTGATACTACCTTTAAAGGGTATAAAGGGATTTAAACTTCCAAAGACCAGCACTAAAGGGACAGAAATGAGTAAAACCCTATTTCTGACTCTAAAAACTAACTACTGAAAGTTCCATAGCAAATGAAATTTATTTTCTATCTTTAAATAGTAAAAACAAACAAGGCTAGGTCTACTTTCGTGCGCGATCAAAATAACCACCGCTTTGTCGCGAGCCTCAGTGGACAGGATGCCAGCGCGGTGAGTACGGGGACTTCATACATGTATTCCAGAATACACTGTACGTTGCTCTGTGGCGTAGGGATACTTTTTGAAAAGCGTTATGGAAAAAGTTTTAAAATGTGGATATAAAATTGTAGATACATGCATGAGGATAAACCTAGTTTAAGAATATTATACCCTTGTATGCAATTCTATTAAATCTCTTTTCCAAGTGTGTCACCTCCAGCAAGCTATTTAAGTATCTAAACATCTGTTTCTTGACCTCGATCCGAACAGGGATCACCCTAGGTCACAGCAGGGGACCACACACGGCAGCAATATTGTTTACATTATGCAATCTGGATGTGTGTATAGATACATATTTATTTATTTATTATTCTCTTACTTTCCTTATTCCGCGGTCGATTTTCTCCATTCAAAATTGATAATGTTAATGTCAGCTATCATGAGCAGTGTTAAAAGGAAATAATTTTAATATTGATATTATATTTGTATGTCATTCTAATCAACAGGGGAATCTGTTATTACTTCATTGAGGTAGAATGTGCCAAGAAAGATCTTCACTCTGGTGTCTTTGGAGGTTCTGTGTAAGTATGATATCATCTATGAAATTGTATAATTGTTTTAATTGAAGAAGTGTTGTAGTCTAGTGCAAAGATTGTGAGTTTAATTCCCAGCACCCGCACTTATGTCCTTTGGTAAGGCATTGTATCTACACTTGTTTTACCCCACCCAGGTGTAAATGGGCATCTGATGTGCTTAAGCGCTACACACCTGTCTGCTAAGCTTTAAACCTGGTGTATAGTTTTGGTAAAAAAAAAAAAATCGACATAAAACCGATTAAATATAGTCTCATGTTGTTCACATTGCACTAAAAGACATGTGTGAGAGATTTTGTGATATTCCTTTCATGATTTCCGGTGAATTTCAGTGAAATGTTCGAATCCAAAAACAATTTGTAACGGGTTTTGAGACCTTTGCTGGGTTGTCCAGTCCCTCGAACTTCCCGCATGAATGGAGCGTAGCGATCTGTGTGTATCACCGACACAAGAGAATCCCCATTGGTTTTCCATGTGAACGCCTAGCGCACACAGAGATGAGTCGGATCTCCCGACTTATCTTTTTTATACTGTAATATCGTGAAATAAAGACATTAAAACGAGATTCCATGTATATAACTTTCTTTGTTACAGTTTATAGGATTCAGTCTTTCATATTATCTAACTGTGAATCCAAATGAAATTTTTCCTTCTCCCAGCACTATACACCAGCTTTAACCGGGGTAATGTGTAAAACGATCTTTTGGTGTCATGCCACATGGACCGAAGCACTATATAACAAGGCACCTTTATCATTTATTATTATTATCTTTGAAATTCTGCTATACCAAATCCCAAATTTGGTTTGAAGGTTTATGAATATTGTAGATTACAGGAATATTGAGATGTGCAATTAAAATAGGTTTTGTTGTTAAAAAGCTTGTCAAAAGGATGATAATGAGAGTAATAAAGTGAGAGAGATGGATGAATTAAACAAAAGTAAAAGCAAGAGAAGAACACCTCAAAATATGGGAGAGAAAGTGAGGCAGATCAAAAGAGAAAAAGAAAAGAAAGAAAAGAAAAATGGACAATATCCGGAAAAGAGAAACGATTACCAAAAAAGAAAAGAGCAAGAAGAATAAAATCAAGCAGATGAAGTACATGTAGTAGTAGACAAAAATAGATATTGCGCACACAATACAAACATTTGAGTATGTTTGAGTAGTTGCCAAACATTTTATCATGGTATTTAATTTGAAGGCATGAGGCCATGCAAAACTTGGTCACTGTTATTTGTAGTCTCCAGAACAACAATGGCATGATCCTTGTTCAAAGAATCTATGATTCTGTGCATCTTGCAGAATGATGAATTTAGTTCAAATCCCACTCCTGACACCATATGAAAACCTCTTTTCTATTCAATCCTTAAGAACTGTAGACTTGTCAAACAATCCGAAGATCTTATATTTTTTTCTTCTTTTTTTTTTCATTTGCAGACATGAGGCGATGCGAGACTTGGTCACTCTGTTTGGCAGTCTACAGGACAATAATGGCAAGATTCTTGTTCCTGGTATCTATGATTCCGTTGTGGAACTCACTCCTGAGGAAAAGGCCCTTTATGGTCCAATTGACTTTGACATGGTGAGGATCATTAATCTAAGTCCTGAATTATTGTCGAATTTCTGCGTGAAAAATCATTTTTGTGTGTCTTATCATGCACGAGAGAGTACACATAAAAAAAAAAGCAAATTTCTCTTTTCAAATTATTTTCTGTAAAAAGTCAAGCCATATTAAAAGGGGACATTTTTTGTGTGTTTTGTTTACATGTAGCTTACTGTCAAAAGACCCCAAAAAAATCAAGGATCTGCCAAACATGCCAAATATTTATGTATGCAAGGTGGAATCTATGTAGACAGGGCCCTGTAAATAGAATATTATAGAAAGTTACAATCAATTGCCTAAACCTCTTGTTTAAAAGATAAGCAGAATGATTGTTTCAATTTTGCAATTAGTCACAACTCTTGATGTTACAGTGCACTAGTCATACAAAAACTGGTAAATCAAAAACCCACATTTACTTTACATGATTAATCAGGTCTATCAGATGAGAATCTTTTGATCAGTCATGTAATGTTTAACCCTTGACAGGAGGAATACCGTAATGACATCGGTGCCAACAAACTGCTCCATGACACCAAGGAGAAGATCCTTCAACATAGGTGGCGTTTTCCATCCGTCTCCATCCATGGTAAGAGAATTACTGCACAGTCACACTTTTTTTTCAATAGCTACTCAGGCATCAACTAGTAATATTTGACAGCTGAGCATGCTAGCAAACTTGGAGTGAGAGTCCTAAATAATCAAACTCGGTCAAATGATTTTCCTGCTGCTCAGATGTCGAACATTAAAAACCAAAAATCAACATAAAAACAGATGTAGAAATCAACGAAAGTCACAAAGACTACACAATTACATTCTCATCTATCATTTGTTTAATATTTGTGCAGTCAATGTACCTTAAATGAAGGTTTTGACACTTTCACTGTAAAGAATATGTAGCCCATTTTTCAATTCTGAATATGATATGTCATTAACCAGACAAGGGTAGGGGCATTGCTTTAGATCCTATTTACACAATGTATTCTGTGGATTATCTGCTCAATCCATTATCATCTTTGTATACTTAATATTGTTGCACCTTGATTGATGAACTTTTGATATGAGCGCAATTATCATTAATCACCCTTCAATAACTGAATTTCTTCCAAAAATCATGGATGATACTTTAACTCGTTGTATACTAAGCCCGCATATATGCAGGCTGAAGAAATATAGAACATCACTCTTGTCGACCATTTATTTCACTCATGATTGCATAAACAAAAAAAGACCTTATATAATTCAAATTATCTGACATTGATTCATCTAAAGCTGTCTTTGTTTCACCTTTAAGTGAAAAGAATTTCTTTCAAGCATGCTTGACAACCACAATTCATTCGGCTTTGTAAAAAGTTCTCAGTATTCAACGGGTTAAAAATCTTATGAGACAAAGACACATGCTGACAATGAGAAAATCACACTATTTTCCAGGTATCCAGGGAGCCTTTGACGAAGGCGGAGCGAAGACCGTCATTCCTCGTAAGGTGATAGGAAAGTTCTCCATCCGCATCGTCCCAAATCAGACACCAGATGAGGTATCCAAACTGGTGGTAGATCATCTCAACAAGGTCCATAAGGAAACCGGCTCACCAAACAACATGAAGTAAGGAGATATGATCATTGGAGTAGTACATGTATAAGGAATTGATAAATATTCAGGTTGATGATGAATTTGATGATGAATCTGATGATGAAGTGATGATGATGGTGATGAAGATGGTGATGATGATGATGATGATGATGATAATGATGGTGATGATAATGATATTGATGGTGGTGATGGTTGCGATGATGATGGTAGTGATAGTTGTGATGATGATGATGATGATGATGGTGCTGATAGATATTGATGTGGTGATGGTTGCGATGATGATGGTAGTGGTAGTTGTGATGATGATGATGATGATGTGATGATAGTGAATATGATGGTGGTGATGGTTGCGATGATGATGGTAGTGATAGTTATGATGATGATGATGATGATGGTGATGATAATGATATTGATGGTGGTGAGGTTGATGATGGTAGTGATAGTTTGATGATGATGATGATGATGGTGATGATAATGATATTGATGGTAGTGATAGTTGTGATGATGATGATGATGATGATGGTGATGATAAGGTTATGATAATGATATTGATGGGTGGTGATGGTTGCGATAAGAATGAGTGATGAATGATGATGATGGTGATGATAATGATATTGATGGTAGTGATAGTTGTGATGATGATGATGATGATGAGATGATGGTGATGATAATGATATATGGTGGTGATGGTTGCGATGATGATGGTAGTGATAGTTGTGATGATGATGGTGATGATGATGGTGATGATAATGATATTGATGGTGGTGATGGTTGCGATGATGATGGTAGTGGTAGTTGTGATGATGATGATGATGATGGTGATGATAATGATATTGATGGTGGTGATGGTTGCGATGATGATGGTAGTGATAGTTATGATGATGATGATGATGATGGTGATGATAATGATTGATGGTGGTGATGGTTGCGATGATGATGGTAGTGATAGTTGTGATGATGATGATGATGATGGTGATGATAATGATATTGATGGTAGTGATAGTTTGTGATGATGATGATGATGAATGATGGTGGATAATGGTTATGATAATGATATTGATGGTGGTGATGGTTGCGATGATGATGGTAGTGATAGTTGTGATGATGATGAATGATGGTGATGATAATGATATTGATGGTAGTGATAGTTGTGATATGATGATATGAATGATGATGATGATGATGGTGATGATAATGATATTGATGGTGTGATGGTTGCGATGATGATGGTAGTGATAGTTGTGATGATGATGGTGATGATGATGGTGATGATAATGATATTGATGGTGGTGATGGTTGCGATGATGATGGTAGTGTAGTTGTGATGATGATGATGATGATGATGGTGATGAATGAGATGGATTGATGTGGATGAGTTGAGTGATGAATTAGGGAATAGGTTGTAGATTGATGATATGATGATGATGGTGATGAAATGATATTGATGGTGTGATGGTTGCGATGATGATGGTAGTGAAGTTTGTGATTTTAATGATGATGATGGTATGATGATGATTGATGATGTCATGGTGATGATCATGGTGATAATAATGGTGATGATGATGATGGTGATAGCAATGATGAATATGATGGTGAATATAATGATGATGGTTATCATATGATGGTGACAGTGGCGGTGATGATGGTAGATGATGATGATTTTGATGATAGGACAGAGAACTAGAATTAAAATAATCATGGGGTAAAAGTAGAAATAGGCTAAGGTTATATGATTTAATGCAATTTCCATGCTTCAGAACTAGCCAATGAGCACAGATAAAAGATTTTGATATTTATGTTATATCGGGGAAATTCTCATAATCCTAATTGATGCAAACGTGTGTGATCCCTGTTTGATCAAAATGAAAGTTTGTTATATAGTGAATGTTATTGTGAGGTAATTGGCATGGTCCTGAACACCTCGTTCAAACAGGAGTGATCTGTATTCAATTGAATATGGCACCTGGGGGTGTTCACAAAGAGTTAAGTGGACTTAAAGTCGCACTTAACTTCTACGCTCATTTTCTTTTATAACGCGCAATTTAATTGATAGATTTACAATGGCGAGCATCCCCTGAGCCTGGTCAATCCGATGAGGTGATGCGTATATGTGCTCGGAGTATTAACTGTGGATGTTTAAGTCTACTAACTCTTGTGAAACAACTCTGAATTGATATTGTAATTTGTGATATCTCTGTATAGAGCATCC
>CALNVZ010003426.1:4749813-4787324 GCA_940671915.1 Paracentrotus lividus | reverse complement strand
AGTTGTGATGATGATGATGATGATGATGGTGATGATAATGATATTGATGGTGGTGATGGTTGCGATGATGATGGTAGTGATAGTTGTGATTTTAATGATGATGATGGTGATGATGATGACTTTGATGGTCATGGTGATGATCATGGTGATAATAATGGTGATGATGATGATGGTGATAGCAATGATGAATATGATGGTGAATATAATGATGATGGTTATCATATGATGGTGACAGTGGCGGTGATGATGGTGATGATGATGATGATTTTGATGATAGGAACAGAGAACTAGAATTAAAATAAATCATGGGGTAAAAGTAGAAATAGGCTAAGGTTATATGATTTAATGCAATTTCCATGCTTCAGAACTAGCCAATGAGCACAGATAAAAGATTTTGATATTTATGTTATATCGGGGAAATTCTCATAATCCTAATTGATGCAAACGTGTGTGATCCCTGTTTGATCAAAATGAAAGTTTGTTATATAGTGAATGTTATTGTGAGGTAATTGGCATGGTCCTGAACACCTCGTTCAAACAGGAGTGATCTGTATTCAATTTGAATATGGCACCTGGGGGTGTTTCACAAAGAGTTAAGTGGACTTAAAGTCGCACTTAACTTCTACGCTCATTTTCTTTTATAACGCGCAATTTAATTGATAGATTTCACAATGGCGAGCATCCCCTGAGCCTGGTCAATCCGATGAGGTGATGCGTAATATAGTGCTCGGAACGATTTAACTGTGATGTTTAAGTCTACTTAACTCTTTGTGAAACAACCCTCTGAATTGATATTGTAATTTGTGATATCTCTGTATAGAGCATCCCTATACCATGGTGGTGAGAGCTGGCTGAGTGATCCAAGTCATCCTCATTATCAGGCTGGAATCAAGGCTACACAGAGAGGTAAGTCATCCTCATTATCAGGCTGGAATCAAGGCTACACAGAGAGGTAAGTCATCCTCATTATCAGGCTGGAATCAAGGCTACACAGAGAGGTAAGGCCAATATCAAGCTCTTTTCTTCTTTTCCTCCTCCTCCTTCTTTTTCTTCTTCTCTTCTTCTTCTTCTTGAATCAGACTCTACCCATTAAAGCTCATGTATAGTTTTGGGAGAACATATTTTTTGTTTTACTTCCATAGTAGAATTATATGAATTAATACCTCAAATAACCTCTGTGTACAAAATGATTTGTTATAAAATCCACTCGAAGACCTGAATTTAGCAATAAAACTGTGTAAATCGATCTGTTGAGTGGCCATGAATAAACAGGATGACACCGGGGAGAGTGCAACGTGCAGTGGTTTGTGTGCAAAGTATATGCTATTGATACACAGACTGATACACCCAGAATGCACACACGCCATACCAGTCAGCAGTGGTGTGGCATGCCCAGAGCTCTGGGGTGAGAGTGAAGGAAGTATGGCCTCATTTTGATGAACATCTCCCCATGTTTATGCTAACTATAACATATCATGGAAAGACATGCATGATACATGGTTATATCGCTTGTCCAAGTATTGACATGTCATTGGAACAATATGAGGACAAGTTGAGTAAGTTTTAGAAAAATGCAATTTCCTCTACCACAACTATACTTGGGCTTTAAGTACTGAATGCAGGCGATCCCATTAGGCGATAGAGTATTAAGATCAGTACCGGCCACACAGAAACTTTGTTAGTGCTAACAGAGGCCCTGTTACAATCGGTTATGTCGCAACGATGCAACACATTTTTTACATCTGGTATCAACCTTTGACATTACCATTTGAATAATGTGACTGAGCCTACTGTTACTGCTCTGTTACGCTAACAATGTTTCTGTGCGGCCGGTACAGTTTGGGAACAGGGGTTAGGCATAAGAGGGCATTAATCAGTAAAGAGTAATAAGCAATTATTGCAAATTAATATTAGAAAATCATATTCCATGTTGCAAGTACTTCATGAATAAAACTCTTGCTCTAAACCGATCAGAATCATGGTTTTGAATTTGCAAAAGCTCAGCATACTACTCAGAACTTCTCCTAAAATGGTTTGCTGCAGCATTCTGTAGGATAGACTGATGGTTCCGGGCGGCTTTTGGAGAGGACTGGGGGTGGACGGGCCGTTTGTCGAAGCTATGGTGGACTAAAACCAGTTTCAAACGGTTACGGGTGGTTTGAGAGCGATATGGTTAAAGCCAATCCAATAATGTCCTTATCCTTCTTTCTTGAAAATGTTAATTCTGCCTTTAACCCTTCTGTGAGTTAAGGGCCTGTCCCACAGGCGGCGATCGTTGTGGCGACAACCTGATAATTTCAAAATTATAAGGAGTTCATCTTTAAAAAGGTGATTATAAACCTACATACGACTCTATCTAAGCTAGGCTACAACAACAACTTGCTACCACACTCACAACAGCAACATCGCCAGTTGTCGCGACAACGATCGTCTCGAGTGGGACAGCCCCTTAAAGTATATAGAGACCCTTCATTTAATAATAACTTTTGAGTGAAATATGAAAAGATATTGCATTATAAAATTGGCTCACGATGGATGAAGAAAAATTTATACCTTTTAATTTGCATCCTATATTCCAACTCGTATCTTTCATTTTCTATTTTGTATTTCTAGTACATGGAGTTGTCCCTGATATGACCAGAGAGGGCGGTAGCATCCCTGTCACTCTCACCCTTCAGAATGCAACGGGCAAGAATGTCATGCTCCTCCCAATGGGGGCAGCAGACGATGGTGCTCACTCGCAGAACGAGAAATTTGATCGCTCGAATTACATCAACGGGGTAAGTTTTTCCAAAACATATAATTTTGAGGCAACAGTCCCTGTCTGGACTAAAAAATCAATATTGATATTTGTTGTTGTCAGAAGGTTTATTAGCTAAGACTACAGCAATTTGGTGTAACCACTAAACTCTACAACTAACTACATGGCATTGGCATCGTAATGGAGCAAAACAACATATTATTGGTGCAATATACTGTGTGTATAGTTGTTTTCCTCGAGAAGCACTCCTCTGTTGAGTGCACAAAATGCATCCAAATACCTGTAAAATATGTTTCCTGTTTGACGACTTTTATTAACATCACAAATAATGCAGTTGAATAATGCAAAAAATCTCAAAATACTCTCAATTCGACTTTGAACGGAACACTCGCAAGTGGTAAACAAAAAAAAAGTAAGCTACATGGTTAAACATATGTTCCACACCTGGGTCATGTGCAGTATTGTCCTGAAAATTCAAATTTACTTTTAGTATTTAAATTCTATCTATTTTTTTTCCACAGACCAAGCTCCTGGGTGCATACTTTGAAGAAGTGGCTCTCTTGTAGAAGATAAGTGGTTTCTATGGCAACCATTCTCAACATGACTGGAGATTCCAGCTATTTTTTTATTTTCATATCTAAAGGTCCTGTTCAAATTTATGTTATGCCTGTCTACAAAATCAAAAAAAAAATTTTGGATGCACATTCCTCATATTGAAGCTTCAAACAAAATTTTCAGTAGAACTAGTTGTTGTGTGTTGTTGGGTTGGATGTCCAGAGAACTTTATTTTAACTAGCCATTTTAAAAGATTACAACCAATGTCCTTGATATTTTCTAGCTCAGAATGTTATAATATATTATAGAGAACAAATATTTATGATGATAAGCACCATTCGACCTATATTTTTTGGTTTGTTCCTTACTCAAGGCTTTATTTTTGCTAGTTTTCCAGACACCTAACACCCATCCTAATCTCTATTCTTAAAAATTATGGAGAATAGTGGTGCTAAACCTCAATGACTCGGTCACAGACCCATTAAGTAAACTTTTGGCCTATTTTTGACTTTTGCCTCTGTGTGCGTCCGTTCACTCTCACTGTTCACCGCTTCTTGATGGAGTGCAAAAAGGTTCTTTCTATTATTCTATTTGACATTTCTGATCATTTTTGGTAGCCTCTCGCCAAGTAATACAAACTTATTTGCAGCAAAGTTAAACAGCCAATCAATCGAGTTTTATATCTCATTAAAATGTATAATCCGTACTAAATCTTTTCGCCCCGAAGGCATACATCTATTTGTTCTCAAGTTAGATCCAACAGAAGGTCACGATGTCCTTCACTTAAGGGGCATTTTAGTGTATTTTCCATAGAAAACTGAGCAAAGACATCTATGCGTAACTATTTTTCAACAAAAAGTGCAGTGATGTTATAATTTTTGTAGTATTTATATTGTCATTATACAAAACCTTGAAGTTTAAGGTTTCTAATGATACACGCCCCATGGCAAACTATGAACAAATACTCAGCTTATGTACTAAAGTGTTTTGAAAAGTCATAATTTCATAACCAAATTTATCTGTTATAGGAGTGCATGCACGTCCGCGTGCTAATTAGCGGAGGCAAATGTCCACAACTTTTCATTATGAATTTTCTTTAAAAATAACTTGCTTATTTTTCTCATTTTTTTGTTGAAAACCCCTCTTTGGGCAGATACACTCCACTATGGTTATAAAGAGAAATCTCAGTGTACTCTACACTTGTTTTAATGAGACATTATTACATGGTTATTATCGACAGGAGTGCACTGTTCTGTTCATATTTATGTATTTTGGTTGGTAGAGGTTTTGCCATATTTTCTCAGATTTTTTTTTTTTGTGAGCAAAATTCAAGGTTATCTTTGGTATTTTGTTATTGAATGCAGAGACACCTACGGACAAGTGCCCATGTTTGAAATTGTGACTGGTAGAAATGGCTTATTATTCCAACATACTGTTATAACCATTCTGTTTATATCAGGAGCGGACTGTATTTGTAATGTGTGCATTTATTTCCGTTGTTTTGTTTGTTTTGTTTTTTCATATAAAGATATCTCAAAGATAAAGTAGTCAAAGATACACTCTGGGGTTAAATTAGTTCAATTTCTTAACATGTTCAAAACGTTTTCTTTATTTTCATGAACTTTTCTTCATCCTAGCATTGGTTTGTATGTGTAATATTTTGTCTTGTGACAAAAAAAAAATAATAATAATGGTTTTGTCAATATTAGAGGGAGTAAAGAGGAAAACTTCAATATAGATGTATGGTATATTTTGCTGTAACATGAAAATTGATTCTCATTTATGTAGTTATTTTCTTTTGCACCCTTTTTATATAGATTTTCATGACCTATCGTAAACACAGAACAAAATGTTATTCTCATACTATGTGTAATCATGAAAATAAAAAGGCAATTCTGTGAAAGTGCAACAGATGAACAAGTGTTTCTACAATTTAATACTCTCTTTTTTTTCTTCTCAAAAGTGTACTCTCATCACAGATTACATAGTACTAAGCAGATGGACTTCCAAAGACAACCATAGACGTTGTGTATTTGAAGACAAATAACAATTGACAAACATTTTGCAAATTAGCCTACGTGTACATTGTATATCTAATACAGGAATATAAAGTAAGGTATTGTACTAATTTAATCACCTGGTAACGTAACATGTGTTACATATATTGATATATTGTGAAAGACATGTATGATCAGAATGGTAGACTCTGGGAAAGGAAGATGGACAATTTGAATCCCTCAGGACTCAAGGTGATGCTACACAGATCTGGGGACCATTTCGTGAAACAAATAGTCACTGATTCTCACTGACAACTGTTATAAGCTACTGAAATGCTTGCATCTGATTGGCTGAGAGCAAATTTGTCAGGTAAAACGCCCGATAAGTTGTTGGTAGTTAGTGGCTGTAAGGTGTACAACTTTTTTTTTTACTAAGTTTTGTTGACCTACTTATATGATGACCCCTCTTTAAATGTGAAAGATCAAAATTTCTATGACTATTCTGGTGTATATAATATATTTTGACATGTACATTCAAGTGAGATTAGATTTTTTTTTTTTTTTTTTTTTTTTTTTTTTTTTTTTTTTTTTTTTTTTTTGGTACCATGTAGCTCTCTTCATTTGCCTGGATATATTTTCAATATTTTGGAAATAAAAAGATAATGACAGCTAAATGCTTATATTTTTGCATTATTAAGATTTTAAGAATTTAAACACAGAGCAAAGGGAATGCGAAAAGTGCCTCGGGATAATATGGAAAAGGGATTAACACTTCAGCCCACAAACCTCTAAAGATCCATAATTCTAGCAGGTAGCTCTAAGGAGAAAGCTGACTCCCTATACTCAGCCTCTGTATGCTAAAGGGTTAAGAGATGATATGAAAAAGAGGAGAGGGAATAGTAATTTGAAGGATGGAGGACAGAATAATAGAACAGGCCCTTCAGAGTGATGTAAAAGTCAGAGTAAGTTAAGATGGGGTATGTGTGAGTACAATATGGGGGGTGTGGGTGTGTGTGTGTGTGTGTGTGTGTGTGTGTGTGTGTATGTGAGGAAAATGGATCCAAATGTGCTTAATTTCTTGTTTTCGGGTAATTTAATGGCAAAATTTTAAACAAGTTAATGACACAAAAGCAGAGCATTTTTTGGCTCCAACGTTTTTTGTCCTTAAATAAATATGCGAGTGTGATCATAAATTTTGTCAAATGAACCCTTTAGCCATCTTCGTTTCTATGGCAGCTATAGAAAAGAAGGTGGCCAAAACTATTGAAACTGCAATGTAAATAATTTTATAGCAAAATTTTTCCTCGTTCATTTAAACGAAATAGTTTAAAAACAAAACCAATATCTAGCAAAAATATTACAAGAGCTTAATAAATGCCTGCTCTTTGAGTTTACTTTTATTGCTTCACTTTCTTTTCTTGTTCTTTTCTCAATATTCTTCTCCCTTCTTTCCTCCTTTTTTCCATTTTTTTTTAAAGCGGCACGGGGGCACCACCTTTTTACGCCAGTGAATATCGTCATCCTCATTATGCGACACTAGCTTTAGTATCATGATCATCATAAAGATCGTCACCACTGCCAAGAGCTTATCAATGTTCCTTTTTTTTTATAAACTTGTATGTAATTTACTCTCATTGGGCAAATATACATCATTATATCTTTTTCAAAGCTTGGTATATTTGATAAATATTTCATACTCATAAAAAAGCATAACAAACAATCAAAAACGAACAAACCCAAAACAGAAAACTCATGACAAGGTGTTCTTCAAATTGTTATACTCAGGTCTTGTAATTTTTTAAAGACTTTCTTACAAAAAAAAAAAAAAAAAATCCGTCCACCATAAGCGACCACCAATGACGCTCCACATTCAGCGCATGCTCAGAGGCACAAAAATGATAGTCATTCCAAAGTAGTAACTCGATAGTAAATACTTGATATAATTTCTACAAAAATACCAGAAAGAGTTACTACTTTGTCATGCAGAGTGCCCACTGGACAATACACACGATAATCATGTTATACTTGCCATTCCAGAACTCTCAAATTTAAAGGGGAAGGAAACCCTAGGAATTCATTAAATTGTACAAAAACAGGAAAATCAAAGAAGCTAATCAATGAAAATTTGAGAAAAAATGGATGAATAATAAGAAAGTTATGAGCACTTGAATGTTGTGATCACTACTGCTATGGGGATCCTCAAATTGGCAACGGGCCCCAGATGTGTGATGTCATACATCAGTTTCAGTTCAGTTTCAGTTTCATTTATTTCACATCCATTAAAAATGACATATTTACAAATATTTGAATAAACAAAGCAACATATAGATATAGATTACAATCATGTTTTACTTAGTATATAACATAACAGTTTACAATATATAAAAGAAAAAAAGAAAAAACAATGCAGCGGATGGAGGGATCAGCAAAAGCCATTGGCTTGTCAAGGCTGATCCCCATTTTACTACATTGTTAAAAAACTAAATGTCTAAACTAACAACAACAAAAAAGGGGGCTTAAAAAAAAAAAAAAAAAAATCCCCCCAAAACAAACAAACAAACAAACAAACACACACACAAAAAAAACATGAACAACTTCCCCATTACTTTTGTACATATTTCACTCAAATTGTCTTTTTTTTTTATTAGTTCCGTTAAAACATCTGAGATTCTTTTCATGGGAGGACATGTAATACAAGTTCACAAAATATAATCATGTGTGAAGAATCTGTACATAACTTTCTTATTATTTATTCAATTGTTCTCAAACTTTCTTTAATCTGTTTCTTTGATTTTTTTGTTTCATACAATTCAACTGAATCCTAGGGTTTCATTCTCCTTTAAATTAACAAAAAGAAAGAAAGAAAAGAAAACATATCTGTAATGTTGTAATAAGTGCTTCTTATTAAAAAATCGAGGTAAGTCAAAGGAATTAATTGAATAAGCTCTATACCGAGTGAGTCAAAAAAAAAATTTACACCTAGAAAAATGTAAATAAAAAGAAAACTAATTTATAAACCCTAGATTATTTTACATATTCTGAAAGAGTAACTCCTCCCGCATCTTCTGGTACCATTTTTGTGTGGTATTTCTTTACGCTTGGATGAACACGACCCATTGTTTGCGAACATGCAAATTTCGAATTGTGCCAGGGTGGGGATGAAATTGAAACAACAAAAGCTGACAAAAAAGCAACTCCATCATGAATAAAATAGCATAACTTTTTAACGAAAATGTATTCCGCTTAATAACTTGGCAGGGGTATTGTTACACATATTGACTACATTCTGTATGAAAATGAGATAAATCTGTTCAGTCAGGCATGAGTGAGCACACGTCAAAGACAAAATTATCTCTTTTCAAAAGTATTAGGAGGCCTTTTTAGGTCTGTCAGTGGCAATGTACTCTTTGATGTGTACTCATTCGTGCATTACTTGACGAGTCAATCTAATTTTCACACAAAATGCAATCAATATGAGTAGCAACAATCCTGCTAAGTTATTAAGCGGAAGACACTTGGGTATTGTTCTTATTTGATCAGACAAATATAGCAAATATATATAGTAAATAGTGGTAGAAAAATACGCGTTGCGATTGGCTAGAGCAGTACCACATGACCCACTTTCAATTTGTTATATTGTACACAATGAAGAAAAAGAAAAAAGAGAAGGTGATCCTCAACAGGGCAAACGAGGGCCACGTTTCCATTGTTGGTGGGAACTCTTTCTAGCAGATTATCTTCCAAGTCCTGCAATCGTCCACTGTTAAAAAACAGAAGAGGTTTTGTTTAAATATCGAAAGATAAGGATTGTGTGTATCTCGTGTTTTATTAAATGCTAGTTTTGAATGTGAATTGTTGGTTTGGGGGGTTAATCTGCGCATGCTCATTTTGCAATTGCTCTTCCGTGCTTCAAATTTAAGAACGGCCAATTTCACGTTTTTGATTTTAGCAACGGTAAGAAGTAAATCAGCCACTCAATGTTTTTTGTCGGTGGCGCGCTATGCGCGTTTGTGCATAAGTTACGCATAAAGCCCGTCTCACACTGTGCGATTTTTCAAGCGATAGCTTGCGATGCGATGCAAAGCGATGTAAAGCGATATCGCCTGCTATCGCTTGCTACCACAAGCTCTGCGATGGTTTGTCTCACACTGTGCGATGTCTCTGCGATGGTAGCATTTCGCGCACGCGTACTTCTCTCTCCCCCATATTTATTATTATTTATTTATTTTTTATAACTTGTTTGTCTTCTAGTTTACTTTGTTTTTCGTTCATGTAAACCTTTTTTTTTCTTCCATATTTCATTCTACTTTCTGGCTGTCTTCCTCTTCCACACCTTAAGCCAATCCCCAATCCATTCAATCTTTTCCTTTACTCTAGCCTTTTTCTTTCCAAGACAAAGTGAGAGAGAAAGGCAGAGGGGAATTAATATAGAATTGGAAACAATTGGCTCACGAGTCACCGACACATCTGATCATTGTTTGTTTTATCCAATTTTACACTTTCTTCCATTCTTTGATATTTTATAAAATAATAAACGTTCTTTTTACTTTTACCAGTCATTTTTTTTTTTAATTCTTCGGATTCGTTCAGGTCTCTCTCTCTCTTTATAAATTTTCTCCATTTTTGCTGTTTTAGTTTTACCTGCTTTTCGTGACTGTATTTTCCTTCTCTCTTCGTGTTCTGGTAATGGTTTCATGTATTTGTTGTCATTCCGCTTGTCTGTCACCCTTGCTATATCTCACCCCTCTCTCTAAATATAATTTCTATTTATTTTTGATTACTTCTCTGTCATTCTCCCCCTCTCTCGCCCCCGTCCCCTCTCTCTCTCTCTCTCTTTCTTTCTCTCTCTCTCTCTCTCTCTCTCTCTTCCCTTATATTCCTCTCTCTCTCCATCCATCTGTCTGTGTTTCTTTTTCTTCTTGACTGTTTCATTTTCAGATATGTCTCATATATATTATATAATGAGATAATATACACATATTTTAAGAATTAGTTTATGTCATGTGTGGATTTAATATATAGAATAATAACCAGCTTGTCGGTTATGTATTTGCTTAAATGCCATTTATTTGTATCAAACTAAAAACAGTTCTTGCACCCATTGGGTCTCAATTAATTCCATCTGAATTAGAGCAGCAATTATTTTCTATCTGCTTATGATAGTGTGTAAACGTTGACTGGGATAAGGGTGGTATCTCACCTCGCGGAAACTACTTTGAAACAACTTTGAGACGGATTTAAAACAAGGACTAAATAAAGTATTTTGTATCTTGTATCTTGTAAATGTGAAAAAAAATTGTATGGACCCATGTACAATTACTTCTTTACGTATAATAGTATCGCTATGGTCCCAGACAATTGGGCCGATGAAATGCTTTGTAAGTGCAAATGCTGGATCCGCGCCTGTTATTTCAAGAAAAAAAAATCATTTTACGAATTTGAATCTTACCCGGTGGTGTGTAAACGTTGAAAGTCTTGTTGATGGGTGATGTTATCGATATCATGCAAGCATAAATGACGGCATTTAACTTTCTCTTGAATTATATATACAGAAGATAGTTATAAATTTATTTTCAAGAGTCTAAAAAAATTAAATCTTTTTTGCCTGCACATATCATTTTAATTAAATATCAGCGGATTTTATTACCTCAAAATCTATTCATAAATTTTCTTCCGGAGATGAACAATGATTGTTAGTGCATCATTTACATATTTCTTGTTTCATTGTTGTTATCTACATCCAAAGCCACAAAAGTATCTTCACCACAGTCATATTTCTCCTACGGTGCCCATACGGCAAGTCGAAAACAACAGTTTTGTGTGCTTTTGTATGAACCGCACCAAATATACAAAAATATTTTAAACGGCAGTGACAGGTGAATCGGATAGTAAAAAAAAGAACCTTTTGAAAAAAAAAAACTACACAACCATCCTTTGCAATCAAAGCAATTATTATTCCGAAAAAATTATCAATATTTTATACAATTATACCTCCTGATTTCTGTGGTACATTTAAGTGCTTTCAACCCAAATGTTTCTTAAAATGATTGAAATACAACAACAAATGTGCCCGGGAGTAAATAGGCGCTGATCCAGACAAGACATTGATGGATGGCTGATCCGAGTGAACGACTATAGCTCTCTTCATTTACATGAATATATTTAAGCAAAATTAAAATCAAATGGTAATATTTTGGTATCCTGAGAGAATTTAAACACAAAGAAAAGGGAATGATAAAAGTCCTTGAAGATATCTGGCTTGAGCCCTCAAACCTCTGAAATACATTCAACTCTGCATAAGTCAACCTTCTATTAGTTGAATAATCACCTAAGTCGTAGCTATTTTTCAGTCTAGATTATGCAAGATACATGTAATTATGTGCTATTCACCTCTCCTAAGTCAAATTGAAGTCGAACTGATTTCTATGTTTGAGAGAAATTCAACTTACTAGGCAGAGATATCGATACATTATTTTGGCAGGTAGCTCAGGGGGCATTTCATCAAGAGACTTGTCGGTCATTTTATTCGACAAATTTGCTCTCAGCCAATCAGATGCAATAATTTCAGTAGCTTTTAACAGTTTTTTGTCGGATAAAACATCCGACAAGTCCTTTCGTGAAATGCCCACCTTAAACTGGCCTGCCTGCACAGAGCTTCTGTATGCTGAAAGCAGTGGCGTACCTAGACTGATTAGACACTACGGGGGGGGGGGGGGCGCACTATTGTTTGTGCATAATAGTGGGCCCCCCGTAAGTATTGTGTCTAATCAGTTCTAGGTACGCTACTGGAAAGGGTTAAGAGATGAGATGAAAAAGAGGAAAGGGAATAGTAATATTAAGGATGGAGAAGAAAATAACAGAACAAGCCCTTCAGAGTGATTTAAAAGAGTACTAAGTTAAAAAGGGGTATGTGTGGGTACACTATGGGGTGGGTGAGTGTGGGTGTGTGTTTGTTGGTGCGTGTGTGTTTGTGTGTGTGTATGTGTGTATGTGTTGTGTGAGGAAAATGGATCCAAATATGCTTAATTTCTTGCTTTAGGTAATTATGGCACTCTTTTAAACAAGATAATGACACAAAAGCAGAGCATTTTAAGCACTTTTGGCTTGATTAAATAAATTTTGTCAGATGAGCCCTTTGGCCATCTTTTTTTTCTATTGCAGGGCGATTCTTTCTCATGACTCATGAATCATCTTTTCTCCCTCCCATCTTTTTTTTTTCACTATACATTATCATTTTGTAAAATAATATGTATATATGCGTAGAATTTTGATTATTTGAATAGCACAACATAAAATAATGGAATTGCTATGCGTTGTATTTTTTTCCATTTATAGGGGCATGTAATCTACAAGCCATGCTTTTTAAATGTCTCTTATTCTGTTTTTTTCTTCAAATGCAACAAGATATTTATGCCTAAGATTGTGCTTAAATTTCAATTAACTTTGTAATACGTTGTTTCTAAGATTATGTTTATATGATTGTTATGTTATTTTGTTGGGTTTTTTTCCTGAAAGAACGGAATTAATAAATACTGAATTGAATTGAATTGAAATTCTTGAAAAGTGAACCTTTTTTGAAAAAATAAAGTTTGTCCTTTTTTGTTTTTAAGCTGCATATTCATATAGAACATTGTCTGAAGTTTCATGAAATGCATTTTTATCTTAATTTTACACATTTTCATGCTCATTTGCATAAATTAACATTCAAAAATTTGAATAGAAAAATGGTACGTAAAATATCATTTGTTTGACCCTAACTTAATTGTACATGCTGGTCTCCTTACTTTGATTATTTGTCATTATACCTTTTTTAACTTCATTCCTTTAAATTTTAATGAAAAATAATGGTCTGAATTGATTGTTTTAAGATAATTAACTAAAGAAATCAATTGCATCAAATGTCACACACGTGACCCAAAAACACGAAAAGTTAACGCCCCCCGAAAACCATGGTTCTATTATTATTACAATTTTTCTCCAAAGCTAGATATAATGTGCCTTGCATCTCACCAAATATGAAGCCAAGATAGCTTTTAATTTAGTAATTAATTAACTTTGAAATTGGTCACACACGTGACCCACGGGTCACGTGTGTGACCACTGACTACGGTCATGCCTTAAAAAGGGACCAGGGTATTCGGCCATTCTTTGAAAAGTGAACCTTTTGGGACAAATAAATTTTTGCTTTTTGATTTTAAGCTGCATATTCAAATAGAGCAATGTCTGAAGTTTCATGAACTGATGTTTTTTTCGTGATTTTTGCAATTGTTCATGCTCATTTGCATAAATTAACATAAATGATAATTAAATGGAAAAACGGTAAATAAAATATATTTTTAACCCTGACTGGAATGGATATGCTGACTTCCTTACTTGAATTACTGTCATTATATTATTATTTACCTCTATTCCTTTTAATCTAACCCCAAAAAATAATGTGTTTTAAATTGATTATATTAAGATAATCAACCCTGAAATTAATTGTCCTCAAAATGTCACACACAAGTAACCAGAAAACACAAAAAGTTTATGCCCCGTCTTAACCATGGCTCTGATTATTATATATTATTTCTTCAAAGCTAGATTTAATGTACCCTGCATCTCACTAAATATGAATCCATGACAAGTTTTATTTGATTATTAATTAGCAACAAATTGGTCACACACGTACGGACCCGCTGGGTGGGCGGTCATAAATTCTGATTATTTACTTTCATTGGCTGAAATTAATTTATTTTAGCATTATTATGCTCCAAAATGGTTCTGCAATAATTTTGCGAAAAATAAACAACATCAACTTAAGAACAAACAAACAAACAAAAACAAAAGGTCGAAAAAAACAAGGAAATACATAAGGAATTCATAAAACAATGAAATACACAAGGAATTTAGTTCGATATTAAATCTTTTCCAAGTACAATGGTTAGGAATCCTTTAAAGATTATGCAAACACAAAATTAGCATTCCAGAAACTGTAGTTTGACAAATAGAACAAAAATTATGACTTCATGCAATGTGTAATATTAGCATAATTTAATTCATATATAAATATTATTATTATGGGAAAATTAACAGCGTTTTCTTTTGTAGTTACATCACACACTACCATCGTGCAATTTTTCGGCGCGCTCGCGCGATCAACAGCCAAGATCTTTTTGGGGCATCATGGCCCCCTCCCTACCGCCCCTCCCCCAGTCTTGACAGCTAGCAACACAAACACCCAACCATTGACTGACTAGGGTTGAGTTCATAATATTTTTACCACAGAGGATATAGTAATTGAAATGAACATTAATTTCATAAATACATAAAAATTCATTTTTTCTGTACAATTTGCCATAGGTCACACACGTGACCCCACATAAAATGTCACACACGTGACCCGACATCACGATATAAAATATAGATTAAAAAAAAATTTCAGAGATGACTCTATCCAGTAGTATTTTTGGTTAACAGGTCCATAATGCATATTTCACAGCAATAAGAACATTTTATCATTTTAAAACTCACAGGAATTTCAAAATGAAATTGAACTTTAAAATCATGCCGTTCTGTGAGGTCACACACGTGACCCATTCTTTTGAACCTCTGAACCTTAAACATGCATATTTGTAAATATCAAAAAATATTTACAAATGATAGCCAACAAATATATTGCATGATATAAACATTAAATCAGGATATTTTTAAATTGTTAGAGTTATAGGCAATTAAAGTCAAGATTTTGCATAATTTCGGTCACACACGTGACCAAGAATGGTCCTGCAGAAGATATAAGAAGATGGCCCAATATGTTTAAATTGCATGCAAATAATTGATGGCAAATTCTCAGCCCTTTCATTCAAATGAAAGAGTTTTAAACGAAACAAAACGGATATCTAGTCAACATAATTATAAAGAGCTGATATGCCGTGCTCTTGAGTTTACTTTTATTCCTTTTCTCTTTCTTTATTGTTCTTTTCTCACCTTTATTCAGGGGCCGCGGAGCGTTTTTGAACGTGGAGGGGCTGAGCCAAAATTGGGGGGGGGGGGGGGGCTGAACAGGCTAAAAATCACAATCTATGTCTATTTTTTGTCGTTTTTGTACACCGAAAAAAAAAGTGGGGTTGAAGCCCCCCCCCCCCCCCCCCGCGCCCGCGGCTCCGCGGCCCCTGTTCTTTCCTCCATTTTCTCAATTTATTTAAGGGGCACGGGGGCATCCCTTTTCTACATCATTCTATATCATCATTATAATCATTAAGCTACACAATATATCATAAATATCGTCACCACTGCCAATAGGTCATCCATGTTCTTTCTTATTAACTTTTATATAATTTACTCTCAGTGGGCATATCATCAAAAAGCAAAACAAACAAACAAAAACGAACAAACACAAAACAAAAACCCAGGACAATATGTTTTCAAAATTCTTATACTCAGGTCATGTAAGTTTATGTCAGACTTTCTTCAAACAAGTTTCCCTCCAAAATAGCCTTAACGACCTCCAATGACGTACCACATTCAGCGCATGCTCAGAAGCACAAAAATGATAGTCTTTCCAAAGTAGTAACTATACGTGTTAGGACAAACTTATACGATCGAGCACTCAAAACATTACAGTAAGGACTTACTACTACTAAGTAACTCAAAATGATGGACATTATAAAGAGTGAGTCAGAAAAAAGTATGGACATTTAAACATGGGTTTCATGGTGTGTCTTGGTCAAGGGCGGCGATATCATATCACGACTGGGGAAGGGGGACGGAACCACCAGAAGGGGAATTAATGATACATCCTTATTTACACACACACACACACACACACCCACACACACACATACTTATACACCTCATAAACACTCAAACATGGAGAGTTCGTCTTTAATTATATGTTACATATAATCAGCAAAAAAAAAAAAAAGCTAGGAATATGGGCTCTCTACAATGGGTTACCATTTTTTGATTCACACTCTTACCCCCGGATATACTCTCGGATACGCGCATATTGTATTTTAAGAAATATTTGGACTGAGAACACTTGAATGTGCCACAGAAATCAGGAGGAACCGATGTGTTGGCTCAGTGGATAGAGCGTCCGCCTCATAATCGGGAGGTCATGGGTTCGAGCCCCGGCCGCGTCATACCAAAAGACGTTAAAAAGTGGTAGTTGCTGCTTCCCTGTTTGGCGTTCAACAAGAGGGGGACAGAGCAACGTCCTTCTGGCGCTGCTCAGCGGCTGCCGGGCCCACGAGAAAAGGGGCAAAATAAATATCCTTTCCGGACAATAAAATTTGGAGCATTAAAAAAAAAAGGGATCATAGTGTAATGTGTTGATAATTTATTCTTGAATAATGATGACTGCCATGATTGAACAAGACGGATGTGTAGGCCTACTTTAAAAAAAAAATAAAAGGTTCGTTTTTTACTATCTGATTTACCAGACATATCGGGAATCAGGGGACCTTAAAAGGCTGCGTAACGCGATTATCCGATGGAACGGAGCAAGTTTCTTATGCAGCAGTTATATTTACCCTATAGGTCGAGCCGTACGACGAGTCCGAAACTGCCGTTTAGGCCTAATCCTAATGGGACTGGGGGGGGGGGGGGCTAAAAGGCCTCCCTCGGCATTTTTTTGCGATAATTTTTTAACGCGACAAGCTATGGTCGCGATATTTCATGACTTCTTTTTTTTTTTTTTTTTTTTTTTTTTTTAATTTGTGCCCAAATTTGTTACGTACCAGGTTCCGGGGTTATGCATATTTAACTACACTTTCGTCAGACCCAATTGCTCGAAATCGTGATTTTATGTACAAATCCAATGCAAATTCTGTTTCTAGCCAAAATTCATTGCTGTACAATTATTTTTATTTTCACTGATTAAAAAAATTGATTTCATATTGTTTATGATCAGAAAAGTGTCGCTCACAATTTCCAATGAAAAAACAATAAAAAAACAAAAAGTCTAGAGACAAATTAATACACAAGAAATTCAAAAAAAAATAAAATACAAAAAAAAAAAAACATTTTGATACAATTTTTTTTTTGATGTGCATTCAATCAGAAATTCATGAAGAGCCTTAAAAAAAAATGAGCACTTCAAGGGCTTTCTTTATTGATAAACAGCCAAATTCTAATTTCATTCATAAATTAGCATAATTGATTTATTAAAACTAAATTTGAATAATTTGAATAATATAATTCTGTATATTACAGTTTTCATCGCGATCGCGCAATCAACGGGCGAGATTTAAAGGGGGAGGGGGGGGGGGGGTGGGGCTTTAGGCCCCCAGTCTTTCCAGCATCCAAAATACCCCAGTCTAATTAGGGTTAAAAAAAATGTACGGTGCGGTTCATACAAAAATGTCATAGGAAAATATACAAAACGGCTGTTTTCGAATTGCCGTATATATATACAAAGTATATTTATAGATTTAGTTTCAAGCGCCTCAAATTCATATCTTACTATGCCTGCACATATCATCTTTAATCAAATATCAGTGGATGTTATTAACTCAAAATTATAACGTGACTGCACCATTAATGTTGAAGATAATTTTGCGGCTTTGAAGGTAAAAAAGAAAAGAAACAAAAAATATGTAAAAAATGCATAACAATCATTTTTCATCTCCTCAAGATAATTTATGAATAGATTTTCAGGTAATAAAATCCGCTGATATTTAATTAAAATGATATGTGCAGGTATACAAAAATATAATTTTGAGTCTCTTGAAACTTAAAAATAACTATCCTTACTAAATATAATTCATGAGAAAGTTGTTTGCCGTCACTTGTGCTTGAATAATATCGACAACATTAGTCTTTAAAAAAAAAGGCTTTCAAGGCTTTCACACCAGCGGGTAAGACTCGAATTCGTGCATTAAAATTTTTTCATTCAATAGGCTTCATAAACTAAAAGTAGGTGAACTTTTCATTTTCATTAGTAACGGCAGGCCGATCTGACTATAATTGATAATGCGGCGGTCACAAATCGTCGTAGGCTACGGGGCACGTGCCATCAACATAGCCTGCGTTGCATGCGCAATGCATTCACTGGTCGTGGGTCAATTTCTGAGATTCATGCGTTTCTGTAGTAAGGGTATTGGGAAAACTTCCTGCACGTCGTACAGGCAACGTGCCTGCATGGTAGATACGCTGCACGAATTTTTTACGAAATCCACCGTAGGGATTTGCACGTGGAAAGTACGGCGAGTTGTGACCGCCGCATTAGCAACCTCCAAAATAAAAAGTAAAAGCCTGTCTGTGACTTACTGACTTATGTGCATAGGACGGTGTGTCCCTTCGCTCTCCTACGGGTGATTCTTTTCCACTCAGTTCTACCCTGGGCTAGGTCTTCAGCATCCGGAAGGGGGAGTCCTACGTCACTTTTGACTTGGTCTCTCCATCTGGAAGGGGGACGTCCTGGTGGTCTCCTCTTTTCAAAGTCATTTCTGTAGTGTTGTCGATCATTTTTGTGTATCATCTGAAAGTAAAAGCTTGTCCTTTTTCATTCCGGAGCGCAGATGCTGACCAAACCCCGTCATTTTAAAAAGGAGAGAGGACAGAAATGGGGTTTTACATATTAAATATTAAGGAGGTGGGAATTATCGGTGAAAGGAATCATTAAGCTGTTTCATATTTATCCCAAAACTGTTTATAGGTTTCTCCCCAAGTGACATGGGTCCTTCCTACTTTGTTGTTTTGACTTCTACTTCTCTCAAATCTTGCTCCATAGAACGCCCCCTAGCTCATCATGTTCAAGTACGACGAAATTGTGGCTGACTTCAAGGAAGAGATTGACAGCAAGACCAAGAAGTACGATGCCCTCAAGGATCTAGACCTCTTCGTCCTGGACAACTCCATCCGTGAGAGCACCGTGGGTCAGCTGAGAGGTCACACCATCGAGAGCAAATGGCAGATCTACAACGAGGTAAAGAAGTTGGGCTTCAAGAACATCATTGTGGCTTCCTTCTCGCATATGACTCGAGTGGATGATGTGTTCATCCAGCAGTTGTGCGACAGAGGGGAGGATCGTGATGGCCTCTTGCCTCTCTGAGATCACTGAGGGTGAGTTCATTGGCCGTATTCACAAAGCTGTCCTAAAGTTTAGCCTATAGCTCAGTCTGTGGTTTGACTATGGGTAGCAAAATTCGACAGAATAAAGAAGTAGATGTTCGATTAATTCATAATTTTGGTACTGAATCTATTAAAAACTGCCTCGGAATGATCAGTACAAGAGTTTTCCAAATGCAGCCGTCACAACTCGCCATACGTTTAACGTGCAACTCCCTACGACGGATTTCGTAGAAAAATTCTACGTCGTGCGTACCTGCAGGCAGCATGCATGTACGACGTGCAGGATGTTTTTACAATACCCTTAATACTACAAAGAACGGAGAATCGCAGAAATTTACCAACGACGTGCATGCAACGCAGGCTACGTTGCATGCACGTGCTCCGTAGCCTTCGACGTGTTTGTGACCGCTGCATAACCATTATATGCACAATTTAGAATCCAGTAAACGTGTAAGGAACAATGCAATGTAGACCGATCTTGTCTAGTTTGCCTAGCACATAGTTAAACCATAGATTTAAGGCAACTAGGAACACCTTACTAAATACGGGTCCTATAATTATGTTCAAACCGTGTGTCACCTGCCTGACATAGCTTTGAATTCCCAGCATATCAACAGAAGTAACTGAAGGCTGGTGCGAAAATAGCCCACGTTTTGTGATCATGAATGTCCTTTGGTAAATTGCGGAAACAGCATTACAATAATTTGAGACTAATACTTTATGCAATATGGTGCATCAGCTGCAATTGCATTCATAAATCAATCTAAATTAACCGGATGACCAGTTGTTGATTGTCCGTCATTTGTCCGCTTTAAAACCAAGGTTACAAGAATAAAGTACCTGACACGGAGAACGTCCCCGTCGGTATCAAGAAGTTGGAGAAGGTTGGCCTGTACAATGTTATCTTCGAAACAGATCTTAGCGACATTGTGTACGACTTCGACAAGTTCCCCATGTCGAGCATGCTTGCCTTGATCAAGAAGTGGATCGTCTGGTGTCACGAGAACTTACACCCGCATGCCAAGGTATTCATCAGCTTCCGTGACCTGCCTGACACCATGCCTTACCATCCGGAACGAGTCTTTAAGACTGTGGAATTCTTGTCCACTTTACCTGAAGAGATCCGTCCTTTTGGTCTGATGTTCGAGGAGCCGAGAGGAAAGTCCATGCCGGAGGAGTGCGCCACGTACGCCAAGTACATTCGCAAGGTGATGAAGTTCAACAAGTGGAACGCACATCTACTGGTCCACGTTCATGAGAAGTTCGGATACTGTGATGCAACGGCTCTGGAGGTAGGTGATGCTCATCCACTGATGATGATGATCAAGATAATCATTGATGATGAAGTTGATCAATGATGATGATGGTGATGTTGGTGATGCAGCTGGGTGATGATGATGGTGATCACTATGAGGATGATGATGATGGTGATGATGATGTTGATGATGATCGTGACGATGGTGATGACGGTGATGACGATGAAGATGATGATAATAGATAACGACACTTATGATGATAATGATAGGAATAAATCCTGACAAGCACAATTACATTGCACATTCTACATTCCGTCATGATCAACTGGACCTGGTGGCCTTTTCATTGAAATATTGAAAGGCAACTCTTTCTTTCTCTGTTTAGATATAACATTTCAAAATCCTGCATGCTACACCACTCACACATCCCACGACAATAAGTTCATGCAAATACCTTTCCATCTTTGAAGGTTCTAATGCATGGTGCCAATGGTATCTGGGCGAGCGTATGCATCGAAGGTTCCTCGATGGGTAACGCTGCATCCTGCGTCACCTTGATGAATCTTATCCGCTTAGGCAACAAGAAGATCTTGAAAAAATTCAACTGTGAATATCTGAGACAGGCTGCTATCAACGTGACCCGCATCACCACTGGTAAGGACCCACACATCAAGCAGCCCATCGTTAGCCTCAGACTCGTTAGACTTGGTTTATTTTTGTGCGAGGTTGTCTTTAAACGGCAGAATTCGACTTGGCATCTTCTTCGCGAACGCACCTGTGCGTATGACCACCCTTGCATCTCCAGAGATGATACGCACCAAATTGGTCAACATGTATGGTGAAGACCCACAGTTCACCATTGAAGTGGCTACACAGATGAAGGAAGTCATGCTGGAAGATCTCAGAAACAAAAGGCAAGTTACGGTTTTTAAAATAAAAACAATAAAAGTATGGAGTGTTGTCCGGGATAACTTATAGACGCGAATGAGGAAACGAACATTTTCTAAACCGCCCAGTCAAAAATTACTAAAAATCTTATTAGTTGGGGGAGGGGTATTTTTGTAATTATATCATAGGGGAAGGGGTAAGTCAATTGGATGACTCGGGTTGGGCAGGCCATTTTTTCAGGGGGAGGGGGTCGTGGAGGCTACGGAATGACCCTTTTTAATCATAATAATACATCTTTAAAAAAAATGCATGGGTAGTTTTATAATATGTTCCCTACTCTCAAAGAGTCGAGGGGTCCATGTCCTTGTGGTATATTCTGTTCCCGTTCACCAGAGAAGGCAGCTTTATTATCACAATATATTTCGAGTATACAAACGGTATCGTCGGTGAATCGCAACCTATCAATAAATCATAATTTAGTGGCGGATAAGGCTGGACGCAAGGGACGTGTCCCCCTATAATTCGAAAAAACTCTCTGTGGCTGTAGGCCCTGCGTGTTAACAGTTCGCTGGCGCGCCCCGCTATTTCTGGATCAGCCGCTATTATCCATGTCAAATTAACACCATTTTGATATAAAAACTTATCTCGGAATCTTATCGTCATAATCTGTCATTCATTCATTACCGATCACCACTGGTTTACTATAGTTCAACTTCACAATGCAATAAATATTTTTTTCCCGTCTTGATTATTATCATTCCGTAACAGGAAGGAGGAATACATGAGTCTTGTCGGTTTGGCCTTGCTCTTTGATCGCTCTGGAGGGTCCCTCACCGCAGCCATGAGGGATGCCATTGGCCAGTTCAAGCTGAAAGGACCACATCAGGAAAACCTTATAGCTCAGATTAAAGAGCAATGGGACGAATGGGATTTGAAGGACAAAGTACAAGGTGACGACATGCTGGAATTCGATTCCTTCTACAATGGCTTCATGGCACCATACTTCGCCTGCTATCGATGCTCAGACACTAAGAGGGCGCTACAGGCGATTGACATGGATAACGATGGTCAGGTAGATTGGAACGAATTCCTGGTTTATCTCAAATGGGCTCTGAATCAGTACCCTGAGATCAAAGATACAGAAGAGCTTCTAGATGTAGCCTTCCGCAAGGGATTGATCCCAGCCATGCGTGATGAAAAAATCAATAAGAAATAGAGAGGGTATACAGTTGTCCTCAAAACTGTTCATACCCCAGTCAAGTTTTTTAATTGTTCTTTTAAATAAATGCGTTTCATCAAACTTTTTTTGTGATCAGTATGCTACCAACAACTGAACAATTACGGAAATTCGAAACTTTGAAAAATTTAGTATTCCAAGGTTATTTTTTATTGACAGATTTTCGAAAAATGCCATGTTCATAATTATTCATACCTTAGGGGTACCCAGTCCAATTTCTTATGAAATAACCACGAGAATATATTTTTTCTTCAAATAACCATCTGAAAGCATCTGTGAGTTTTCAGCGCCCTCACCCCTTTCTTATGTGTTTCCTGTCAGGACTTTGAATTTTTCACTTAGGAACATTCATATCGATGTTATTCAAATACAATAACCACTATACCCACATTTTCTCGTTACTGAGGTAACACTTAAGAGCTTATTTAATAAACACCAGATGTAAAACAAATAGGAAAAACTTCAGTGGGCATTAGAAAAAGTGCAAGGTGTTGAATTGCCAAATAAGTATACTGAGAGGCGCACAACAACTCATAGATCACAACCAAGGTTATAATGGGCACCACTGACCAGCCAGAGACAAAGATACCTAATATCGAATACTGCATAAAGGAGATCTGTACAGACACTGCCAAATACAGACCCCAGTTTTGTAGTTAGGCCCAATGGGAGACCTCTGAACAGTTCTTGAACTCAGTTAAACCAGGATTTGAACTTTTGGGCCATGATTCTATACGTTTGTGAGAGAAAATTACAATTTAGGGGTAAAATGGACTTTCTTCAATTTGGCAAAAGAAAGACGAATCCTTCAACCTAAAGAACAATGTCCTAATTTTAGAAAATGACATTCACTTGGATCTTTCATGGGGCATTTTCATTTTTGGTAGCACTGAAAGTGTGTTCAGAGCAGGGCGAATCCCGGTATAGATATTTTTTAAATTAAGATCCTGGGTGATAAAATTCAGAAGTATGTTTGTAAAATGTCACGTGCGTTAGCATTGGACATACAGGACGAAGTTCAGAAGCATACGGCCAAGTTAGTTAAGAAAAAAAAAAAAAAAAAAAAAAAAAAAAAAAAAAAAAAAAGAGAAAGAAAAAAAAGCTATCTACAACTGATACTCTATCCAACCATGAAAAGAAAATTTGGGGTTGCCGTTCATCATAATATGTTTCTCGCTAAAAATGGAAGATTTTGACAAAATTGACAAAAGTTTGCGAGCGCGTAATTCCAACTCGAACGGACGCTCATTCCGTTATGAATGGCCTAAAAATAATGCTTATGGTGTCAAATTGTTGCGAATTTTATAAAGATTGCTTTTAAAGCAAATAAAACGATGTTCTGATGTTACATTCTTACCCGACGCGCAAAAATGCGCACAAATTCGTGCGCGCGCATATTTTCTTGAAATGCGTAAGCGCACGCAACATGCCTTCAAACTTTTGCTTCAACTTGAAGTTTATGCGTACTAAATATGATAAATTTATTATGATTAAATATGAAATATGATTGATAATGTGATTTTACAAAATTGGCATCTGGATGACGTCATGTGTTTGAAATTGATTAGAAAATAAATTAGTGCTGAGACTTTGTGATGATCTATCATTGCTGAAAATTTGAAGGACTCTAAATCATTATTTTTTTGGAGTTATCATCTACACATGAATTGTACGGAATAAAAATAACAAGGAGGTAAAAAAAAATCGAACGAATACAATAGGTGATATGTACATACGTACATACCACCTAATTATGGGTCTCATGATATGTCTTTGTTGAGTCATCCTCTAACAAATGTTGGTACCCTTTTCATTTGGATCTACGCAGGCATTACTGAATAACAGACAATCTTCAGAAGACTGCAAAATCCCACTTGCGCAATGTGGCTGGGTGAAGTATAAACAAATTGACAACGTATTCCTTATGTGCACGCACAAAGATTAACATCCACACGTACCTTCCTTTACAATACACTAACCATATAGGCCTACACACCCACAACCTTACCACACACAAACACATACACCCTCCACACACACATACACACGCATACCCTATATAATCCAAACTCACAAACAGTTGGGAATTACCACGTCCCAAACGTTCAGTGATGGTCTTGGTAAACTAAACATCTAAGGGGAATTTTTATTGTCAACTGTTTACTGTATTTTGCGGGTACGTGTATGATGATGTGCGTGTGTGTGAGGGAGGGTGGGTGTGTTTGTGTGTTTGGTGAGAGAGTTTGTGTGTATGTTTGTACACATATTCTGTCAATCTTTTTCAAAATCTTGATCCATCTATTTATCACAATTAAGATTCTGCTGTCTACTGAAGATAGTCTGTTACTTAGTCATGCGTACAAAGATCCAAATGAAAAGGGTACTAACAAATGCTGGGAGGATGGCTCCACCAAGACACATCATGAAACCCATGATTAAATGTTCATGCTACAAAGAACCACCTCAAAATGACAAAACCACTTCAAAATGATGGGATCTTTTTTTTTACTCACTCATTTTAATATATTTTAATTATGGATATTATAAATACAGACAAGAGCGACAAATAATGGTTTATTTGGTAAAGTTAAATTGATACCGGCGAAGCTCAATAGAGGACAACAGTGATGATAGATAATCCAGACACAGATGCAGGTTTTGTTTTAATTAAGGGGGCGCCCCCAGAAAAAAAGGGGACAAATGGGGAAAATTTATGGATGGACTGAACCCTACGCAACGGCCGATAATTGTTGAACTTCTTGATGGCCGAAGGCTCAAAATTTTTAACACCTCACCTAACCCCCCCCCCCCCTTATCGCACGGTCAGGTCAGCATGACGGTTTTTTTTAATGGATCTTACTGCTCGCCTGATGTGACGGAAAATTAATTGCGTCTTATAGTAAAATCTGAAATTCCAATTTTGCCCCTTCCCTCCCTCTCATGAAATCTTGAATCCGCCTGTATTATGAGCCATATAATCAAATCAACTCCCATGGTGTGAGATAAAAGTACAAGAAATACCCACTGGTGTAATCAAATGTATCTAATGTAATATGGGAAATAAACAAAACTGAAAAGTTTCAATGGAAGGGGTGTCGAAATAACACCGCGCAGTGTCCAGTAATATAATTCAACATGATTTGATGTGGTCCTCTGTTGAAGCTGGCCCGGTGTTAGATTCAACATCACAAGTGTATTTTTTTCAGTGAATGATTTTTATGTTATTTCTGTACAACCAAAGTAATTTTTTTTTTTTAAAGATATAGTCCTCATACAAAATATTTCAGAGGTCTACATTTCGAAATTTGTTGGGTGAAATCTGAATTCAATGACAAGTAATAAATAATAATTCAGTGGAATTATCAAATCACTTAAAATTTTGTTTGATTTAAAAAGCAAGTGTCAAATGAATTACACACTGAGAGAGGGAGAGAGAGAGAGAGAATTAATTGTGAGGGTGTGGTGTGGGTGTTGCTGAATGTTATGAGGGAATACGTCCAAGATCTCGGCGTTACAGTGGACCATTATCTCAATCTTCAAAGACACATCAAAACCGTTTGCAAATCAGCTTCGGCAGGCATCTACAGGATTGGCAAGCTCTGAAGATTCCTCGACAAGAGCTCCACAGAATAACTCGTTCATGCCTTCGTCTCTCACCTGGACTATTGCAACCTTCTTCTTCTTGGCCTTTCTCTTTCTCATCTTTCTCCTCTCCAGCGTATTGAAAAGACTGCTGCTAGATTGAATATTCTAACAAGAAAATATGATCACATATCTCATATTCTCCGCTCACTACATTGGTTACCAGTTAATTCTCGTATCAATTTTAAGATCCTATTCATTGTATACAAGATAACACATGATCTTGCTCAAAAATATCTTCAAAATCTAGTGTCCCTTCGAGCTTCGTCTACAGCCAGACCCCTCTGTTCATCTTCTTCGTTATGGTGACCGTGCATTTTCATGCATTGCCCCCATCGTTTGGAATAAGCTCAAACCCCATATTCAAAATGCACCATCCATCGAATCATTAAAAACCCTTCCTAAAACTCAACTTTTCTTTTTACTTTGTAGTCTAAGACTGTAACTTGGAGGTGCACGCCAGTTGTAGATTTTCTAATTTGTGTGTATACAGTGTGTCCCACAAAAAATGCTAATAGCACTTTAGATGGGTATAATATGAAAATTGCAAATCTATATTATTCATATCTTTACACCCGTAAGCTACAAGTCGTTTTCTACACCTGGATGGAATTTTATGTGATATGGTCCAAGAATCACAAAGATATGAGTATTTTGTCATTACACATCAGGAAACCTCTCCATCCAAGTTTGTATTGAGTAGTACCGGATGTGTCGAATAAAACAAACCCAAGTTTGATCATTAATACTTTGAAAGAAATTTCAGATGTAATTATGAAATTTATGCCACTGTAAAGTGCAACTCATTACCATTTTAATGATACCTCTCTCAGCTAACCAATGTCACGTAACACTGAACCCCATTGTTTTAAATAATGTCTTGTAAAATTGTGAGTGGTTCACTTTCACGACACCTTTGAATAATGCATCTCAAGGAGCATGAAAGTGAGCACTCACAATTTTGCAAGACTTTTTCAGAACAATGGGGTTCAGCGATGCGTAATAATGGTGAGCTGAAAGAGGTATCATTAAAATGGTAATGAGTTGCACTTTACAGTGATATAATTTTCATAATCACTACTGAAATATTTATCAACTTATTAATGATCAAACTTGGGTTTTCTTTTATTCGACACATCCGGTACTAATCAATATAAACTTGGATGGAGAGGTTTCCTGATGTGTAATGACAAAATGCTCATATCGTTGTGATTCTTGGACCATATCACATAAACTTTCATCCAGTTTTAGAAAACGAATTGTAGTTTACGGGTGTAAAGATTTAAATAATATAATTATCTAATTTTAATATTATACCCATCTAAAGTGCCATTAGCATTTTTTTTTTGGGACACACTGTATATTCTGTTTATTAAGTAATATGTTTAGACTATTTTTTTTTTTTCTTCTTGAGTTATTGGTTTCCTAAACTAAGTTAACCCGACCACCAAAGTGCGCTTAGAAACAGCCGTATTAAGCGCCATATAAATGTTATTATTTTTTATTATTTTTGTTTAAGGTTGGTCAAAAGGGTGTGAAGGACAGAGACTTAATTCAACTAGAAAAAAAAAATGGATCGTAAAATCATGCAGAGACATGCTCCCGACTCATCATTTTTGAAGATGCCTTGTTTCAAGTATGAACACATATCAATTCTACTCTATGTAAAATGTAAAGTTAACGTATACCAATGTGCGGCATTATATCGTAATTAAACAAGGCGCGTCCATTATCTAAGAGGTCAGACGCAACGAAGCGACGTTGGAAATACGACTGACAAGCGTAGAAATCTATACAGCTGCCTGCAATAATAAATTAGCTCACAAAAACTCGCTTAAGAAGACTTCCCTGCAGCTGGAATGGTATTATCCGTTCGGTTCAGCAATCTACTCGTACATGGAGATGAAGAAATTAATGAACTTTTATCATGTTGTTAGTTAATAGATTCTCCAGACCAGATGGAGGAAATACACATTTGGGCAAGCTTATAACATTATTGTGATGAAGTTGTAATCAGAATCTTTATTTCACATAGATTGATGTTCCAAACGATTATTGATATAAGTAGTGATTTTGTCACCTCTTGCGAAGACGCCGTCCACATGCGATATGCATGTGATATGCGGAAATATCGACCCATCGAGTAAAAATTCTATTGTGATAATGTTGAAAGTGACAGGACTTTTTCTTAACCAATCGAAATGAATTTACCATCTCTGGAAAGGTGAGAATTCAAGCTTTTAAAAACGGCTTGATCATTAAGCTGTAATATAATTATGCGTTATCCAGGAAGATAATTATGTAGCGTATGAGCTATTTTGAGAGCAAAATTGGCCATATTGTACAGGAATTTGATCTGATTAGGATTTCGAATTGACACAAGTGACAGGACTTTTTTTCCCATTTGCAGTAAGTTATTACTATTTTTGAAAAAAAAAAACTCTTAGCGTACTTATTCAAGTTGATCATTTCTTTGAAAAGGTAGTTGCTCGCCATAATCAAGAAAACAAAGTGAAAAAACTGTGCAAAATACAAAATGTCTATGGCAGCGTTTGATTTGCGTAGAGTGATAGCGCCCTCTTCCTCTTAAGTTTACAACTAGAATTGATATGTGTAATAATGGGTTTTATGATCTGATGATATAACTTGACAGAGTTATAATCCCAGTATTTATGGTACCCTTCATCTTGATTTTTTTTTACTCACCCTTTACACATGATAAACATGTTATATTTTCCCTTTCGAAAACCCTCAAATTTATTTTAATAAAACAAAGTAAAAGAAAAATAAAACTAAAGACATTTTTGGACAATTTTCGCAATGAAGCAATACTACAGTCTGTGTCAAAAAAAAAAAAAAAAAAAAAATTGGTGGCAGTCTGGGAAAAAATTATTGAGGTGTAAAAATAAAGTGTGTAAAATTATAATTAAAGCTTAAAGATTATCCTTGTGATGCCTTTGTTTTGTATAATTTGCTTTCCGAAGAACAAAAGTTATGCTAAATTTGTTCGACGGGAAACAATCGAGAATAAGCACTTCTATTGTTCTGGCAGCGCTGAATTCATGCCATTATGCAACCTAGCAAAGGCAATGGGGTCGTGCGAAAAATTTTTTTTATTTTTTTTTTTTTAGAAAACGGGTCATATCTTCTCAAAAATTAGCAAGACCAAAGGTGAATGAAAAAAAGAAGAAATCTGATTTTCCTGCTTATAAAAAAAAAATAAAGGTTTGTGAATCAATCTTGGATAACTATTAAAAAATGGTTTTCCTACTTGTCCATTTTATTTGACAACAGACTGTAAGTAAAGTGTTTTCTCCATAAAAAAAATAACGAAGAACCAGCAAAGATTGATTGAAACCCCTCAATTCTGCTAAGTTAATACATATTATATAAATTACTCTTCTGTTTGCTTTGAGCATAACTATGAAGTAGTAAGTTATAGGGCTTGCGCCTTAGAAGCTCTGTTTTTTTTTGCAAGTCCTCGTTTAAATTATATTAAACATTATGTCTTTTTTGTTTGTTTATTGTTCAGTTTTTCTTGTTGACATTGTTTAAATTATGCGTTGATTCATCTGAACAAGGCTTGTTTATATATATTTGAGTGTACTTTTGGATATGTTATATTGAATTTATATTATGTTTGTAACGGATATGAAATTGATTCTTGAATCTTGATAATGTGTAAAGAAGAAAAGTCTAAAGAAGCCGAAAACTCGAGATGCATTAAAGATTTAAAGTTCAAGCTACGTCTTGCTCTGTCGCTAGACTTTTTCCTTTTTATACGTTTATATTCTTCTGGATTACGTCAATCCCTCGTTTGCAAGCCTACTGACTTTTCAGTCCTTATTCAGGTATCCAGACCCCTTATAAAATCCTCGTTTTGAAAGCTATTTCCAAGCCACTATCGGCCCTGCATGGCAGATAATCCCTGTTATCAAACTTTTGCAACTTCCACAGCGCAGCTTGGCGTTTGAGCCAGGGGTAAAGATAACAAACAGCTGGGATGTTACGTACATAGTAGCTATGCCTATGAGTAGGGTCCTTCAAAATAAAATGATTGTATTTGATAATATTTCAAGTTTTCACAGGCATATTATATTTAGAAATCAATGTTAATTCGTTTTCATTTCAAACGAAGAAAAATCGACCTCTAGAATAAGAAAGTAAGAATAACATAATAAAAATGTTAATTGATGACAGACGTCCTTTGATCGTTTAATGTAAACTAATGTTGGCCCCCAGCTTGTGACCTTGGGCTGACCACTGTTTTGGGACGAGGTCAGGAAAGATGTTTTTTGATAGATATCTGATTGCGGGTGTTTGTCACACCAGGGTCTCCTCTCACGTCCTGTCACACTTGGAAAAGAGAACTAATAGAGTTTGGCAAGAAGGGGGTAATACTGTCCCTCAAAAAAAGACGGACTGCGGGTTCGTCACGAACAAAACGTCGGCCATGTTAATAAAGTTGCAGCCTCAATGCACAACTTAGGGTGGTAATCTTCAGTTCGGGAAACAAATTAGACCCACCTTGGCCAGCATGGCAACTTGTCTCGCTCTTTTTTCCGCGAACGAAATCTTATTAGTTCCACGTCAAGGGTTACGTGGTACAAAAGAAACCGCCCCCCGAAACCGGCGATTAAAGCCCAGCATGTGGGCTTTTACTAGATTTCTGTTTCTGCCTGTGCACCACAAATGCTGTCGCGGGAGACAGAGGAGACAATATATAGTGGCAGATTCCATGCTTGGTAATCTGTCTCAAGATTTTGCTTCCGGGCGAAGTGCAGATAGCACCTTATGAAATTCAAGGGCCGTAGACAACGGGAATTCCTTTCTTTTGTAAGTGGGGGGGGGGGGGGGGGGGGGGGGGATGGAGCATTCATATCCGGTCGAGCATGGGACGAAAATTTCTTTTCGTTAGTTGGGGGATGCGCATACGGCCAGTGATAGATATATCAGGGGCCGCGGAGGGTATTTTGAAAGTGGAGGGGGTGAGCCGAAAGTGGGGGGGGGGGGGGCTTGAATAGGATATAAATCACGAAGATGTATGAATGGAAATTCTCATTTTCATTTTTTGCGTTTTTTGTACAAAAACGGTTGCTGAAAAACAAGTGGGGGGCGGGGGGGGGGGGGGGGCTGCCCCCCCCACCCAGCCCCCCCCCGGTTCTGTCCGCGGCCCTGTATATTAACAGTAGTGGCAAATTTAAAACATACCCCAGCTACCACAAAGTCCCATGGGATTTCTGAACTAGGCCCCTAAGTGCAAGTTGGCGCGCAAGTAAAGTTCAAGAGGGATAAACTTTTTCCGTGCGCCGAAAGCTTAAATGACTTTTAAAAATAGAAGTTGAAAGAGGCCGGGCTACAACTATGCGACTTGCTGGCGTGGGGTTTTTTCAGGAAAACTTTAATTTAATTTGATACAAACAATTTCAAAAACAAGGAATTCTAATTGTAAACAAAAGTTGTGGGTATTCCTATTGAATATCAAATTGAGAATTTCAAAGCGATTGCAAACGCCCTTCTCTTTATAAAATCTATATTTGTTTCCAATATCGCGTTGACGGCGTCATGCGATCTGCGATTTTAAAAGGTAATTTGGACCTTTACTCCTGATTAAGAGATTCGCATTGGAACAATTTTTGATAAAATTGTTTTTCGCTTTAACAATTTTTAACATTTCATAAGAAGAATTTGGCCAGGTTTTTCAAAAAATGTCGCATAATAATGGCAAAACTGCCATTGTTTAAAAAAAAAACCAAAATCGCACCCGCAGAGCAAGTTCGCTAGTTTGAAGCGCCGCCTTTCACGCATTCTTGGTGATCCTAATTTGTAAATAGTTTTCGACCAGAGTGGGTAGAATAAGGAGAGTCGGCGTTTCATGCGCGTAATCAAAAACTGTTTAGGTCAAATCTTTCTTGGGAGGCCAAAAGTGGGATTTTTTTTCCTCATCCGCGATAATGCATGGCACAGCAGCTGAGGGTTGATGCTAAAAAATAGTAGTTCACTTTTTCAGCTTGCTTCATTGCCGCGATTTTTTCAAATCACAATAATCGCAGTCCCTAGCCGGGCCCAAATCAAGAGCAAAAACCGCGATTTTTTATATTCGGAGATTTAGGTCACCGGTTTAAGGCGAACTCAGGCCCTCGTCGCGACCGTGCGAGACAGTAATTTCGGCACGATTTTCTAATCTAAAACGATCGGCAGGGAAAATGAGGAAGTTCCCAGTTTGTCAATGTTGGGGTGAGTAAGATTTGAATGTGCTGGTTATTTAAGTTTCTAAAAAAGGTATTAAATGCATTTTATGAAATATTTGTTGAAGTACTGCATGATTTGAGTGCAACGCCTCTTTTTTGTTTCGTGTTTTTTTTTTTTTTTTTTTTTTTCCAACGTTCGAAAAGTTGCTGGCTGCGACGTGCTCTCCTTCCGATTTAGTATCGTGTCATAAAAACGGCATAAAACAATTTTTGATAGAACTAAATTTGCGGCTTTCCTTCCATTGCTCGAAAACTAGGGGGCCTTTTGAAGACGTAATTAGATTAATTTGGGAATAAAAGTTTGTATTTTTTCTTAACTGTTGTACGAGAAGAACACGTAATTTTGTGCTAAAAAAAGACAAGGAAAAATGCTAATTTTTTAAAACCAGCACCGCTTGGGGTGATTGCGGTCATGTCGTTCGATTTACAAGTTCGGTCGGCCATGTCCGGTATTCAAATCATCGTTGGACTGAGTCGGTTGTTTCTTCAAATGCAATGCCGTTGTTTGACATTGAATTGAAGCTTGGCATGGAACTCCAGACTCGTAAATCGAGAGTCATAACAAAACAAGTTGGCCGCTCGTAGATTTCTATAGAGTCTAGAATTCTCGAATCTTTATTTTGATCATGGCAATTAAAGCAAGAGGCTTTTAGTCTACGATTCTAATTTTAGGGGCCTAACGTAGATCTAGATTAGAATATCTAAGTCCTAGACTCTAGATCTAACGTTAGACCTTCAGTCTAACTGTTAGATCTATTAACGTTAGATTTTCTAGGCCCTAGAATTTATCTAGTCGCAGATCTATCTACGATTTAGGCTATTTTTTTTTATGTAAAAAGAAGGGAGAGTCCTGGCAGGTAAATGGCAAATGGAATGCTTATTATGGGGGTTGGGTGTGTCGACCTGAAATTTAATTAAATGAAGCCTGTTTTGTTTGTTTTGAGGTTCTTACTTTGGTTCTGTTGTTTTTTATTTGTCTCAGGAATCATTAAGCCCCAAAAATTCTGTTCTCTTGGAAACCTCGTATCATCGTGCTACATTTTCTAAAAACTTTTGTACTAAATACATAAGCTGGAGATAAAAACGAAATGATTAGTAGGATGGGGGGGGGGGCGTGTCCAGACACTACTCAAACGAAAGTGAAAGCATCGTCTTTTTTTTTTTTTTTTTTTTTTATTTTTTAATCATAAGTGATTGAGGGCAACAATTTATGTTTAATCCCTTTTAACATAAAAATATCATTAATATTTGTTCATGGTTTTGGGACAGGTTTGGATGTATTAAAACATTTAAATTGAAAATGAATTAATAGGTTCTACAGTCAATGGTCTTTGGTAAAGGTTTTTTTTTTAGCACAAATCTTTGAAGAAATTAATAGAAAATTTAGAATGGTGCTGAAAAAGGCAATATATTCCAACCATATTTTTTAATAACAATGGACAGTAGTCTTGATTCTCACCAGATAAATGGGCTTTATTTTTGTTTATTAATTCGGAACCACGCCAGTCCGCATTACAATTTAAGGCTAGTTGGCATAGATGAGCGACTGACATCATCATTTTGAAGGTAGGGAGCTCGCTTTCTAAAATTGTTTTTTTTTTTTTTTTTTTTTTTTTATTTGTTGCGATTTTTGCCAGGTCACTGAACATAGCCTATACAAATGGTTGGAGAACTCCGTTGGTTTGGAAGGCCACTTGGGGATAACAGTTGTGATGCTGCAACACTAATGACAACCATACAAACATTTTACCGGAATCCCATGATACCAGTGAAGGTAGGAGGAAGTTAATACACTGATCTGATGAGGCTAATGGGTGAAAATATTTTGGGAATAAGGAAAAAGATCTTCTTTCTTTCATTTCGAGTCTCAAGCCAGCAACAATTTGTCCCTCTAGGGCTCTAGCTAGCTTGCGAAACTTCATTTTCCTTCTGACTTATCTCCTTTTTCCTCGCGCTCAAGCAGAAGCACTGGAGCTAACCAGGCTAATGATCCTTCTTGAAATTCCCTTTTGGCAGAAATTCTCAAGGTATTCTTAACGCAAAGAGAAAAAAAAATCACCAAGCAGAGGAGATATCATCTAGACCATGGGAAGGTGTTTCGGAATGGTAGAGGCTAACCTACACCAAACAGACAGTACCATATATTTTAATCTTTCCTGGGCTCACAGCTATGATAAAGGAGCTGCAATTATCAAAAAAATCTCATTGTCATCAAAGAGGAACATTATCTTTTAGAAAACTTTGTTATGAAGGGGGGGGGGGGGGAAATAAATTATGGTGTATGTAATGTATGTAAGCACCATCTCATCGACAATGTAAACAAAGTGTGGTAGATTTTAAAAAATAATTATAAAAAATTGTCGTATTTATTTTTTTTCTTTTTTTTTTTTAACCAGCAGTAATACTAACTGTTAATTTAATCTCACACCATGAGGGGTTGTTTTTGCACGAAAACCAGTGGTGTTGCAGGAGACATATGAATTAATTAAAAAAAAAGATAACAAAAAAACAAAGCAAATTTTGAGAATCTTTGTAAGCAAATTTATTATTTACTTCTTGGGGAGGGGATCTAGGGACTCCAAGCATAAATATTTCCCCTTAAATCAAGCCTTCTACTGATTATTATTTTATTTTATATTTTCCAGTTTATTAAAAAAATAAATGTAATATTTATACAATGTTGAACATTTTTAATAATGAATTTGTAGAATTGTTTTTAGAGTGATATACAAGTATTGGGTATGTTCCAGTGGGTGGAATTTCAGGCATTTTGAACAAGGAAGGGGGATGGGGGGGGGGGGTCATATCCCGAGTTTTTAATATTTTGTTTTCTGAAGGATTATTAACAATGTAGGCCATGAGTGTGCTTTTAAATTATAGCGAGGTTTGGTTGTGGCACCCGCCTGCGACGTTATCTCTTTCAAAGTAAACTGAAAATTGAAAGTTTTGAGATTTTAGATTTTTTCCAAAACTAAAAACACGCGCTGGAAATGTATACAATCAGTTTCATTTCAGAGGGCCATTGGCATGCAAATGTTTTTGATGTGGAAATGTAATAATGGTCTTTACATGTATATATAGTGCTTTTAAAAAAAAATAATATCAAAAGGGTTTCATTGGCCGCTTCATTGATTCAGCATTTCTCTAGGTTATTGAATAAGTGTAACAATGATGATCTTAAAACTGGAAAAATGTAGCAGATTCAATTAGTAAGTCTTAACTACATGTATATATATATATTAATTTATATATTTAGAATGGCCAGTTGTTTAACTATAGAAACTCGTAATCTTGTTTTTACTTGTCATCGCACTTAATTCAATTATAGGCTGGCAATTTTTGAAGTTGATCACAGTATAAATCTCATTATTGATTTTATTTTCAAAGAGTCAATTCTCTTGCAGGACTAAATGTCAACATGGGGGGGTGAGGGGGGGCGGTGCCAGGCGATCGCCCCGAAATTAACCTTTAAGGCGGGCGTAAAAATTGACAGCCTTGGAGGCGCCAAAATTGGTAAAAAAAAAAAAGAATCTGTTTTATACCCATTGACCGCCCCAAAACATACTGATGTATGACCCTTTACGAGAAGACGCAAAGGCCACCAATAAAACAAAAAAAAAAAAAAAAAATCAAGCATCTACACCTTCGCCCCCCCCCACCCCTCTCTTCCCTTATTTGACAGGCGTGCGGTGGTCGTGAAAAAAAAAATTGGAGTGTAATTCTTTTTTGGTCGCCGCGGTGTAACAGGAAAAAAAATTGGGTGAGTACGCTTTCTTCGATCAACCCAACTGGGGCACCAAATCAATCACGTTGCCTCCTCACCCCCCCCCCCCCGGGTGCAAAATACTGCATTGAATATGGGCTGTTGATTATGCTTTGTCTCCAGCACTTTCGTTTAAAGGAGTAGACTGATCTTGTTTCACAGTGGTTATGTAATTGTAATTGAAACAAGATCTAAGTGAACTTAAAAGCACCCATCTTGGTAAAAAAAAAAAAAAAAAATGTCCTATTTTGTTGTTGAAATTGCAAACAGTCCTCTGTGTCACGACGATCATGGGCTTTGATAAATTGGCCTGAAACATCTCATAACAGAATCATTCTTTAATTGACCCTTAAGTAGTGGGTTACCTTTATATGGAAAAGCATTTAATTTTCCAAAATGGTGGTGCCATGTAATTGTGTGGAATGTTACCATATAAGCAAGAACTTTAAGATTGTAGTTTGGGGGATAACGTGAGATATATGGAAGGAGCATAGACATGCATTCATCTTCTTTTGTTTATTTTAAGGGGAGATCTTTTTCATTATACCGCGCACCAGTGACCCCAAGAGGTGGTATCCAAAGCTCTTTATAACAAGTTGACAATGGGAGAAATTTTTTGAAGGAATAGGCCTGAGCGAGGCGAAGAGAGCTTGTTGTAAAGAGACGGAGACAAAGAAACAACCGAAAGGCTAAATAACGAAATGGACAGAATTAGAGCGAAACGGGGAATCGAGACAAAGTAATTCAAATAGCTTGAACGGGTAATGATGAACAAGGGGAAGCTAACAAGCTGGTTGTAGATGAAAATGAATTAGAGAAGACCAAATTGGACGCAGACCAAAAGGGGGTTAGTCCACAAATTGGTTTAGAAAACATGACTGTGGTGATTACTGGGGGTGCATACTCTGCCCCCTAACGAGGCGCCCGCCTGGATCGCTTGCACTTTGAATTAACCTATAAGATATCTGGATATAATGTTAGCTTGGTGCAATCAACCTCGTTTTACAGTTTTAGAGGTGCACTGTTGAGCCTACTTGAGTGACTGTGTATTTCTTTATTTTCCGGGAAGGTAAATATTCTTCTCTCTCTTTTTTTTTTTTTTT
>CALNVZ010003426.1:4718960-4735085 GCA_940671915.1 Paracentrotus lividus | reverse complement strand
AGAGTTATGGATATTTGGGGGGGGGGGGGGGACTTCTGTTCTTGTCTATCCCGTTCGTGAAGAAAACAATTGGGTTTCTACATATGCCCTCAGAAGGGAAAAGAGATAGGTTTCCCATTTATGGAGATACAGAAATTCTATGAATGGAACATTATAATATACAGCAATGCTTGTAAAATGAAAAAAAAAACAAATGCATGCATTTTAGCTTTTTATAATACTTTTAAACAGGGATATCTCGTATAACTCAACTTACTTTAAAACGCATTATAGTCAACGAAATGTTTCTAACTTAAAGCTATACATTGTCGTATTATAGAAACAAAATGGAGCCAAAGTCCATGATCGTCTAGTGCCTTCTCATAGCACTGGGGGTTGTAACCAGTAGAACGATAGAGACTGAGGATGAAATTCAGTCCAATTTTATGGAACTTTCTCCTAATTATGACGAATCACCGAAGATCGCCGAGGAACAAGGTAAATATTTAATACAATTCAATCCAATATATTCAATATTTTATGAAACCTTTTCCTATGATATTTTACTCCTCATTTCCAATAAAATAATAGAAAAGCTCAGTATGATTCCCACGTACTACACTAGATTCTCCTCAATACCAGGTTTGGTGTCTTTAAAAAAAAGTAGTGAATTTTTGTCTAACTACAAGCAGAATGTGTTGCTCTTTGTACCATATTTATAATTATATATAATGAAAATGAATCAAATCTTCAGGATTACTACTTTCATCTGCAAAAAGTTGATTAAAGTGGTGACTGAGATTTTGAATAGACACCTACAGCTGGTGTTAGAAATTTTGTATCGACACTAATCTAACACCAAAACCCAACACCCCAAGTTTAAAGGGTTTAATTATATAGATTTGGGAGAGATGGTGCTATGGATATTCTGTGTCTTTCGTTGAAATAAAGTTGAGTACATATTATGATCTTAGATTATTAATTTTTGAGTATATTTAAAGTTTATTTTATCAAATATGGCTCAAATACATACTGGGAAAAGAAAGAGAAAGAGAGAGAGAGAGAGAAATGTCTTTTCACATTGTACATGGACGTCATTCGTTTTATTTTATTTTTTTATCATGGTAGGCTACAACCAATGTGAATTTTAATTGCCAATTCATATTCCTTTCTTACGTCACTTCAAGTCATATATTCATTTTCTGCTTTAAAAAAATATATATATCATCTATCTTATCCGATCATCTGAAACGCATCTTCATACAATCATTTTAATCGGTTTCTAATTCGTCATTCAGATTCCTCGGACTAAACTTCGTTCGGCAGCTTCGGTCATTTTGTAAACACCCTAAAAGAATATGCTGATGAGGTTGAGGAGTATCAGGCAGCACTGGAACAAATGCAGTCCATTGGCGTTTTAGATTCAGATTACAACATCATCGAAGTTCCAGATGATGTACCGGAACTCAAGAGACAAATCGGTTTTATTGACGTTTCGAGGTTTCCTGTCATATTCATTTAGGAAATGAATTTGTAATAATTAAGCTATAACTGAGGCAAATAATGTCCGATCAATTTTAAATCCTTCGGACAGGATGTTAAGGCGACGCGTCGGGATAGCTTTGGAGCTGCTAAAAGGAATTGTTCTTCAAGGTTTTGTTGGTCGTCTTTCTACAATTATTCCGATCAGTGAATATTATTTCATTCTAAACTGTACTTGTTTGTACAAGTTCATTTGGGAAATCCATTTTAAATTATTATGGGAAATGAAAACAAACAAAAGCATCCTGATTTGGACAAGAGGTGGTGCCATTGCTATTATGATGATTTGTTTATAAAGGTTTCTTTGTTTCATTTTTCTTCCGCTGTAGGATACACAGATCTGCTCATGTTTTGCACAAAGACCTTATATTAATTAGATCGGCGTTATAGTAAAATATTAAGTATTTATAAAGAGTTATGTATCAGCTGGGGAGCAGATTTTACTTATTCAATTATTTTTTTTGCTGAACTTTTTTGTTTTAATGGAAACCACTTACTAGTTTAATATTACAACATTGCGGAGGTCGTTTTTCTTCTGTACGTTTTTTTTTTTCTTACTTTCTCTTCTTTTCTTAAAAAAAAAATGATAAACACGGTTATAGCGTGTACAGAGTGAATTAAAAAAAGGAAAATATCTTGTTTGCAGCATGGCTTTCATTGTATGTTTTGTTGGAGTCATCCTCTTAACACATGTTGGTACTCTTGTTATTTGGATTCTGAATACTAAACCCCTCACAAAAAGTTTCGCAAGTCGACTTTGGGTCATGATTACTTCTCAGGTACGCTTTAGTTATTCCTGATTTTCATACCATTTGGAAAGATAATTTATTCCCCTTTTGATTGATATCCTATTTGTAATGATTGTATCATGCTTCAATGCACAGAATATCAGAATATGGAGAAAAGTAAAAAGTCAAATGTTGTAAAATGCATTTTTATTGATTACATTGAAGTTCCGCAACTTCACTTTAGGTCCTGATAACTTTCGGGATATTTTGTAATTTTTATTGAATTTTATACCATTGTCAAGTTAATTTATTCCTCTCTTGATTGATACCTTATTTGTCAGAATGATGTCATGCCTGTGTCCACAGAACCCCTCAATACCACTTGAATACATGACAAAGCGAAAGATAATTTTCAGTTTAAATTTCTGTAACACAACACTGAACCTTGATACATTTTAATGTGGGGATTTAATCATTGTCAATTTTTATAGCATTAAAAAGTTCATTTATTCTTCTTTTTATTGATACCCTTTTTGCAATAGTAACATCATATTTGAATGCACATAACTCACGAATATAATGCAAAGTAAAAAGTGAAAAGTTGCGAAATGCATTGTTATTGCTCGCAACAGCCAATAATACTCACAATAGGCATTCAATTTGCAACATTTAACTTCTGACTTGTCCTAACATTCAGGTGTTCTGTCCATGCAGGAACAACAATATCGTTACAATTAGGGTGTCATTGAAAAGAGGAATAAATTATCGTGACAATGGTCTAAAATTCAATAAAAATTAGAAAATACCTCGAAAGTTATCAGAGCCTAAAGTCGAGTTGCGGAACTTCGCTTTGATAAATGCATTTTGCAACATTTGACTTTTTACTTTTCTCCATATTCTGATATTCTGTGCATTGAAGCATGACATAATCAATACAAGTAGGATATCAATCAAAAGGGGAATAAATTATCTTTCCAATTGTATGAATATCAGGAATAACTAAAGCGTACCTGAAAAGTTATCATGGCCCAAAGTCTATTTGCGAAACTTTTTGTGAGGGGTTTATGTTCCAGACAATCTTCAAAGGATTGAAAAATCTGAATTGTGCCAAGTGGTTGGATAAAAATTTAGAAGCACATGTCGAGAGAATATGTGTATACACACACAAACACGCCCACGCGTACCCATCCTCCCTCACACACACACGCACCAACAAACACATACAGTAAACAATTTATAATGACATTTCCCCTTTTCTGGCTAAGCATTTATGTTGTGTTTACCAAGACCATCACTGAATATTTGTTAATTCCCTAATGTTTTTTTAGTGTGAGTGAGGGTGCGTGCGTTGTGCGTGTTTTATTTGGTGAGGGTGTGGGTGTGTAATTTTGTGTGTACTGGTGTGGATGACATAGGTTATATGTACATGTGTGGGGGAGTCGCATGTAGGTGCATGAGGTGAGGGTGTGGGTGTGTATGTGGTGTGTGTGTGTGTTTGTGTCTTTGTGCTTGGACCTAAGTAATAAATTAACAATTTGAACAGTGCGGTTCATACGAAAATATACAAAACAGCTGTTTTTGACTTGCTGTATATATATATATATATATATATATATATATATATATATATATATATATATATATTGATTGAAAGTTCCACGTGTTGGAAGAATGTAATATTTATAAACAACAAATAATTGAAGATTAACATCATGCTTTTTTCCAACGAAGATTTATTTTTTTATTCTCGAATTTTCGGAAAAAACCTTTTCCTTTCTCAAGAGAGACAAGATCATGAAATATATATTTTCACATGACATATTTTAAGCTCAGAAGTAAAGAAGACATATTTTGAAAGAAAATGGAGAAAATCTGAAAATTTGTGTACAAAATGAATGGAGAGTTGTCCATAAGACCGGCCATTTTGAAGCCGATGATGCCAATTTGAGGATCCCCATAAAAGGAACAACTAGACTTTTCAAACTTCCATAACTCTCTTATTTGATAACCGATTTTGATGAAACTTTTTTAAGATTGCTCCTCTCATTTTCCTCTTTCATGTAAGGTTGATTCTCTCCTTGGGTTGGATTCCCCTTTAACATTACAATGTTCAGTTTGTTTTAAACAATGGTTGCACTACACTTTAAAGGTAAAAAGAGCAAAATGCAAGTTTGGGGTTGACAGAGGTTGCACAGCAGTCATGGATGTTTTATAGTTGGTTAAATTTGCTGAAACCCTCCCACAGTCAGAATAGGCATAATTACGTCTTTATATAAAGAGTTATTAAGTAAGGACCCATAGTCATGACGTGTAATTAGGAAATTTTTATAATATCGAAAAATTCAATTATAATTACGTTTAAAAGGTTTTAAATATTATCTTAGTATCTTGAAATCAATCAAGGAACATTTCTGAAACATAAAGGACACAAAAACATTAAGAAATACATTAAAACAAAAACAGACGAAGACAATATAAAGTATTAATACAAAAGACTACAAAGGAATTTAAGAGAAACTCCCATTTTTTAATCATAATTTCTTTTTTTTTTTTTTACTATTATACGCAACAACTTTTAACCAAAAAATTTTTTCTAAAAATAGACCCTTAATTTGCATAAATGATAATAATTGATAAAGTGTTGTCACAAAATACAAACAAATAGTGCAGTGTTATAATTTACATGTGCCTCAACACCTATTAATTGCAAAATCACGTTTTTGCACTTTTTGCATACTTTTGACTAATTTCTAAATTCCAAGGAGACTTGGCTGGATAATCGTGAATTGTAAAATTGGTTGCATAATGTATTGTTTTTTTACTTAAACATCATTTGGACTGAAATACTGGACATAAAATACCTTAAAATGCTGCAAAACATAGCTGATATCAGGTGTACCCAAACGTTTAGAGGGCAGTGTACTTATAGATTTACTTTCAAGAGCCTCACATTTTTATCTTTGTATGCCTGCACATATCATTTTCAATTAAACATCAATGGATATTATTACCTCAAAATCTATTCATAAAGTGATTGCGTCATCAGTTGTGAAGATACTTTTGTGGCTATGAAGGTCGAAAAGAAATGAAATAAGAAATATGTAAATAATGCAATAATTCATCTCCTCAAGATAATTTATGAATAGATTTTGAGATAAAAAGATCTGCTGATATTTAATTAGAAATTATGTGCAGACATACAAAGGTATAATTTTGGAACTCTTGAAACTAAACTTATAAGTATCCTTTGTATCATATAATTCATGAGAAAGTTGAATGCCATCATTTATGCTTGCACGATCAGATCAAACGTCAACAAGGCTTTCAACGTTTATACATGTACACCATCAGGTGAGACTCGAATTCGTGCAATGGAATTTTTCATTCACTAGGCTATATAAACTAAAATTAGGTGAACTTTTCTTTGTGCTAACACTGTTAATAATTATTAGGGTACATGCAGGTAATATGGGCCACCTGAAGCAAATCATGTCGTGACCGTCGACCGGTGACCGGTTACCGGTGTGAGCACCATAATGTTGTTTGAGACTCTTGAAACTAAACTTATAAGTATCCTTTGTATCATATAATTCATGAGAAAGTTGAATGCCATCATTTATGCTTGCACGATAAGATCAAACGTCAACAAGGCTTTCAACGTTTATACATGTACACCATCATGTACACCATTCACTAGGCTATACCGAGTGAGTAAAAAAAAACTTTACACCTAGAAAAATGTCAATAAAAAGAAAACCAATTTATAAACACGACATTATTTTACATATTCTGAAAGAGTAACTCCTCCTGCATCTTCTGGTATCATTTTTGTGTGGTATGTCTTTACGCTTGGATAAACACAATGCATTGTTTGCGAACATGTCAATTTCGATTTGTGCCAGAATGGAAGTAAAATCAAAACAACAAAAAGCTAGAAAAAAGCAACTTCATCCTAATTAAAATAGCATAACTTTTTAACGAAAATGTCTTCTGCTTAATAACTTGGCAGGGATGTTGGTACACATATTGACTACATTTTGTATGAAAATGAGATAGATCTGTAGAGTCAGGCATGAATGAGCACACGTCAAAGACAAAATAATCACTTTTAAAAAGTATTAGGAGGCCTTTTTAGGTCTGTCAGTGGCAATTTGCTCTTTAATGTGTACTCATTCTTGCATTACGTCACGAGTCAATCTAATATTGACAGGCCTCTAAAAGGTTCATGATGAGACTATACGAGAAGGTTATACTGTCTAGGGTCAGATTTTAAACTCTGTCCTGAAATATACTTTTGTTTATATATATGGGGGGGGGGTGCTGTCGCAGGAAAGACCACTTTTGTCTTTTTAGAGGTTTATCAAGGAATAATCATCTCGTATCGTTTCCAAATACATGGACCATAAATATCACTTTCAAATGAGCGTAATTTTTCTCCTAATGGGTAATGGGTGTACAGAATGAAAATAATATCTTGGATAAAAATTCGTCTCTGAACTATCGGTTTTATAGATGGATCTTATTTATTCATGTAAGATCTATCCATTTATAGAGCATCTAAAAAATAAAAAATAAATAAAAAAATCAATATTGGAGTCGAACTCAAGTCCTCTGGATGAGAGTCTGTTCCTCATACCACTCGACTAGTATTACTGACAGCGACAACTTGATTCCTAATTTAAATGAACCAAACTAGGATATAATTAGTGCACGTTCAAGGCTTTTTTTGGAATGAATTTTTAAACGGTTCGGAAAATAAAAATCGCGTGCAGCTCAAACAGAAATTATCAAAACGACTGATGCAACACGCCGTCCGGGTCCCGCGGATGGTACTGTGATCGCCCCATAAAGCGTCTTGTTTGGTATGTGTTGTCTCCAGTTGATGTTGAGCACCGTTCCATATCAATTCTACTCTATGTAAAATGTATACCAATGTGCGGCATTATAACAATTAAGGTGCGTCCATTATCTAAGAGGCCAGACGCAACGAAGCGACGTTGGAAATACGACTGACAAGCGTAGAAATCTATACAGCTGGCTGCAATAATAAATTAGCTCACAAAAACTCGCTTAGGAAGACTCCCGCGGCTGGAATGGTATATCCTTCGGGTCAGCAACTACTCGTACATGGAGATGAAGATTAATAGAACTTATCATGTTGTTAGTAATAGATTAGATGGAGAAAATACACATCTTGGCAAGCTATAACATTATTGTGATGAAGTTGTAATCAGAATCTTTATTTCACATAGATTGACGTCCAAACGATGACTTGATATAAGTAGTGATCTTGTCACCTCTTGCGAAGACGCCGTCCACATGCGATATCATTGACATGCGAAATATCGACCCATCGAGTAAACATTCTATTGTGACAATGTTCAAAGTGACAGGACTTTTTCTTAACCAATCGAATGAATTTACCATCTCTGGAAAGGTGAGAATTCAAGCTTTTAAAAACGGCTTGATCATTAAGCTGTAATATAATTGTGCGTTATCCAGAAGATAATTATGTGGCGTAATGAGCAATTTTTAGAGCAAAATTGGCCATATTGTACAGGAATTTGACTCTGATAGGATTTCGAATTGACACAAGTGACAGGACTTTTTCCATTGAGTAAGTCATGTAAGTATTCCTATTTTTGAAAAAAAAGACTCTTAGCGACTTATTCAAGTGATCATTTCTTTGAAAATAGTTGCTCGCCTAATCAAGAAAACAAAGTAAAAAAACTGTGCAAATACAAAATGTCTATGGCAGCGTTTGATTTGCGTAGAGTGATAGCGCCCTCTTCCTCTAAGTTTACAACTAGAATTGATATGTAAGCATTCTTTGAATGATCGACAATTTATACAGAGTTAGAGTTTATAGAACGAATGTGTTAATTGTGTGTGTGCCGTGTGTGTGTGTGTGCGTGTGTGTGGGTGTGTGTGTGTGTGTGTGTGTGTGTCTGCTGATGTCCGTGTGTGGTGTGTGTGTGTGTGTTGTCTGGCGCATGTACGTGTGTGAGTGTGTGTGTGTGTATGTGCGTGTGTATGAGAGACAAAGAGAGAGACAGAGAGGGAGACAGAGAGAAAAATAATTGTGAGGGTGGTGGGTGTTGCTGAATGTTATGAGGAAAGGTTGGTCCAAAAGTGTATGAAGGACAGAGTCTTAATTCATCTAGAAAAATACTGGATCGTAAAATCATGCAGAGAAATGCTCCCGACCCATCATTTTGAAGATATCTTATTTCAAGTATGAACCTGTAATAAAGGGTTTTATGATATTTCTTCATGATCTTGACAGAATTATAATCCCAGTATTTATGGTAACCTTCATCTTGATTTTTATAACTTAATAACAGACAATTTTTAGAAAACTGCAGATTCTCAACTGCGACAAGTTGCTCGGTATTTTTTTAAAAAATAATTTACAGCTAATATCATACAACATGTAGTCTTTATTTCCATGAAAAGCATATACAATAACAATATAACAATACAAAATGAGACATATAGATATAGAGATGGCCCAGGACGCTGATGTTACTCAGGCAGGGCCGAACATATAAACATATATACAGACATGATCTTAATTACTTATATGGGGAATAGAAACATGCCAGCGTGTCGTAATAAGACAGTATTTGCAATCAAAATAATTTTACTTGTGAGTAAGGACATGAAGTGGGGAGAGAATGTTGGGAAGAGAATCAACAAAGTAAATAATGAATTTGAAACATAATTTTTATGGAGAACTAAGCTGTATATAATAAAAATTTTAGTATATAGATCTCTTTCAAATATATATTCCATCAAATTAATTGTTCATTCTGAATAGCTATAAATTAAGAGTACGTTATCTAAATATCATTTCTAGAGATATCATATGTATATAGTATGAGATATATAATACAATGAAAGCATAGCAGGAAAAAAAAGGTAATGTGCGAGTTATTTATATCAGAATAGTTGATATCCAAATATAAATATCATTTCAAAACCTCTACGCAGAGAAATACACACACACACACAAAGGCCAATACATCTCGTGACATGTTTTTAGCATGCCTAGATGGCCTATTTTATTTTTGTTCTCCCCCTCCAAATTTTTCTTTCCTTTTTCCGGTAAACAAAAAAGAGCTACAGATGATGAATCGTGATTAATTTTAGGTTATTCAAGTGATCGATTGGAGGTCCTTTTGTATCATGTACATCAAAGTGTCTGTCCTCCTTCAAACTCGTTTTTATTTCTCTCTCTCTCTTTATCCCGAGAATGGACACAGTTTGACTCTATTTCCTCCTTTCATGATCATCTTACTTTTTTTCTTTTTTTATTTCTCATTTGCTTTCTTTTTCAATATCAATCGATCACTTTTATTTCTCTCAGTTCCCACTCTTATCATTTGTTTCATCTCATTTCTTTTCTTATGCTGTGTTGGTTTATCCCTGCTGGAAAGAACACACTCATTCACATTGTGAACACAGTGTGAAAACATAGTTCACACTGTGTACACAGTGTGAAAACACTATCCACACTGTGAAAACGCGATTTCACAGTGTGGACACCACCACAATGTGGAAAACTACACATTGTTCACAATGTGAAAATTGATTTCACAATGTGAAAACGCCCCAATTTAACATTGTGAATGAGTGTGTTCTTTCCAGTAGAGATCTTCATCGTACATTTTGTATGTCTCTTATATCATTGTATATCTGTAACGTACTATGTTGATCTCTCTCCCCGTTATTTCTAAGCTCTTATTCAATCCCTATATTTTTTTATAAGGTTTATTATGTCTTTTTATGTACCTTTTATCTCTCTTTTTCATGTTGTCACTGTTTTCTCTCCCTTCATACTATTCGGTTGCTTTTTCATAAGCCAAAGTACCATGCCACAAATGGACACCAAACAAATTAGTTATAATGTTTTCCTCATTTGCACGACGGTAAAACACTCGAAAATTCGTTTTCGTGTAATGAGCCTACTCTATTAGCTAAATTTACAAAGGAAATATTCATGGGACTTCATACTGTCCGACAACACTTAATATTTTTCCGATCAAATGGCTCTCCTTACTTGTCTAAGTATGGGTCCAACAATTACAACATAATTTTAATTTCATTAAATTGTTCAAACGATTCTACGATAACACGTCAAACAATGGTATTTTTCTAGGGGAACATTGGATTGCCATGCTGCAACATAAGAATATTTCTTCTTCAAAAAGATATTCAATGTATGTACTTCATTGTACAAAGAGATGACAATCATGCATAAATGTGCGGAACGTTGCAAAAAGTTGCGAACAGTTACAAGTTGCACAAAGTTACCCAATAACGCAGTGATGCAAATTAAGAAAGGAACAGTTGGAAAAGATTATGTAACAATATCAAAAGCTGTGAAATGTTGCACAAAGTTTTGCAAAATAAAAACAAATGCTGCGTAATAGTGCAAAAAAAGGTGCGGAAAGTTACAGAAAATCACATTTTGTTTTTGTTGTTATAACTTTAAGCTACTTTCTAAAAACAAATCATGACATTCATGACCTTGACAATAAAGTGTACACTGTTTGAAAAAAAAATAAACAAGTTGTTTAAAAATCTTTAACAACTGCGTGTTAACCGGTGAATCGCACAGCGTTGTTTAAAAATTAAACAACCTATAGTTGTTCAAAACTTTAACACTCTTGTTGTTTAAAATTTTAAACAACCTGTTGTTTAATGGTTGTTTAAAATATCAACAGTATTGTTTAACGCCTCTTTACAAAAACAAAAATGCTATGGTTAACGCGACCGGGTATCGAACTCACGACCTTTTGATTATAAGGCAGACGCTCTATCCACTGAGGCAACACATCTCCACATACACCCATTTAATGTGTGAGGCATATGTCATTCGCCATGATTGAAGTTTTGCGCCGATTTACCTTGCATGTAACGAGTGATGCCATTAGCTCATGACTATCACGTGACATTTGCCTTAGCCTGTTTAAACAAGTATACCTGTTTAATACAGTGTAATATGTCTTTAAACAGGTCTTCTTTAAGGCTATAAAATCTCGCTTTTCCGGTTTTAAATAACTATGTTTAAAAATTAAACAAGAATGTTTAACTTTTAAACCAACATTTTTTTAAACCACGAAATTTTTAAACCGCTTTCTAACAGTGTACTTCTGAAATATTGTGTCTGAGGATTTTATCTTGAAAAAAAAACAACAACAACAAACCAAACTGCTTCGGTTGTACACTGTAAAAAAAAATATATTTGCACTTTTACCACAAAATGATGTCCTTGGCCCTCCCATATGGATGAGATTACTTTTGTGTCTTTGGATGTAAACAATGTCGAAATATGGAACAACAAACAATATAGGCCTAATTCAGTTTCATTTCACTTTTCATCTATTGATGGTATATGCATATATTTCAAGGTAACAATATATTTTGGTGTTTAATTGAAATAGATTTGTACAGGTACACAGATGTATAATTTTGAGGCTTTCAAAACAGAACTTCCTTGCATATGCAACTCATGAGAGAGTAGAATGCCGTCATTTATGCTTGCATGATAGCGTCAACATCAGTCCTGTCAACAATTATTTCGTTTTCACGTTTATTCTTCATAGGGTAAGATTCTAATACATTCATTTATTCAACTGCACTCAATCATTAGGTTAAAGATGTCAAAGTAAATGGGACTTTAATTTGTACGAACACAGTTTAATGATGTAGGCTATATCGTATATTATATAAATAGCGGACACTCTAGAATACAATATACTGGATTATATGTACGACACATACTAAATTATATCTCGAGTGCATATTTGCTTAGTATGTGGAGTTCATATACACTCACTTAGCACTGGTATTGCAACATATATGCGTGGATTTTTTTTTCACATTTACAAGCTGGTGTTAAGCATTGTGGTGTTATTCTTATTGTGAGATTAACACCAGTGGGTGTCACAACGGGGTGGAAATCAACACCTGATGTGGTGTCGGGTATCTAGTGTTGTTAAATTTGGTACAAAATAACTCCAAACGGGTGTCATTTCCATAGCATTTCCCAGGCCGGTTTATACTTTTATCAATTTTAACTCCCGGACGGGTGTTAGAAAAGTCAGAATTAAGCATGCATTTTTCCGTCGCGCTTAAGATTCAGATCATCTTAAATCCATCTAAATCCAGAGACCTTTATTATTGTTCACGTGGTGGTTGGAGGAGTTAAAAAAAAAATTTAATCTTTCATTGGGAGCTATGATGACTTTGAAAGACATTTTAAGACATTTATCGTGATTACTGATAACAAAAAATGCAATTATATTGTTAGCTACATGCAGTGCAGACATACACTACAATGCTAGTAGACCAATGCGCGTGTACATGCAGATCGATCTACTGTATGAAGGATGGGGGACAAGCTCTATGCACTTAATAATAATAATATATACCACTTTTATATAGCGCATATCACTATACATGTTAGTCCCTATGGTAAGGCAATTAGTTGTTGATGGCTTATAAGTCATATAATTCAATATTTTGCAGTAAATTTGTTATACCATATTTTGCTACATATTCTGAAGATTATTTGTTGCAAAAATCGGAGATAAAACTAACAGCAATTATGGAAATCGCGACCCTCTCATTCGTTGCAGAATTACACTGTAACCTTTTTTTTTTTTCTTTTTTTTTTTTAAATCAATAATCAGGATAATTGTCTTACCATCCTCCACACTGGAGTATAGTGTTGTGAGAACACAAAAAATAGTATCAAATTAACACCTCAAGAGTGTCAATTAGTCAACACCCTTTTAGTGTTAAATAGTTAACACCAAAGAGTGGTGTTCTTTTACACCGACTGGTGCGGTCTTCTCAGAATACCACATTGTTTAAACAACACTTGCAGTGTTACTTTACATCATTATGGGTGTCATATAATCAACACCTTATGGGTGTTAAAAACGTGACACCAAAGAGTGGTGTTCATTAACACCAGTTGGTGCGCTCCTCTGAGAACACCACATCAGTGTTATATCAAAAATTTGCAGTGTTACTTTACACCATTATGAGTGGCATATAATCAACACCTTATGTGTGTTAAAAGCGTAACACCAAAGTCTGGTGTTAATTAACACCAGTTGGTGCGGTCCTCTCAGAACACCACATCGGTATTAAAATCAACACTGGTAGTGTTACATTTAACACCACAGTTTTTGCAGTGTGTGTACATAAAAACTTTTGTAATGAAAAGGCGCTAGAGATAAATGATTCCCTGGAAAATGAATAAGTATAAACATTATAATGAAGTATCTCGCTTGTCAAAGGTCAGCATTTGTAAACGGCTTTGCCATGAACTAGAACAACTGAACTATGATCTTTTAGAATACAGGATAAGCCCGTAGGATTTATGTCAACGAAATATTTATAATTTAAAACTAAGCATTATTATTATTATTACTATTTCATTATTATTATTATTATTATTATTATTATTATTATTATTATTATTATTATTATCAATAAACTTTGTGCATTGAATTGTTACGTAAGAGAAACAAAATGAAGCCAGAGTCCATGATCGTGGCGTGCCTTCTCGTAGTACTTGGGGTTGTAACCAGTAGACCGATAGAGACAGAGAATGAAAACCAAACCAACATGATGGAACTTTCTACTAATAATGACGAATCGTCCAAGATTGAGGAGGAAGGTAAACGCAATTTTCAATTCATTTCAATCCAGTACATTCAATATTTTCTGGTTAATCAACTTTTTGTAGCTTCATACGTTGACTTGCTCACATCTGTTGTTCGCTTCATTAAAAAATCATTCATTAACAAAAAATCAACACCTGTGGTTTCAAAATATATCAGCGGGCCAGCTTCAACATAGGACCACATCCACTGCAGCTGGTGTTAAAGTAATACTTGACACTGCTTGGCGTTATTTCGACACCCCTTCATTTGACACTTTGAATTTTGTTGATTTCCCATATTACACTAGATACATTAGACTGTGCCAGTGGGTGTTACTTTTACTTTTATCTGACAACATGGGTGTTGATTTGATTATGTGGCGGGGGATTCAGGATTTCATGAGAGGGAGGGGGAGGGGCAAAATTAGAATTTCATATCTTGGTATAACACTCAATTATTTTCCTGTAAGCCGGGCGAGCAAGGTACAAGGTCATTAAAAAAATAAAAAATTAGATAAAATTCTCGCCGTGCGATTAGCTGGTGGGGGCGGGAATAGACGGGGTAGGTGAGGTGTTAATTTTTGGATTCATTTAATAACACCAATGTGCGCTGTCCTCCTTATTAGAAAGCCCAAGTATAGTTTGAGTAGAAAAACTGATTTTTTGAAAACACTGCTCAACTTGTCCTCATAGTGTTCTAAAGACATAACAATATATGGGCAATGGATATAATCATGTCCATGATGTCTTCCATGATATGTAAAGTTTGCATGAGCACGGAATGTTCATCAAAGTTAAGGTATACTCCCTTCCATTCCACCCAATAAATCATGGGCATGCAACCAGCAGCTGATTGGTAGTAGCGTGAGTGAAATTCGTGTTTTGGTAGTCTGTGTATGGGAAATAGCATATGCTTTGCACCAACCGCTGTATGGCTGGCATTGTGCCTGTGAGATCCTTATCGTATTTTGGCACTGTCAATTGTATATTATACCACAGTTTGTTGCTAAATCAGATTTAAGGTGATTTTTGTAACAAATCCTTTTGTACCACCAGGTTAATTGAGGTGTTCATTCATATTATTCTGCTCTGGAAGCAAAACAAAAAATCTATTCTCCCAACACTATACATGACCTTTAAGCTCAGCGGTGTTAATTTAACTTCACTTGGCACAGTTGATATAAAAGAAGAATGCCAAAAAACAAAATCATAGATTTTATTATAAAAAGGAGCTCAAAGTGAAAGGTGAAGTTACACTCTTCGTCAGTGCTCATGGTGTGACAAAAAGATGTATTCAAAATCCGTTTCTGAAACAGACGAAAAAACACGACTGTTCATGAGCAGACGGATTGTGAAACTCACCTTTATATATATATATATATATATAATTTATTTAATTAGACGAGAAAGATTATTTTAAAAAAAATATCTGTAAAGTTTTGTCTGTCAACCACTTATGTTTTGTCTTATTTTGTTTCGTCCTATTTTGTAGGGCCGATGAATGCCATACTGGCCGAAAGCTAGTAATTAAAGGAATAAGAGAGCTACGTTTCGATTTGTCTACCATCCTTTATTTCGCCTATATGTATGTTAAGAAAATAAAAGAAAAACATATCTTGACGTGGACATTGTTAATTTTGTTAATTTTTTATTATGGTATAGCACACGCGCGTAAAACCAATGCGAATTCCACACTGTAAAAACGCTGTTTAATTTATTTTAAATAACTATATGTGTTGTTCAAACAGATCACTCAAGCAACTTATGTTTAAATTTTAAACAACATTGTTCAAATTTTTAACATTTTTGGTGAAATTCTAGACAGCCATCGTTGACAATCGGGCTTCAAATTAAATTTCTAACTTTTAAAAAGCATTTTTACAGTGCATTTTTCAATGCCAATCCCTTTCTCACGTCATTATAAATATTATAATTGCTTTCCTGATTTGTTTATATTTATATTATCCTGTCACGTGGATAAATCTTTATATGTTTTTTATCCTTCTTCTTCCTCTTCTTCTTCTTCTTCTTCTTCTTCTTCTTCTTCTTCTTCTTCTCCTTCTTCTTCTTCTTCTTCTTCTCCTCCTTCTTCTTCTTCTTCTCCTTCTTCTTCTTCTTCTTCTCCTTCTCCTTCTTCTTCTTCTTCTTCTTCTTCTTCTTCTCCTTCTTCTTCTTCTTCTTCTTCTTCTTCTT
>CALNVZ010003426.1:4670249-4690896 GCA_940671915.1 Paracentrotus lividus | reverse complement strand
AACTTTACAAGAAGAAGAGACCCAAACTCCAAAGGTCGAGTGAGTAAACGCCCATAATGTAACGTTAGATCTAGTTAGACCTAAAAGTTACGCCTATTATAGGCCTCTAACGTTAGATTATAGATCATTCATAGATGTATCATGATGAAGGGCAGGCCTGGGTTAGATCTAAGTTAAATAGGCCTATTTGGAGTAGATATCGGCCTCTAACGTTAGATTTCTAGAGATTCAGAATATTTTATTTCCGATGACGGATATAAACCAGTTATATACGGCCTTCAGAGGTTTTGGTGAAACTATAGTCCCCTCACTGACGCGAATGCGACTATTTTCCTTCGGGGCTGCGCCCCTCAGGAAAAATAGTCGCATTCTTCGCGTCAGTTCGGGTACTATAGTTCCAACCACCCCCTCTGGTGGCCGTATATAACTGTTCACTATCTTTACAGCTAGTCCGTCGTGACCGACTAGCATTAAAACTAGTCCGTCGTGACCGACTAACTTGACGGACTAGCTTTCAAGCTAGTCCGTAGAGACGGACGAGCTTTAAAGCTAGTCCGTAATAAGCGGATTGTGTTGAAGGAAAACTAGTCCGTCGTGACTGACTAGCTTTAAAGCTAGTCAGTCTGGGCATCACTACGACTAGCTTTAAAGCTAGTCGGTCTACCCATTTAGGTTTTCAGTGTTCATTGCGCGCAATTAGCTTTGGATACACGTGTCGCCACTTTCTCTATCTACCCACTCTGGTGTCGACCATTATGTAATGCGCAGCTTCAAAAATTGTCGCGCTATGCGCGGTCAGCTCTCCCATAGACTGTGTATTGAAAATGTAGTATCAAATGCAGACACGTAAAATGACAATTACATATGTGGATAACTCAAAAAGTATTTGAGATAAACGTATGGAAAAGTTTCGGAAAATTTCATTTCATTGGGAGGGGTTTGATTGGCACCCTTCCCTGTTCGTGAGATGACCAAAATATCTCTGCCTATTTAAAGTTAGTTTTTTTTTAATGAAATGAAGCAATTCCTTTTAGATATGTATTTTCTAAAAGAAAATTTGATGAGCAATTCAAATATTGAAAAGATTAAGGATCAGAGGAAATAGAGCCTTAAATAGTAGCTCCAAATTGAAAATTTGGGGCCCACTAAAATAATAATAAAAAAATCCCCACATAAGATTTTACTACTTGACTCTACCTCATTATGAATGCCAGTTTTGAAATTCTCAGGAAATTTCCTTTCAGAAAATGTACATTTGTAGGAAGAAACTTAATATTTTAACGTAATAACATTTTTTGGCGAGATGGGGGCGAGTTCCAAACGCGTGACAATATTATTTAGTTTATAAAACATAATGATGACTTTCATAGACATTCCAACCATTTTATTGGTATATAAATGGTCAACTGAATGAAAACAACTAAAATCAATTTACTCATGATTAGTGTTCTAATAATTTTGACCACCACTGTATATAAAATAATAATAATAATAATATAGAGTATTTCTTTAGCGCTGTCTCCACAATAAATCATGTGCTCAAAGCACACACACCACCCACCACACACACACACACACACACACACACACCCACACCACACACACACACACACATATTATATATAATATATATATATATATATATATTATATATATATATGTGAGGCCCTCCAAAATAGGGTACCCTTACAAAATTTATTTGATTATACTCTTGCAAATATCCACCCATTCATTCTCAGAATCTTATATAACCCTCAATTACGATATTTGCACACACCCTATATTTATAATGGAGCAATCCTCAAACCCCATCTCAGTTTCAAACCATTGGTTGGTCATCATTATCCTTGCTGATGCTGACACACAAAAGATTGATCACTGTTTTCCTCTCTTCATTATTATTTACAGGTAAGAAAAGATATATTTTATCATTATCATAACTGATGTAATATGTTTTTAATGTTGTTATGCTATTCTGTAGAAGAGCTTCATGTATATCTTCTCTTCTGATTAATGTGAATTTAATTTCATCTATATACTATAGTATAATCAATTGGGATGTCTAGATACAATTAGTTAAGACTTAGTTTATATACTTTCTTCAGATATACTGTTCCTGAAAGGTTTAAGTAGAAATAGTTATCAGTAAACTATTTCGACATTTCTTTTAAAACTAGTATAGAAACTGTATATAATATGAGTCAGTACTCAAAGGTGCATGTTGCAGATATGCATGTGTTGTATATCTTTTTTGTTCTTTGTTGCTTCTCAAGAAAGTATCTGTTATCAAAGTGTTATGTAATTAGGCTCTTTAACTTTCAGCTTGTTACCTTGACCACTGAAAGTTCTGTTCACTTATTAGATTTGTTAAGAATAAGTAATACTAAGGGTTAAGCTATAGCATGCTGTAAGGAAATGTTTGTAGTAATAGAGAATAGTGTTTAGAGATTATGAGAGTTAGAGAGTTAATTTGGAAAGGACTAAAGGAGTCACCTCCAGAAAGGCAACAAGGTATACAAGGATTCATTTAGGATGTGGACAAAGAAAGTGTTCATCTTCGCACAGGAAGTTCCCATATAGAATCAGTGGGATCATCTCGACAGTTCAGGATTAAGACTGGGAGGATGTTCTTAGCTTGTATCAAATAGGCCATGTGGTTGATGGTTCTTTAATGAGGAGATCAGTTTAACTTATTTAGTACCATGATTTATGTTTAAAGAATAGTCAAATAGAGAATATGAATTAAATGTTTGTTTTACCTAGCTTATTAGGAATACCAGAATTATGCACAGTTTATCTATAGAGTATGTATAGAGGACAAGTTGATATGGGGATAATCATAAGTCGCGAAAGTGAGTTGGATAGATGAAGTCTATCCTTGATTATGTATATTAATTGTTATGTGACATAACTTCTTTTAATAAATGCATCATTATCCTTGCTGATGCTGACACACAAAGATTGATCACTTGTTTTCCTCTCTTCATTATTATTTACAAAGAGAGAGAGTTTAACGCCCATCACACCCCAGGGAGGGGTAACATATATATATATATATATATATATAATATATAGATATATATATATATATATATATATAATATATATAAAAGAAATAAATTCTGCGTCGGTTTATTGTTACCAAACTAAGAAGAAGTAAAATTTGAATGAAAAACCGTAGGACAAAATATTTTCCGATATTTCGGGCACAGCCCTTTGTCAAGGAGTGACAAATTTATTAAGCGTCAACTTGTAATCACAAAATGCAAAAACGCCGCTAAAAAAGTGTCACGTAGCAACAAAAAAGGATACGCCCCAAACTGAGCGTAACAATCATCAGGGAAGAGAAGGGGAAATAGAAGGGGGAAAGGAGAAAAAGGACAGGGAGGCAAAAGAAGAGAAAAGAAAGGAAACGAGAGAGAAAAGAGGGGGGGAGGAGAGAGTCCGGGAGAGGAAAAAAAAGGCAACAGATAGAAAGAGAAGAGAGGGAGAAAGAGGGAAAGGGGGGGGCAGGAGGAGGACAAAAGGGAAAAGTGTGAAAAGAAGAGAAAAGATATTACGTGATGGGAAATGAGCGAAACGAAACACTTGATCCTCTAGGTTGGAGGCAACCAAGGCGAAAAATCTATACGTTCTTCTTCCTGCTTGCGAACTTCGTCGTTATTGAATGAACTACGGGACTACAGATACTTCAAAGTCCTTGATATTGTGATCGTTGGAATTGAAATGAGCAGCCACAGGTAATCCAGTGGTGTTGAGTCGAATAGACCTTAATGTTCAGTAACACGATCAGCGAGTCTCCTCTTGGTTTCGATGTAGAGTTGCTGACATTTTAGTAGGGCCACCAATCGTCATAATATGGGCTTCGTTTGCAAGTCATGTTAATGTTTGGCAACAATCTATAAATATGTTCTACTTGATCACACCAATCAGGAAATATATGTCGTCAATTTTTTAATTGACCTTTTGTGACCCGAAATGGAGGTCAAAGGTCAGGCTTCATTAACATAAACATAATTTTCTTCAAATTGTGTCAAATTTGATATCAAATTGTAGGTAATCTTATAACAAGCAATTAAGTCTATTAACATTTTTTTCTCCCGACCAGTCACTTTTGAGCAATATGCAAATTAGTCTATTTATGCATAATTCAATGCATAATTGAGTCGAGCTTCTCGACAATCAGACATAACATATCCATAGACAATATCAATAGCAACTAATCAAGAATACAACATAGGTCATACTAGGCTGATATTGTTACCACATTCTGGTGACCCTTATGACCTTAAAATTAGGGCAAACGTCAATTCTAATGATGATTAACAACCTTGAAATGGCATTATTTTAGTAAAAACCTCATTTTCTGTGAACTTTGACCTTATTTCTAGGTCGATTGTGTCAACTAAAAATATGACGACATATATTTTTTGGTTGATGGCATCAAGTTGAACATATTCATGTTAGTTACCAACACAGTTAAGCTTATACAACAAATAGGTCAAAGGTCAAAGTTAAAGAAAGAGGTTTTGGCCAAAGAGTTTGGTTTTGACCTTAGTCTTATTGGGCCGCATTATTTCATTTAATACCGTTAACGTGTTCTACCTGATCCCATGAACCAGGAAATGTTCGTTTTCATTGACCTATGACCTTTGATTATGGTGAAAAGTCCCAAAAATATATAATTTCTGGAATTTCCAGGTTTTTCTAGCGTCATGTTATTTGAACTTTGACCTTATCTTAAGGTCATCCGTTGGAATGAAAAAGTAGCAAGGTTGATTTTCTGATTCATGGGGTCAAGTAGAACAAAAGAAACTGTGGCTATCAAAATGATTAAGCTATACGGCCAACAGGATTATGGTCAAAACAGAAAACTGTGGCCCTTATGTATTCCTTGAACTTTCTATCTGTGTCTTGACCTTTGCCCCATTTGGCAATATTATAGCTTACTGATTTTGATAACCGTGGTTATTTTTGTTCTGCTTGACCCCATGAATCAGAAAATCAACCTTGCCTCTTTTTAATTGACACGTATGTCCTCAAGATAAGGTCAAAGTTAAAATAACATGACGCTGAAAAACCTGGAAATACCAAAAACTACGTATTTTTGGGACTTTTCACCATAATTAAAGGTCATAGGTCAATGAAAACGATAATTTCCTGGTTCATTGGATCAAGTAGAACACGTTAACAGTGTGAAATGAAATATTCCAAGTAATGCGGCCCATTAAGACTAAGGCCGGATAATAATAATAATAATAATGTGATTTGTATTGCGCACGTATCCACTCTGCACACAAAAAATAAGAACTAGTTTCCATGAGTAAAACCCGTTTGCTACTCTTGGAGGCGAGTGCTTTTATTCGTATATCACGTATTTTTACTTCAGAATCTGTGTTTCTGTTAAAAGTACACAACCGCTCTTCCAGAACATGTGCAGTTACTAAGGGATACTCAAGAGATTTTTTTTTTCTTGAGTATCCCTTAGTAACTTTACATGTTCAATTACGTAAAATAATTGTGCAAGTGAGTTTCTCTTCAACTTGGTACGGCTTGGTGGATGATCGGGTGAAAACACTAACAATCGAGTAAAGTGAGAATTGCTGAGAAATTCTATATAGCCTGTAATTCACTAGATAAGTAAACTACGACACGTCTTCGTACGTCTCAAGTCTCGTGAAAGTCTTTGAGAGTAATTTTACTGGCTATGCGGTACTTTTACATGTTGCGCCTGGTACGCCTACTCGGATCACGAGTACAGACATCGAGACTGCACACGAGGTATGTTCTACGCGTACATACGTACATGTAAAGCGGAACCATAGCGTTACACTCTGTGAGCGGAACGGAGGGCGGAGAGCCTGCATGCTCTTATTGTCTTTGGGTGAGTCCTATTCCTTTTTGTTTGTTTGTTTGCCTGTTTTTATAATGATATTTGGAATGTTCCGATGAAATACATTGTCTGATAACACTAACAACTAGATTAACATGCATGGATTTCCCATTACTTTGTCAGTCATGTACACAGTTTGAGTAATTTGATGCATTGATCAATGCAATGTATTGGTTTGTGTTAATTGATGCACTGAAGTGAGTAATGCAGTGTATTGGTTTGAGAGAATTGATGCACTGATGTGTATATCATCGGAACATTCCAAATATCGTTATAAAAACAGGCAAACAAACAAACAAAAAGGAATAGGACTCACCTAGTGAGTAACGCTTTACATACTCAGAGAGTCAGTAAGTAAAGGTTGCACAAACTCATCACACGCAAGTTGATGAGTTTTAAACCTTTACTTACTAACTCTCTGAGTATGTAAAGCGTTACTCACTAGATTAGTTTGTGCAATGTACTCAAAACAATTAGTTATGTTACTCAATAAAATGAGTTAATTAAATAAACTCATTTTGGTGTGTCACTATATTGTCAAATTTAAAATACTCGATTAGGTGCGTTTTCAAAGTAGCTTTATTGAGTGAAAGCACTCATGGATGTGTGTCACTATATTGTCAAAAATACTTGGATATTTGAGTGTGATCACTCATATATGCAAGTTCTCATTTTTTGTGTGTGTAGAGTGCTCAAACCAAACTCTTTGGCCAAAACCTCTTTCTTTAACTTTGACCTTTGACCTATTTGTTGTATAAGCTTAACTATGTTGGTAACTAAAATGAATATGTTCAACTTGATGCCATCAAACCAAAAAATATATGTCGTCATATCTTTAGTTGACACAATCGACCTAGAAATAAGGTCAAAGTTCACAGAAAATGAGGTTTTTGCTAAAATGATGCCATTTCAAGGTTGTTAATCCTCCTTTAAATAGACCTTTGCCCTAATTTAAGGTCATAAGGGTCACCAGAATGTGGCAGCAATATCAGGCTAGTATAACCTATGTTGTATTCTTGATTAAGTTGCTATTGATATTGTCTATAGATATGTTATGTCTGATTGTCGTGAAGCTTGACTCAATTATGCATTGAATTATATGCATAAATAGACTAATTTGCATATTGCTCAAAACTGGCTGGTCGGGTGAAAAAATGTTAATAGACTTAATTGCTTGTTATAAAATTACCTACAATTTGATACCAAATCTGACACTATTTGAAGAAAATTATATTCATGTTAATGAAGCCTGACCTTTGACCTCCATTTTGGGTCACAAAAGGTCAATTAAAAAATTGGCGACATATATTTTCTGATTGGTGTGATCAAGTAGAACATATTTATAGATGTTGCCAAACATTAACATGACTTGCAAACGAAACGACATACGTGGCCCCACTATATCATGCAATGAATGGCATAAATGCAATCGTTGGTAGTGCACGTAAACTTGCCGTGGATAGTCCATTGCGAGTTATGGGACCCCTGAGAGTAGTGGCGGGAGTGGTGACTTTACATGTCTTGCATCTCGGTCGGCCACATGGATTGGTACCAGACTGGGAGATGTCAGGAGTAGAAGGAAGTCGTGAAGATACTAACGTTTGTTGTAACGAGCGATCCTTTCGATAGGCTATGAGATATGTTTGAAGATGTCGGCGGTAGCTGGGTCATCCCGCAAGAGGGGGAAGTTGTCATTGATGATCTTCGCGACACGTTGGTTGTTAGGGTGATACGTGAGGACAAAGGGTACCCTGGAAGCACTGGTAGACACTCGAGGCTCCATAACGGCTGAACGCGTCTGTTTTAGAATCCTGTTCTTGGAGGAGTTGATAATGCTATCAGGATATCCTCTCTGGTTGAAGAAATCAGTCATCTCATCAACCTGCCGCTGGAAGTCATCTTCCTCACTGCAATGTCGACGGACACGTGTCAGTTGAGAATAAGGAATAGACCGCTTACAAGCCTGTCCTGAGCATAGCCATTAATCAAATACGCATAGAAGCTCGATAGCACTTTGTAGTGGTACAACGTCTTGATGCCGTGTCACTAAGAGATGTCATATCCAGGAACGACACGCAACTCATTAGAATGCTCAAGGTAACCTTACTGGGCAAGAGCAGTGAATTCGTTGATGAAGTGATTCATTCCTCTGTCCCACTTTTACCAAGTAGTCGTCAATGTATCTTTGAAGACCAGGCTGTTGAATGTCATCATAAGATAAAATCTGCTCGAGATGGCCCACTAAGACACACAAGGATGCCCCATTTTTTTCCATGGCACTCCTCAGGTTTGTCGATAGAATGATGTGTCGAACTGAAGCGAGAGACTGAAAACCAGATCATTAGACGCAAGATTGTCTCGTATCAAGGTCTGTCCGTAGATGGTGCTCTTCCAGAAAGTAGCGACACAGCAAAGCCTGTCAGAACGAGGGACATGTTAGTCAGTATAATAGGGATGGCCAAACAAGCAAAAAGCCACTAGAACGTTCCACTCACTTATTGGATGTAGTACACCCTAGCATTTACAAATGCAAACAATAACCCATGCACTGCTTACTCCAATAATACACAGCAAGAAACAGCAAAGATTCTCAATAATAAAACAGCTTCGAAATTGTCTTGTGCACGTGTAAATATCAAATTTTATTCCTAATTGGTCAGTTCTTCCTTAGAAAATACCTCACAAAGAAGATCAACTTCTCCTGTTGAGAAAAATTGATATAAAAACTACAGCGTTTCAAAGTGATGCTTCTGTTGATGTGTTTATGACTGGATTTCTCATAATTGGAATGATATCAGATAAGAGAATGGATATCTATAAATTTTATTTTGAACAAAAATATACTGGTGAAAAAACAAGCAAACAAGTTTACCACTGCCTTAAGTCTTAAATACTCACCCTGTCTAACACTCGCTCTACCCACACCACCTGAATAGCCCATTGTCTAGGCTTCCTATGAAACATAGCCCTATGGGATATTTTCCACGTGTCATATTGGATCACATACGGAACATACATGTAAACCATCAGTTTTTACTGCCATAAATGTATATTGTATAATCTACTCAAGTGTATTTATCTCATTCATGTTCATACACACATAAGAATAGTTTGGATGATTGTTAATAAATCAAAGACAAAAGAACCATAAAACTTGAGCTTTTATCATTTCTGCTTTGTCTGAAACTTGTAAAAGTTTCTAGCAGCTCATTGTAATCTAGACACTCTTTGGGTCATATATTTGAAACGGACATTCCAATTGGATAATTCAATACCAAATGTTTCTTTCAAAAATGCTCTATCAATAGCCTCAGCAAAAACAACTTTAAATTAACTTTAAAATTTTAGTGACACCTAGTATTAGTGTACAGCATTGACATCCATCGTTTAAAAGCGTCAAACTATCCTCACACACAAAAAAATAAGAACTAGTTTCCATGAGAAAACCCGTTTGTTACTCTTGGAGCAATGCTTTTATTCGTATATATCATATTTTACTTCAGAATCTGTGTTTCTGTTAAAAGTACACACCCGCCTTCCAGAACATGTAAAGTTACAAAGATACCCAAAAAAAAAATTATTGAGTTAATATACTCAATAAATTTTTTTCTTGAGTATCCCTTAGTAACTTTACATGTTCAATTACGTAAAAAAGTGCAATGAGTTTCTCTTCAACTTGGTACGGCTTGGTGGATGATCGGGTGAAAAACACTAACAATCGATTAAGTGAGAATTGCTGAGAAATTCTATATAGCCGTTATTCACTAGATGTAAACTACGACACGTCTTCGTACGTCTCAAGTCTCGTGAAAGTCTTTGAGAGTATTTTACTGGCTATGCGGTACTTTTACATGTTCGCCCTGTACGCCTACTCGGATCACGATACAGACATCGAGATGCACACGAGGTATGTTCAACGCGTAGCGAACCATAGCTTACACTCTGTGACAGCGGTGCGGAGAGCCTGCATGCTCTTATTGTCTTTGGTGAGTCCTATCCTTTTTTGTGTTGTTGCCTGTTTTTATAATGATATTTGAATGTTCCGATGATATACATCGTCTGATAACACTAACAACTAATTAACGTGCATGGATTTCCCATTACTTTGTCAGTCATGTACACAGTTTGAGTAATTTTAGCATTGATCCATGCAATGTATGGTTTGTGTATTGATGCACTGAAGTGAGTAATGCAGTGTATGGTTTGAGAGAATTGATGCACTGACGTGTATATCATCGGAACATTCCAAAATATCATTATAAAAAACAGGCAAACAAACAAACAAAAGGAATAGGACTCACTAGTAACGCTTACATACTCAAGGGCAATAAGTATAAAGTTGCACAAACTATCACACGCAAGTGAATGATTTTAAACCTTTACTTACTAACTCTCTGAGTAGTAAAGCGTTACTCACTAGATTAGTTTTGTGCAATGTACTCAAAACAATTAGTTATGTTACTCAATAAAATGAGTTAATTAAATAAACTCATTTGGTGTGTCACTATATTGTCAAATTTAAAATACTCGATTAGGTGCGTTTCAAAGTAGCTTTATTGAGTGAACACTCAGGATGTGTCACATATTGTCAAAAATACTTGGATATTTGAGTGTGATCACTCAATATGCAGTTCTCATTTTGTGTGCAGGAAAACAGTGGATTGAGTAGCCGATCATTTCGGAGGAATCTTTCACATATGTGGGCAATTTCCGGACTAAGGGGCGAAAATACTGTGGCGACAGTTGATTGTATACACAATGGGCGACCTGGATTCCCATCCTTGCGATATTTGAAGCATGTAGAAGTTAGGACATTTGGGATTCTTCTGAACCAAACTTGGCATTAGTGGAAGTTACCTGATGAATCATGTCATCGATGGTTTTGAAACCTTCTTTTGTGATCATCAAGTGGGTCAATTGATCTTTATGAATCATTTTGTTGTTATCCTCACAAACTCGTCGTAGCTACGGGCACTGCCATCCGACGTAGCCTGGCGTTGCAGTCAATGCACACACGGTCCTTATTCAACTTCTCGATTCCTGCAATTCTATAGTAAGGTATTGTAAAAACTTCTGCACGTCCGACACATTTACCTGCGAGGTACCTCCGCTGCACGAATTTTCTACCAAATCCATCGTAGGGATTGCACTCGAAGTACGCGAGTTGTGACCGCCGCATAAGTTGCAGAGCCCCTCGGCATATACAAGCGTAATAAAAACGGACATTTGAAAAAGTCTCAAAATTTTGTTTGAAATTATGATGTCTATATTTTATGTTAATATGCTCTAAGTCTTATCTTTCGAAGCAATTTAAACAAATAAGTTTCTTCATGCTTGAGCACACACAAACACTTTGTGGGCTCAAAAACGACTTGCGCACAAAATGGAAATAAATTCGATCATCATAACTTCTCTTTCAATCAGCATCTTCCTCTAATTTCTTTCTTATCTTTTCCATTTTTTTATTTGAAATTCATTACAAAGCTATTTATTTACTTTATGTTTTGTTGTTCATTTAATATGTTATGTTTTACAATAAATATTCCATATAACTTTAGTCAACCATAAGAGAAAGTGGTTGGTTTAATTGATGTTTAATTGAATTGATATTGATTGCTTTGTATTACTTACGCCTGAGCAACACGAAACTTTTTTCGGAGGTTTACAAAAATAAAAAAGGAAAAAAAAAGGAAAAAAAAGGTATTATTATATCTGAATCATTTTTCTGAACAATACTCCCATTTAGATGATTGTACTTCTCACTGATCAAGATCTATGTTAGTCAAAAGTCGAATCCAATAATAATTCAATCATATATGAAACAATCAATCAAAAATAACTGATCAATTGATCTATCATTTAAAGAAACAATAATTAATCAAACGATAAATCATCAAAATGGTCAATCATCAATCCGTCATTTAATCAACGAACAATTAATAAACAATCCATCAATCAAACATTCAATCAAACAAACAAGCGAAACCAACAAAGCAATCATTCAATCAATAAATCAACTAACCAACCAATCCCCTTTTTTTTGTTTCACAACATTTCTTCTTTTTTTTTTTATTTGAAAGGAATATCCAACGCCAAAAGATAACACATGTGAAAAAACAAAAAACGAAACAAAACAAAACAATTCAATTCAATTAAATAAATAGCTTTGTAAATATTTTGATACCATAAATTCGAAAATAATGCAAAAGAAATAAGAGGTTAAAAGTAAGTGTGCTGTATTAGCAAACAGTCTGATGATCGTTTTCTCATTTTCTTCCATTTTGTGCGCAAGCCTTATTTAGCCCCACAAAAATGTTCTGTGTGCACTCAAGCAGAACAAACTATTATTTAAATGCATTTGAAAGATAACTTCAGAGCATCTACTTACACAAAGAATATAGACATCATAATTTGAAACGAAATTTTGACAGACTTTTCAAAACTGTCCCGTTTTTATTGATACACCCTGTACATTTCTCGTTTCCAGACCACAACAGCGCCACCCTTGTCAGCAGGCTTAATGATGTAATCGCTGTTATTGCGGAGCTTGTTGAGGGCAGCCTTTTCTGATCGATTGAGGTTGGAAGAGACAATAGGAGTACTGTCGTCTTTACTTAGGCTTCTGTTGATCTCAAGACGGCATTTGTTGATGAATACATCAAGGTTAGAGAATCGTCCATCTGCTGGAGTCCATGTTGATATGCGGGGTTGAAGTGCATCAAATGAGACAGGTGGAGGAACGTCAGAGGGAAGGGATATATATATATATTATAAAGTTTATTGTAAAGTTTCACGTATTGGCAGTCTTCAAACAAAAAACAAAATATAGTCGAGTAATAAATTTACGCCAATTTCTTTATTAATTTCTTCTCTAATTTTCGACGGACATCCGTCTTGTTCAGGAGAAGAATATCAGTCCTGAAGAAAATTAGTGAAGAAATATATATATATATATATATATATATTAACTTAATATTAACTTAATATTGCACTAATCCCGAAATAATATAAAGTTTATAAGCAAAACAGGAACAGATCTGTGTCTCCAAAAGCGGAAGAAAATTTAAAAAAAAAGAAACCTTTTCATGCAAATCATCATAATAGCAATGGCGCCACCCCATGTCCATGTTCTTTTTATTCATTCATTTTTATTTCCCCCAATAATTTAAAATGGGTTTCTCAAATAAGCTTGTTGCTTGCATTAATACCAGTACATTTTAAAATGAAGTAATGTTCAATGGGAATGACTGAAGGTAGACGACCAACAGAGGGGACTGACGCGACGGCTTTACATCATGTCCGAAGGAATTTGCAGTGAGCTAAGTATTCATTATCAGCATGATCAGAGGGTATTAAAAACCAGAATCCCTGGATGATCTATACCGCAAGAACACTTGTATGTTGCGTTGTTTCTGGTCGGACATATTACCTGCCTGAGTTTTAGCTACAATATAACAAACTAATTATGATTTCCCCAATGAATAGAGATAAAAAAGAAATGAAAAATAACAGACACAGAAAATGGCAAATGCTAATTTAACCGATTGTTTTCAATTCTTCCAACAATTCATCACTAATTACAATGGGGTTGTTATCTGAATCTAAAGCCCCAGCGGATTGCAATCGTCTCATTTCCTCCCAAGCGTCTTCAACATGTTCATTATATTCATGTAGAATTTTCGTAAACTGACCAAAAGCGCCAAACGAACTGTGGTCCTCAATGGTCCCTGAATAAAGAAGAAGATGAAGAAGATAAGGGATCAAAATAAAGATGTATTCCAGGTGATAGGATAAAATAAATCTAAATAACTAAAAATAAAGCAATATAAGATTTATTATGACGTACGATAGGGATTTGAATTGGCAAATGCATTGTAAAAGCGCTTAAAACAAAGTATGAAAATTTTAACAACCAAAGTTAGAAATTTGATTTAAAGCCCGATGTTCAACAGTGGCTGTTTAAAATTTAACCAACGCTGTTTAAGATTTTAACTGAAGTTGTTAGAGTGACCGGCTTAAACAACACTTTAGTAACATATTTTGAACAGTGTATTTGCAGTGTTGAATAAGCGTTGCTTTTACGCTCGTATGCTTATAGTATTTTATCATAATCATAAGGAACAACGTCCTCGTCCAATGAGATAAGACTCCCTCTTTCTCTTTCTCTATCAATGGGGTAGACACAGAAGCAAAGCCCCCCAAATGAAATTTTGGATAGTAGAGAGTTTATCAGTGAATAAAATCATGATGCATGCTTATTTATTCGAAAACTGTTCACTGGTCTTTGTGATGAATAACCCATAGAGGACAATTGTCATTTTAGTGACGCTTAAGCATTATCTTTGAAACTGAATTGCCATGAATTATGAATTACATATCAACAGAGAGAGCAAAAATCACTGACCCAAAGAGATTGATTTCTGCCACTGTGAATTAAACAGTCCTGGAATTACATAAAACATTGCAAAATGCATTTCGTAATTTTCAGTAACTAAGTGTCATTAACTATAAAATTTTATTCTTTCAAGGTTGCAGGAGTGAAATAAATATATGATTTTTGTCAAGTTGAATGAGGATCAATAATTGATTGATTTTGACCGTTTGGAAACCTCTGTCGTCTATGAGATAATGGCCAAAAAGTCATACCTTCCTCCTTATGCTCCAAAGCGTCATCACCATATTCATGTAAAATTTTCATAAACACACCTAAGGTGTTAGACGAAGCGTCCTCAACGGTATCTGAATGAGGAAGAAGAAGAAGAAGAAGAAGAAGGAGAAGAAGAAGAAGAAGAAGAGGAAGAAGAAGGATAAAAAACAAATAAAGATTTATCCAGGTGACAGGATAATATATATATAAACAAAGCAGGAAAGCAATATAATTTTTATAATGACGTGAGAAAGGGTTTCGCATTGAAAAATGCACTGTAAAAATGCTTTTTAAAAGTTAGAAATTTAATTTGAAGCCCGATTGTCAACGATGGCTGTCTAGAATTTCACCAAAAATGTTAAAAATTTGAACAATGTTGTTTAAAATTTAAACATAAGTTGTTTGAGTGATCTGTTTGAACAACACATATAGTTGTTTAAAATAAATTAAACAGGGTTTTTACAGTGTGGAACCCGCATTGGTTTTACGCGCGTGTGCTATACCATAATACAAAATTAACAAAATTAACAATGTCCACGTCAAGATATGTTTTTCTTTTATTTTCTTAACATACATATAGGCGAAATAAAGGATGGTAGACAAATCGAAACGGAGCTCTCTTGTTCCTTTTATTACTAGCTTTCGGCCAGTATGGCCTTCATCGGCCCTACAAAATAGGACGAAACAAAATAAGACAAAACATCTGTTTCATTCATTTCGCCTATACTAAATAAAAAGAGCTACGTTTCGAGTCATCTGTTTCATTCATTTCGCCTATACTAAATAAAAGATGGTTCACTGCATATTCGTTATTCAAGGGGCCCGTTTTCACTATATACAGTGTGTCCCACAAAAAATGCTAATGGCACTTTAGATGGGTATATTATTAGAATTACAATATTATATTAAATATATCTCTACACCCGTAAACTGCAATTCATCTTCTGCAACTGGATGACATTTTATGTGATATGGTCCAATAATCACAAATATATGAGCATTTTTCCATCACACATCAGGAAACCTCTCCATCCAAGTTTGTATTAAGTAGTACCGGGTATATCGAATAAAAGAAACCCAAGTTCGATCATTAATAATTTGAAAAATATTTCAGCAGTGATTATGAAATTTATATCACTGTCAAGTGCAACTCATTACCATTTTAATTATATTTGTCTCAGCTCACCAATATCACGCATCGCTGAACCCCATTGTTCTGAAAACGTCTTGCAACATTGTGAGTGTTCACTTTCGGACCCCTGAGATGCGTTATTCAAAGAAGCCTCAAAGGGAACCCAACTTTGATCATCAATGAGCGTGAAAGTGAACCACTCACAATTTTGCAAGACATATTTAAAACAATGGGATTCAGTGATATATAATATTGGTGAGCTGAGAGAGGTATCACTAAAATGGTAATGAGTTGCACTTTACAGTGATTTAAATTTCATAATTACGACTAAAATATTTTTCAAAGTATTAATGATCAAACTTGAGTTTGTTTTATTCGACACACCCGGTACTATTCAATACACACTTGGATGGAGAGGTTTCATGATGTGTAATGACAAAATGCTCATATATTTGTGATTCTAGGACCAAATCACATAAAATTTAATCAGGTTGTGGAAAACGAATTGTAGTTTATGGGTGTAAAGATATAAGCAATAAAATTTTGTAATTTTAATATTATACCCATCTTAAGTGCCCTTAGCATTTTTTGTGGGACACACTGTATATATATATATATACAGTGTGTTCCTAAAAAAAGGTAATCGAAGTTCAAAGGTCAGTCATTTCAAAAGTATATGATTTATTTTTGTGGTTTGTTTACTAAAATACTAGGTAACTCATCAGCTTTCATTTGAGACATTGCCTACGTCCAAACTGTAATGGGACACAGAGTAAGAGTCCTTTGGAGGTAATAGGTACAAAACCCATTTTTTCCAATTTTTTTGTTTTTAGGGTATGAAACCAACTTTTTATAAATTGCTGGTTTCAAAGTTTTGGAGGGTTTTGTCACTCAAAGTTACAATGAAATGTAATCTCATTTGTCAAAGGACCTATCTCAATGGCAATAAGATGTTTTCGCAATTAAGAGTCTCTCGAGTCATGGAGACGTCGTGGTGACGTCTCTTGAGACTTCAGGGAGTCGAGGGAAAATGGAACAAAATTCAAACATGTTCAATCTTTTAGTAGACCTCTTTAAGACGCCAGCAAGTCAAAATGATTAACCCGTTCGATTCCTTTTAATCGTAAGCAAGGTCGGACAACGTCTCTGCGACGTCGTGGATACTTAAGGGACGTCGCAGCAACCCCGCAAAGACGTCACAGAGACTTAGTCTACTAAGAGATTGGACATGTTTGACATTTTGTTTGATTTTTTTACTTTTGACTTCCTGCAGAATCAGGAGACGTCGCGGTGACCTCTCCGAGACTCCAGAGACTCATGCATAATCGAGAACCCATGTCATTGCCAAGGAGATAGGTCCTTTGGCAAATGAGATTGCATTTCTTTGAAACTTTGTGTGACAAAATCCCCAAAAACTATGAAACCAAAATTTTATAAAAAGTTGGGTTCATACCCAAAAAACGAAAAACTTGGAAAAAATGGGTTTTGTACCTATCACCTTCAAATGACCCTAACTCTATAACCCATTATAGCTTGGATGTAAGCAATGTCTCAAATTAAAGCTGATAAGTTACCTAGTAGTTTAGTAAACGAATCACAAAAATAAACTTTACACTTTTGAAATGACCGACCTTTGAACTTCGATTACCTTTTTTTTAGGAACACACTGTATATATATATAAACCCCTCCAAAAAAGTTTCGCAAATGGACTTTGGGCCATGATAACTTTTTAGGTACGCTTTAGTTATTACTGATATTCATACCATTGGTCAGATAATTTATTCCCATTTTTATTGATATCCTATTTGTAATGATTTTGTCATGCTTTAATGCACAGAATATCGGAATATGGAGAAATGTAGAAAGTCAAATGTTGCAAAATGCATTTATCAAAGTGAAGTTCCGCCACTCGACTTTAGGCCCTGATAACTTTTTTGGGGTAACTTTTATTGAATTGTATACCATTGTCAAGTAAATTCATTCCTCTTTTTAATGACGCCCTACTTGTAACGAGAGTGTTGTTCTTGCATGCACAGAACACCTGAATGTTAGGACAAGTCAGAAGTTAAATGTTGCAAATTGAATGTCTATTGTCAGTATTACTGTCTTTTGCCAGCAATAACAATGCTTTTCGCAATTTTTCACTTTTTTCTTTGCATTATATTCATGAGTTATGTGCATTCAAACATGATGTTACTATTGCAAATAGGGCATCAATAAAAAGAAGAATTAATGACATTTTTAATGCCATGAAAATTGATAATGATTAAAACCCACATTAGAATGTATCAAGGTTCAAAGTAGTGTTACAGAAATTTAAACTGAAAATTATCTTTCCCTTTGCCATGTGTTCAGGTGGCATTCAGGGTTTCTGTGGACCCAGGCATGACATCACCATGACAAATCAAGAGTGGAATAAATTAACTTGACAATGGTATAGAATTTAATAAAAATTAGAAAATATCCCCAAAGTTATGAGAACCTAAAGTCAAGTTGCGTAACTTCAATGTGATCAATAAAAGTGCATTTTACAACATTTGACTTTTACATTTCTCCATATTCCGATATTCTGTGCATTGAAGCATGAAAAAATCATTACAAATAGGATATCAATGAAAAGGGGAATAAATTATCTTTACAATGGTATGTATATCAGGAATAACTAAAGCGTACTTAAAAAGTTATCATGGCCCAAAGTCCATTTGCGAAACTTTTTGGGAGGGGTTTAAATATATATATATATATATATATATATATATATATATATATTAGTAGGGCCACCAGTCGTCAGAATATGGGCTTCGTTTGCAAGTCATGTTAATGTTTGGCAACATCTATAAATATGTTCTACTTGATCACACGAATCAGAAAAATAAATGTCGCCAATTTTTTAATTGACCTCTTGTGACCCAAAATGGAGGTCAAAGGTCAGGCTTCATTAACATAAACATAATTTTCTTCAAATTGTGTCGAATTTGGTGTCAAATTATAAATGATTTTAGCAATAAAGTCTTTTATTATTTTTTCACCCGATCAGCCAGTTTTGAGCAATATGCAAATTAGTCTATTTATGCATAATTCAAGGCATAATTGAGTCAAGCTTCACGATAATCAGACATAACATATCCATAGACCATATCAATAACAACTAATCAAGAAGTCAACATAGGTCATACTAGCCTGATATTGTAGCCACATTCTGGTGACCCTTTTGACCTTAAAATTAGGGCAAAGGTCAATTTATATGATGATTAACAACCTGGAAATGGCATCATTTTAGCAAAAAACCTCATTTTCTGTGAACTTTGACCTTATTTCTAGGTCGATTGTGTCACCTAAAAATATGACGACATATATTTTTTGGTTGGTGGCATCAAGTTGAACATATTCATGTTAGTTACCAACATAGTTAAACTTTTACAACGAATAGGTCAAAGGTCAAAGTTAAAGAAAGAGGTTTTGGCCAAAGAGTTTGGTTTTGACCTTAGTCTTATTGGGCCGCTTTACTTGTAATATTTCATTTAACACTGTTATCGTGTTCTACATGATAATTTGAACTTTGACCTTATCTTGAGGTCATACGTGTCAATGAAAAAGTAGCAAGGTTGATTTTCTGATTCATGGGGTCAAGTAGAACAAAAGGAACTGTGGTTATCAAAACCAATAAGCTATAATATTGCACAATGGGGCAAAGGTCAAGACACAGAAAGAAAGTTCAAAGAATTCATAAGGACCACAGTTTTATGTCTTGACCTTAGTCCTGTTGGCCTGATAGCTTAATCATTTTGATAGCCACAGTTCCTTTTGTTCTACTTGACCCCATGATTCAGAAAATCGACCTTTCTACTTTTTCATTGACACGTATGACCTCAAGATAAGGTCAAAGTTCAAATAACATGACGCTAAAAAAAACCTGGAAATACCAGAAACTATGAATTTTTGGGACTTTTTACCATAATTAAAGGTCATAGGTCAATGAAAACGAACATTTCCTGGTTCATGGGATCAAGTAGAACACGTTAACAGTGTTAAATGAAATATTCCAAGTAATGCGACCCAATAAGACTAGGGTCAAAACCAAACTCTTTGTCCAAAACCTCTTTCCTTAACTTTGACCTTTGACCTATTCGTTGTATAAGTTTAACTATGTTGGTAACTAACATGAATATGCCTGATGGCACCAACCAAAACATATATGTCGTCATATTTTTAGTTGACACAATCGACCTAGAAATAAGGTCAAAGTTCACAGAAAATGAGGATTTTTGCTAAAATTATGCCATTTCCAGGTTGTTAATCATCATATAAATTGACCTTTGCCCTAATTTTAAGGTCACAAGGGTCACCAGAATGTGGCAGCAATATCAGGCTGGCATGACCTATGTTGTATTCTTGATTAGTTGCTATTGATATTGTCTATGGATATGTTATGTCTGATTGTCGTGAAGCTTGACACAATTATGCATTGAATTAGGCATAGGGTATAGATGTAGGGAATACCGGACAGTAGGGAATATCGGACGGTCACCACATGTCCAGCCGTAGCTGCCAACATAAGATCAACTGAGTTGAAATACCGGCATCTATTGGTCAGGTGGTCTGTCTGGGAAGATTGAATGCTGTATTCGACAACAACAAGTGAGAAATCTTCGAGAAAACTACCACAATCTGTCAAGGTAGGAAAATTTGCAGCCTGAAAAATGGCCTGATGTAAAAAGTGACATTTTAGAGAATGTGATGGTATAAAAATAGAATTGGGGCATGACCTCTATTTCATGCATTATGGACATGTGTGGAGGGTGGGCCAAACGTGTATGGAGTCTTTGCACTGTACAAAGCCTGTGTATTGGGGTGGCAGTGTGTTGAAAAGTGCTGGTCAGTCATTTTTTTTTTGAGTAGGGAATACCGGACACCACATGGACGGTTGTTTGTTTTACTTCCGGGTTGAGTTGCTAAGCATGTAGATCAAATAGT
>CALNVZ010003426.1:4642866-4660540 GCA_940671915.1 Paracentrotus lividus | reverse complement strand
ATCAAGTAGAACATATATATAGATGTTGCCAAACATTAACATGACTTGCAAACGAAACCTATATTTTCCCCACTGGATGCCACACTAAAACCGGCCTGGGAAATGCTACGGAAATAACACCCGTTTGGAGTTATTTTGTACCAAATTTAACACTAGATACCCGACACCACATCAGGTGTTGATTTCCACCCCGTTGTGTCACCCACTGGTGTTAATCTCACAATAAGAATAACACCACAATGCTTAACACCAGCTCGTGAAAAAAATGCACGCATTTAACTATGTTGCACCACCAGTGCTAAGTGAGTGTATATGAACTCCACAAAGTAAACAAATAATGCACTCGAGATATAATTTAGTATGTGTCGTACATATAATCCAATATACTGTATTCTAGAGTGTCCACTATTTATATAATATACGAAATAGCCTACATCATTAAACTGTGTTAGTACAAATTAAAGTCTCATTTACTTTGACATCTTTAACCTAATGATTGAGTGCAGTTGAATAAATGAATGTATTTGAATCTTACCATATGAAGAATAAACGTGAATACGAAAGAATTGTTGACAGGACTGATGTTGACGCTATCATGCAAGCATAAGTGACGGCATCCAACTTTCTCATGAGTTGCAAACGCGAGGATAGTCATAAGTTCTGTTTTGAAAGCCTCAAATCAAATCTAAATTTGTATACCTGTACAAATCTCTTTCAATTAAACACCAAAATATATTGTTACCTTGAAATATATTCATATACCATCAATAGATGAAAAGTGAAATGAAACTGAATTAGGCCTATATTGTTTGTTGTTCCATATTTCGACATTGTTTACATCCAAAGACACAAAAGTAACCTCATCCATATGGGAGGGCCAAGGACATAATTTTGTGGTAAAAGTGCAAATATATATATATTTTTTACAGTGTACAACCGAAGCAGTTTGTTTTGTTGTTGTTTTTTTTTCAAAATAAAATCCTCAGACACAATATTTCAGAGGTACACTGTTAGAAAGCGGTTTAAGAATTTCGTGGTTTAAAAAAATGTTGGTTTAAAAGTTAAAAATTCTTTTTAAATGTTTAAACATAGTTATTTAAATCCGGAAAAGACCTGTTTAAAGACATATTACACTGTATTAAACAGGTACTTGTTTAAACAGGCTAAGGCAAATGTCACGTGATAGTCATGAGCTGATGGCATCACTCGTTACATGCAAGGTAAATCGGCGCAAAACTTCAATCATGGCGAATGACTTATTCCTCACACATTAAATAGGTGTATGTGGAGATGTGTTGCCTCAGTGGATAGAGCGTCTGCCTTATAATCAAAAGGTCATGAGTTCGATACCCGGTCGCGTTAACCACAGCATTTTTGTTTTTGTAAAGAGGCGTTAAACAATACTGTTGATATTTTAAACAACCATTAAAACAACAGGTTGTTTAAACTTTTAAACAACAAGAGTGTTAAAGTTTTAAACAACTATAGGTTATTTAATTTTTAAACAACGCTCTGCGATTCACCGGTTAACACGCAGTTAAAGATTTTTAAACAACTTGTTTATTTTTTTTGAAACAGTGTACACTTAATTGGCAAGGTCATGAATGTCCTGATTTGTTTTTAGAAAGTAGCTTAAAGTTACAACAACAAAAACAAAATGTGATTTTTTGTAACTTTCCGCACCTTTTTTTGCACTATTACGCAGTATTTTTTTTTTTTTTTTGCAAAACTTTGTGCAACATTTCACAGCTTCTGATATTGTTACATAATCTTTTCCAACTGTTCCTTTGTTAATTTGCATCACTGCGTTATTGGGTAACTTTGTGTAATTGTAACTGTTCGCAACTTTTTGCAACGTTCTGCATATTTATGCATGATTGGCATCTCTTTGTGCAATGAAGTACATACATTGAATATCTTTTTGAAGAAGAAATATTCTTATGCTGCAGCATGGCAATCCAATGTTCCCCTAGGAAAATACCATTGTTTGACGTGTTATCGTCGAATCGTTTGAACAATTTAATGAAATTCAAATTATGTTGCAATTGTTGGACCCATACTTAGACAAGTAAGGAGAGCCATTTGATCGGAAAAACATTAAGTGTTGTCGGACAGTATGAAGTCTCATAAATATTTCCTTTGTAAATTTAGCTAATAGAGTAGGCTCATTACACGAAAACGAATTTTCGAGTGTTTTACCGTCGTGCAAACGAGGTAAACATTATAACTAATTTGTTTGGTGTCCATTTGTGGCATGGTACTTTGGCTTATGAAAAAGCAACCGAATAGTATGAAGAGAGAGAAAACAGTGACAACATGAACAAGAGAGATAAGAGGTACATAAAAAGAAATAATAAACCTTATAAAAAATATAGGGAATAAGAGCTTAGAAATAACGGGGAGAGAGATCAACATAGAACGTTACAGATATACAATGATATAAGAGACATACAAAACGTACGATGAAGATCTCTGCTGGAAAGAACACACTCATTCACAATGTTAAATTGGGGCGTTTTCACATTGTGAAATCGATTTCACACTGTGAGCTGGTATATTCACACTGTGAAATCAATTTTCAAATTGTGAACAATGTGTAGTTTTCCACATTGTGGTCGTGTCCACACTGTGAAATCGCGTTTTCACAGTGTGGATAGTGTTTTCACACTGTGTACACAGTGTGAACTATGTTTTCACACTGTGTTCACAATATGAATGAGTGTGTTCTTTCCAGCAGGGATAAACCAACACAGCGTAAGAAAAGAAATGAGATGAAACAAATGATAAGAGTGGGAACTGAGAGAAATAAAAGTGATCGATTGATATTGAGAAAGAAAGCAAATGAGAAATAAAAAAAGAAAAAAAGTAAGATGATCATGAAAGGAGGAAATAGAGTCAAACTGTGTCCATTCTTCGGTAAAAATGAGAGAGAGAATAATATGAGTTGAAGGATGGACAGACACTTTGATATATCATGATCAAGTGACTCCAATCGAATGAATAATTCTCAAAATTAATCACGATTCATCATCTGTATCTTTTTTGTTTTAAACCGGAAAAAAGGAAAGAAAATTGGAGGGGAGAACAAAAATAAAATAGGCCCTCTAGACATGCTAAAAAATATGTACGAATGTATTGCCCTTTGTGTGTGTGTGTGTGTGTGTGTGTGTGTGTGTGTGTGTATGTGTGTATTTTCTGCGTAAAGGTTTAAAAAGAATGGAAATTAGCTGTAAATTATTTTTTTAAATACCGAGCAACTTGCGCAGTTGAGAATCTGCAGTTTTCTAAAATTGTCTGTTATTAAGTCATCATAAAATCAAAAGGAGGGTACATAAATACTGGGATTATAATTTCTGTCAAGATCATGAGATATATCATAAAACCCATTATCACATGTTGATACTTGAAATACAGATATCTTCAAAATGATTGGTCGCGAGCATTTCTCTGCATGATTCTACGATCCAGTATTTTTCTAGAGAATTATAGACTCTGTCCTTCACAAGCCTTTTGACCAATCTTTCCTCATAAACATCAGCAAACACCCAACACACCCTCACAATTATCGTCTCTGTCTCCCCCCTGTCTCTCATACACACACTACACACACACAAGCACCCAGCCTGACACACACCACACACATCACACAAACACCCACACAAACACAAACCACACACCACAAGCACATACACACACACACACACCACTCACACACACGCACACACCACCGTCTCACAAACACACCCACACACACACACACACACTCCAACACATGATTTTACGATCCAGTATTTTTCTAGTTGAATTTAGACTTTTTCCTTCACAGCCTTTTTGAGCAACCTTTCCATCATAATTAACACTCACCAACACCCAAACACACCCTCACAATTATGTCTCTGTCCCCCCCCCCACACACACACACACATAACACTCAAATACATTCATTCTATATAACTCTGTATAAATCGTCAGATCATCAGAGGCCATAGGCCTACAAGTTCGTATAATGATGAAATCCATTTAAGTAATCTCAAATTATTTGTTATTCATTTAATCATTTTTTAACGTTTAAATTCAGCGTACTTTACATCGTCTGACCATAATTAATTGTATAGCAGCATTCATACATTATATTATTACAACAGTGGATTTAGTACAACTTCGAGTATAAATACTGTCAAAAGCTGATAACCATTCACTATAATTATATGTGTTTTGACAAATTATAATTGTTATCATTTTTGCTTTGGGAGAAATTACATGAACAATCAACAAATGATCTAAATATATAACTTTGCTTCTTATCGTGTTTATGCAAAATATGGGTTTGTTGAATAGTCCTTATTCAATTTTTCAACATAATTATTACCGTTATCGTTATTATCATTATTAACATCAAATTTTTTATCATTATTACTATTATTATTATAATTTTCCCGGTCGATTTTAAACTCTTTACAATTGAATTCGTTAATGATCATTCAATTATAAACGACACCTCGCGGAGCGGGGTTAATCTATAATTTAAGTTAACGTTCAGAGCAAGCGACTTCGTTTTTGTTATTTCATAATCGTTCATGACCTTAAATATTTATTTTTGTTGTCAATATTGCTTGACTGGAAATATAAAATAAACTAAACTAAACTAAACTAAAAAAATCATCATCATCATCATCATCATTACTATTATTACATGTATGATCATGATTAAACATGTATTGTTATCATGATTATTATTTGTTTTATTACCATCACGATAAAATATTGCTATTAACTTACTTATCATATGATTCTTTCCATTATTTTTTCTTTTAGTCATTTTGATCATTATCTGAAGTGCATTAATTGAGCTTAACCTTTCCAGTCAGGAGCAGAATGATGAGTTTCGAATCCAGATCGATTATGATCTGCATACCACCTGTTTCCCAGTGGTACGCAAACACCAACATTCTGGCTTATTCTCGCATGGTTCAGTCTTAAATATTCCGCGTTGCATTAATTCTATAAGAAAATGATATGTTATGCAACATTATTCTAATAAATATATACTCTTTGTTATTATGACCAAAGTAAAAACTTGATGTGAATATATTAGAAAACCGGCATATTGAACCAAATTAAATTCATTGTATCATATCGTTTATTAAGATTCATTGCTTAAAGCTAGGCCTATACATGAAGATATAAAACATTTCCGCATACAGGGTACATATTTGTGTCTATAAACAAAATTTCAAGCATAGCATAATTCAAATAAATTTACAGAAAATATGCGATATTTATTTTGGTTTTGTTTTGTTTTGTTTTTTTTTGCTAAAGCAACATGAACATACAAGGCTTTAATTTCTTGGAATGTGTTTGACCCGCATTTTTTTTTGTTGTCTTTTCGGGACCTTGGCTACTTTTTTTTTTATTTTCCTATCGCTCCTCAAGGAATTGATACCAAAAGTATGTTTTCCTCGATTTGGGCCCCTTTTCGTTTACACAGCCGATAAAGCCTCGATCTGTCTACGAACAGGAAAAAACCTCTGAGACGTAGTGTCGTTTTTGTTCTTTAATTAACTTCAATTTAGGTTTAAAGTCATATATTTATAGGTCTCTTGACTACGGGAAAGGTTAAAAGTGTAAAGTAAGATTGATTAAAAATTATAATATTTTATTCCACTTTTATATTATAGACAAAAGAAAAAAAAAAAAAAAAAAAACCTTAAATCACTAATTATTAACATTTCCCCTAATTTCTTCAGCCTTTATGACAATTAAGGTCGTATATGCACTGAAAACCTAACCTCGTCCGTCAATGGACCGACTAGCTTTAAAGCTTGTCGGTCAATACGGACTAGTTTTAAAGCTAGTCTGCCATGTTAGTCCGTCAAGATGGACTAGCATACAACTGAATCTACATCTCTCAACTTGACGGACGAGCTTTAAAGCTCGTCCGTCAAGCTTGATGCTAGTCCATCGACGTGACCGACTAGGTCAAAAAAAAGTAGGGGGGTAGGACAGTTCACCCATTAGAATGACTGACTAGCTTTTGATACAAATAGTTGCAATGTCGTTTCAATGTACCTTCTCTATTTATTCTGTTTCCGAGCATAATCAAGTTGATACATTCTGAAACAAAGGTTGTTTTCGCTTGACAATCCGAAAGCTTACGAGACATAACATCTATCATGACAAGTATGCAATTCACGTGTACCGGTAGATTCCAAAATTTGTTTTCCATTCTTCAATTACAGGCTAATTGAATACCTTGTTACTATAGAACTCAAGAACCCGGTATTTCCTTACAGATTGCTGGTGAATTCCCGGCTTAGCAACAACAGTGAATAAAAGTTGGATACAATCAACATTTTCAAACAAAGGTTGCTTTTGCTTGACTATCTGAGAGCATTACGATAGCCGAAATAACATAAATCGTGACAAGTATGCCATTCACGAGTAGGTTAGAAATATTGTTCCATTCTTTAAGGCCCGGTCCCACTGACGGGAGGATTAATTGCGCATGAGTTGCGTATACAAATTTCGTTCATCCGCAACAAAAAACAAAAACAAAACAAACAATCCGCAATTCATACGCAAATCATCCTAAAGAGCCAGTGGGACCGCGCCTTTAATTACAGGCTAATTGAATACTTCGTTACTCTAGAACCCATGAACCGTCTATTCTTAAAGATTGCTGGTGAATGCCTGGCTTAGCAACAGCAGTGAATAGAAAGAGGTACGATTGATTGAATAACATGCGCATTGCGAAAAGGACATCACTATTACATGTATTAGTTGCATTCTGTATGTGAATTCCATTTAATGAGCAAAAGCAAACTCTACAGACGCACACTGGATATACCCGCGTAAAGCTTAAGATTTTGATTATAATGGCGAATCTCCTTCTGTGACATGAATGTGTGAGTACTCTTTTTTAATTTCAGTTTCAGTTCACAGATAGCGTTATTTTTTTTCACATAGATTAAATGCTATAATCACCAACGCGAAAAATTATGTCTTGCCAAATCAATTTATAAATTGTGTGTTTTACAACGATTGTAACAATCACATTAAATTATGAAAATTGAAATTTAATTTCTAATAATAATATAGGCGCCACTTTTCTTTTAGATTACTTGTATCTGAAAGAAAAGAATATTGGATTAGAGGCGCGACTTTGGGATTCTGAAGTGGCTCTCAAGGACAAGTGTATACGCCGAAAATGCAAAAGCAGGTACCCCTGATAGCAGACTGACGTCTTAAAGACGTCTTAAACTGGTCAAAACTGGTCAACTCGTATAACCGTCGTAAACACGACATCTTTATGATGTCTTAACGATGTCTTCCAAACGATAATAGAATCTGAAATTTAAATATCTTTACATGTTTCTCTGCGATGTGATTATGTCTTCTTGGTAATGACTTTCAAAGACGTTAATTTTCTATTTTTTGAGCAAAAAATTATGACAGTAATATGAACGTCTTTATGATGTCTTTACGACGTCTATAAGACTACTTTTCTTGTCATTTTTTGACCAAAATACGACATCTTTAAGACGTCTTTAAAACGTCTATAAGACAACTTTTTGATGTCTTTACGAGTCTATAAGATCACTTTTCTGTCAGTTTTTGACCAAAATACGACATCTTTAAGACGTCTTTAAAACGTCTATAAGACAACTTTTTTGTCTATTTTTTACCCAAATATGATATCTTTAAGACGTCTTTAAGACGTTTATAAGACCACTTTCTTGTCATTTTTTGACCAAAATACGACATCTTTAAGACGTCTTTAAAACGTCTATAAGACAACTTTTTTGTCTATTTTTTACCCAAATATGATATCTTTAAGACGTCTTTAAGACGTTTATAAGACCACTTTTCTTGTCATTTTTGACCAAAAATACGACATCTTTAAGACGTCTTTAAAACGTCTTTAATACAATGTTTCTGTTGCTCATGAATATTCATAAGCAGTATATCTGAGATTGGAAAAAAAGGGGAAAATGAATAGAAATATGCAATTTTAAGCCATGTAACCGGCATTTGCTTATTGACATAATCAAAATTGTTTTAAATTATTATCATATTATGTATAACACAATTTCAAGGTGCTTCATAATGACAATTCTCATATTTCATTAACTGTAATTTAATAATAAGTAACTGTCTTTCTTCAAACATTTGTCTGTAGCACTTTATATAGCAGGACCGGACACACTGCCAGTATATAATAGGGCCTTTGTGTAGGACAGCATAGGTTATAATATTTGGATAGGTTAGGATAGGATAGGATAGGACTCAGTATTAATGTCAACATCCCTGATAGCACAGTGACGTCTTAAAGACGTCGGAAAAAAATTTTATGACGTAAATTTGCACCCGCGTTTGATGTCTTAAAGACGTCGTATTTTTACGTCATAAAGATGTCAGTTTTAGACGTAATAATGACGTAAAAATACGATGTCTTTAAGACGTCAAACATGGGTGCAAATTTACGTCATAAAGATGTCTTTTCCTGACGTCTTTAAGACGTCTGACGTGACGTCTTTAAGACGTCTTTAAGACGTCACTCTGCTATCAGGGTAGGCCTACAACAAAAAGTCATGATGATGCAAGCCATGGCGGCGACTCCTGGGCCCCGTGCCCCCATTATTTGTTAATTGCCATAATGTTAACTAATTGTGCCTCCTGTATTAATTCCTGTCTTCTGATTTATATCATCATAATAAAATGGTTATTTATTTATTTTATTTTTTTTTCATTTATTTATTTTTTACCAAATTCTTGTGACAAAATGCATGTTTTTAATCGTATCTTTATAATGTCTTCTAATATTTCAGATTTGACGTCTCTGACCAGTGGTGAAGCCATATAAAACCCCGTCCGTCATGCTAGTCTGTCAAGACAGCAGCAAGAACATCGCGGCAGAAAAGCGCGACGGACTAGCTTTTACACCATGACCGACTAGCTGTAAAGCTAGTCCTGCTCAAAAGCTCGTCAGTCTGGGCATCACTACGACTAGCTTTTAGGCTAGTCCGTCAAACTAGTCGGTCACGACGGACGAGCTTTAAAATTAGTCCGTCGTGACCGACGAGTATTAAAACTAGTCCGTCTTGACGGACTAACTTGACGGACTAGCTTTCAAGCTAGTCCGTAGAGACGCGGACGAGTTTTAAAGCTAGCCCGTAATAACCGGGTTGTGTTGAAGGAAAACTAGTCCGTCGTGACCGACTAGCTTTAAAGCTAGTCAGTCTGGGCATCACTACGACTAGCTTTAAAGCTAGTCGGTCTACCCGTTTAGGTTTTCAGTGTGGTATACCCTCACTTGCCAAAATTATTGCAACATAGCTGAATTTCGTGCTTTTCTTCTTACAAGTCTTTTATATGTTGTGATATTTCATTCGAGGTCTTCCCACAAGGTCGAATTTTGTGATATCGTATTTTCATTTATCAGGATGCTTGTCTACATCGATGTAAGATTTTGAAATAGCATATTCTTCTACCCTCGGTCTCGTGGACCCTCGGCATCTTGAACCCTCCCCTTTCATTCTTTACCAGAGATTTTTCGACCATTTTTGGTACATTCTAAAAGAAAGACACTTGTCATTTTCATTCTTGAGTGCAGAAGATGACCATTTCTGAAACAAAGGGGCGACAAAGGAACAAAGACCCAAAATATAATTTTGAATAAAACAATAAAATTGTTTCATATTATTTCTCCAAAAACTGTTTAAAAATTTCGTTTATGCCTTTGGCCATAGTATCAGTACATTTTTTTTTTCTTCTGGGGGCGGGACTGAGGGGCCTTGGCGGGTCGGGTAAACAAAAAGGCGTCCCCCCCAAAAAAACAAACAAAACAAAACAAAAGAATGGGCATCATGGGAGTTGACTAATTCTTTTGGAATAAAAATTCTCGGCAAGTGTTCGGAGAAAGGCCAGGATCCCCAAAATGAAAGCGGGGACAAACACATTCAAGAAATCAAAGCCGGGGCAACATAATGTTGCTGCCCCCTCCCAATAAAAGAATTTCACCATAATTTATGACGAAACTTTATCATAATTTGAAATGGAATATAGCTTCCATGACGGTGGTTCAGAGGGATATGGTATAATACGCCAAGTGTACAAAATGTGTGTTAGCAGCTCAAACAAAACTACAATAACGGTTTGAGCAAGCTCTGAAGCTCTTTCATTCTAATATACAAAGGTAATAAACCAAATACAATAGGTTGGATTAAATTGAACTGAACTGAATTAAATATTGAGCTTACTTCGTCCGGGCTTCTCCATCTCTGAAATTTCGTAGTTAGAAGAAAGAGCCATGTTGTTGGATTGGATTTCATCATCCTCCATCTCTATCATCCTACTGGTCACTACCCCCAGTGCTACGAGAAGGCACAAGACGATCATGGACTTTGGCTCCATTTTGTGGCTATTACGTAACAAGACAATGAATGTTACACTTCATTGATAATGCTATAATGCATAGTATTACATTACAAATATTTCGATGACATAAATCCAACAGCCTTATACCGTATTATAAATTACAATTACATAAAGAATATATATATTTATATCATAGCCGTTTCATAAGTGCGTCACTGGATATTTGTTGGAGCTTTAACATTTGAATAACATCGTCCCCATTTCAAAAACGCCATACTTCATTATGTTTACCTTTATTGAATGGTATTCGTTAAATATCAAAATTTTCCAGGAATCTTTCATCTCTAGCTCTTTTTCAATGCAAATATATATCTAATAATCAATCAAAATTAATACAAAGAAAGGAAGAATTAAACCCCCTTAACTTTTGTATCTTTATAGCATAGTGTACAAAAGTTTACAGTAAAATAAACAAACGAATTCGAATCTTACTCGCTGGTGTTGAAACGCTTTAGCCTTCTTGATGGTGAATGGTGATGGATGTAATGTTGTCACTATTATGCAAGCATAAAATGGCGAAATTCAACTTTCCCATGAAATATATAGAAAGGATAGTTGCAACTTCTGTTTCGAATGCTTAAAAATTACACATACCTGCAAATATCTCTTTGAAATAAACATGATTAACATCAATGAATTTTGTTTCCTTGAAATTTATTCAATGTTAAATGGAGATGAAAAGTGATTGTAACTGAATATATTTTTTGACATAATTTCAAAATTGTTTACATCCACAGCCACAAAAGTACCAAGGCCAGAAAATTTGATTTTTATTTTATTTCTGTACAACCGATGTAAAACTCTCCCCCTCCCCCAATTAAGATGAAATCCTCAGACACAATAAAAGGACTACCTTTTGAAATTTGTTCGGTCCCCTCGCAATTCAAGGGGGCGTCAAACTTGTTGCCCCTTTTATATTTGAAATAACATTCAGTGGAATTACCAAATCACTTTAAATTTTGTGTCAAAGTGATAATAAAGAATTAAATGATTTACACACTAATATGTATTGACATGATTGAAGGATTTTAAAAGGGGTCTAAATTAGAAATTTGAGCGAAAAGTTCTTTTTTTTCCCCTGAAATTTGATTCTATTAAAATTTCATATTTAATCCATTAATAAATTATCAAAAATGTAAAGTGTGATTGTAATAATTATATATAAATTTCAAGGCCACAAAAGCATCCTCACTACTACTATTATGAGGATTGTTCCATTCCATCGGGTAATCGCCTCTGGATGGGGCGTTGCGTTACCCCAGCTTTTAAGGCCCTCCTAAATCCCGAAAGGTTGAGTAAATCATGATCAAACAGTAAAAATCGAACCTTTTGAAGAAAAAAAAATATACAACCATTTAGTTAAATTATAACAATCATTATTCAAAAATAAATTATAGACATATGAATTTTTTTATGAGACCATATATCAATCGTGTTGTTCAATCTTCTTTTTTTCTTGGCACACTGCCCCCCTTCAATCATTTTGAATGTCCTGAAGATCCCATAACACTTGCGAGGATTTCCAAGTATACGCTGAATTGACAAGGCCATTGAAATATATGAAAAGTTTTAGAGAGTTGCATGAACTGTAACACAAACGATGTTGAATAATTTTGTGCAGTATTTTGTATCTGTGCGCAACTTTTTTTTTTTGTACACCGCGTATGCAAAATTGCACACTGCAAAGATGTTGGTGTTAAATTAAACTACCACTGTTTTTTTTTATACAGGACATTACTACCATTAAAGGTGTAGACCTAATACACTGTAAAAAAAAAAATACCGTCGTATTTACTTAATTCAATTATGTTAAGAAACTGCATTAATTTGTTCGAGTATTAACAACTCCATGCTATTTTAAGTATCTTCTACTGAAAATGATGTGAAGTTATTATTACTTGATTCAACTGAGTAAAACTTAATTCGTTTGAGTTTTTTAATGTGGGAGGGGACCTTCTATGCACGGAAGACCACTGACATCATTTCAACCGGGGTCTTCCCACGAGTCCTCGGTCCCACGAGTCCTACGTCCCACGAGACCTCGGTCCCACGAGTCCTACGTCCCACGAGACCTACGTCCACGAAGTCCCTAACGTCCACGAGGCCGAGTATTTTTTCCCACGAGCCTTGGTCCGACGAGTCTCGGGCCCACGAGTCCTACGTCCCACGAGTCCTACCGTCCACGAGACCTACGTCCCACGAGTCCTACGTCCACGAGTCCTACTCCACGAGGCCGATTTTTTCTCATATCGTATTTTCTTTTATCAGAATGTTTTTTAACATCAAATGAAACATTTTGTAAGCTGAATTATACAACATGAGTTAATTTAGTTGTGGTTAATACCATAGGCACTAGCATGGCGAATAATGGTGGCATCGTCATTTCGCGGAGGCGGGTTTGAGACTGATTTGGGACTATGTCTAAAAGACGTCCCTAATCCTTCTCAGTAGTGACGGGTCCAGGATTACAGGAGGGGGGGGGCTCCAAAATTTTCGGTTTAAATGTACGGTCAATGAGTGGTTTTCAAATTATAGGGGCGCCCCCCCCCCACCCCAACCCCGATCCGCCTCTGCGTCGCAGAGACGTAGCCGCGACAATAAAAAAAAAATACAAAAATAAAAATTATATGAAGCTTCTCCGCGACGGAAAAAGAGTGTCGGAGACGTCTCCGCGACAAGTTCAAAAACCGTCTCACAACTCATCTAACAAGACTAAAAGTAGTCCCAATTCCGTCTCAAATTCATCTCCGCGAAATTAGCTTCCACCATTAGTTGCGGATATATTTTTAATGAATGTAGTTCTTTGGTTTTACATGAAAAATTAAGATTTACATCCTTGAAATCCTAATTACATATTTATCAAATTATTACATTTAAATCTAATCTCGAATTTGAGAGATCATAATTCATGAATCCCGAACAGGGGCGTAGACACCGGGGGGGGGGGGGTACATCCCATTCAACAGATGGGGATGGCATGTACAATCCAGGGGCCGCGGAGCGTTTTTTGAAAGTGGAGGGCTGAGCCGAAAGTGGGGGGGGGGGGCTGAACAGGCTAAAATCACAAATGTATGGTCATTTTTGCGTTTTTGTACACGTTGGCTGAAAAAAGTGGGGGGGGGGGCTGGAGCCCCCCCCCCCGGCTCTACGGCCCTGCAATCACCCCCCGAATTTACGCGGTGATATGTATGTTTTTTAAAGCTGAATGGGCTTCCACAACTCGTGTTCTTCCATCATGTCCCCGGACACTAACAATTTTCGCTCGCGCTTAATATTGTATTATTTTTATTTAATTATTATTATTTTCATTATTAAAATCCAGATTAATTATTTATATTATTATTTATATCTTTAAGCAACATAGAGTTTCACATTTTGGCAGTCATCAAACAAAAGCAAATAGTCGGGATAATGCATTTACGCCAACTTCTTTATTCATTTCATGTCAAATTTTCGACGGACCTGCGTCTTCATCAGGAATATAATTTTTGTAATTATAGACGGACGTCCTTAAAATGGAAGAAATGAATAAAAACTTCGCGTAAATGCATCATTTGCTTTTTAATATTTTTAATGTATGTTTAAGCCTAATACTTATTTGTATTTCCAGAGAAATTATTGTTATCTGTTTCTTCAAACAGCTCTATTTCTATAAGTCTATTAACCTACATTTTATTTAATTGTATTTATATTATAATTGCCAGAAATTGCGGAGTACACAAATCTTTAACATAAATAAATTAGCTTAAATTACTTTTATCTACTAGAGTGTATACAGTTCTCGCTATTACAGTAACGGACGCAGACAGAGTCATACAATGAACTTACCGGGCCCATGCGTAAACATAATAGAGTCGCTTTTGTCCCAGACAATTGGCCACCGAATGAGTTCAATTCGATTTTCTTGGATCTGCGCCTGACTATATTCTGCAGAATTAACCCTCCCTCTCCCATCCATTCCCTTCGGTCCACGTGTTGTTTGCTAACCTTTGTTAATAATTGAGCATTTATCATGATTCTTATATTGCAAGATTCTGTTCATTTAGCTAGAAAACTTCTGCTCGCATGGTATTTAGATTTGTGAGACGAAATCGGCTCAGGCCCCAAATTGGTATTTTTTTGTTTTTGTTTGTTTTGTTTGTTTGTTTTTGTGTTTTGGTTTTTTTTTGTGTGTGTTTTTTTTTTTAGCTTGCGCTCTTGCTCGCTTAGAATTAATAGGCTTATAGGATTAAAGGAAATAAAAAATTTGGCACATACCTAGGCCTACCTGGTACGGCATGTTGTTAATTTCATTTTAATCAATGCAGTATTTTATTTTTTTATTATGCAAGATTTGGTTCATTTAACTCAAACATTTCCGCTCCCGGCTTCGCGCTCGCTTTGGTATATTGCTGAGGGAATTGGCACAACCCCTCAAATCTGCCCCCAAAATCAAATAAAAGACTTTGAAAATGTTTGATTTGGGGGTGGGGGGCGATTTGGGGGCGCGATTCCTGGAGACCCAGAGATGTCACGGCGACATCTGCAAGCCTACAGAGACTGGAGTCGCGAACTAGTTGCGACGATTTTTGTGTATAGTAGTAAGCCAAAAGAGTATCGGCGAGTCAGTTGCTTGGCAGCTAGCAACTGGAAAGACTTTTAAATCAATATCCCTGCACCCTCTCGGAGACTCAGGAGACATCTCCACGACTCTCGAGACTCAAATCGCGAACTAGTCTAGACTCATTGCATAAGATATGACATTGCTCCTTGAAAACAAAGTTATGAACATCACAGTTGTTTAAACAGAAATAAAGTGAGCACAAAATAATGTTATGGCACTTTTCTAATGTATTCTCTTTATCAAACTTGGAATCGAACCAAAAGGTAGTACTCTTAGCCTATATTGATTGTATTATGAAATAATATTTAATAATATATGAAAAGAAATAAATACAAAATAGTCAAAGAATTTACTGAAGGTCTTATAATTTCAAACGATATCTTAAAGTTAGTTATTTTTCAACATTTTCAGGCAAATTCCAGACATAGTAGAGTCATTGTAGTTTAAAAAAAAAGTACATTAAATACATTATGCCAATATGGGCATTTTGGTGATGATGTCATTTGAATATTGCAGACAGGGGGGTTTAGTCTAGCCGCCAACTCGATATACCTTGTTTTGGCGTCTATAGTTTTTTTTTCAACGGATTATGATTGCCTAAGCCTTCAATATGAAGAAACCGATTGCTGACACTCTGTCAGCATTGAGCATTTTGAGATATTTGACGTCATACAAAATGGCCGCCAAAATACAGAATTGCCTCTAAAAATGTGTAAAACTACACTTTTAGTCAGCTAATTAATGTATGAATGTCTCTGGGAGCTTTACTAAATATTGTTTTATTATATCTCACGACATAAATGTCAAGATAATTCGTATATTTGTTTATAGCGCCCTCTATTTTTAAGTTTAAAAAAATGTGTGCTACTCAAATGATAGGTCTAATTTTCTTCCAATTTAGGGCAGATTGTGTTGCCTAAACCAGCCAAATTAAATCTCTCTGTAAGCTCTGCCTATAAACCTTCCACTTAGAATTTTAACCATCCCCATGAAGTATCTGGAGACCACATCAATGTGGCTATTGAAGACTTCAACAGCCATCATGTTACATGGGATCATAGAGAAACCAATGGAGACGGCGAACTCGTCGAAAACTGGGCAGATGCAAGTCACATGGTACTCATTCATTATGCAAAGCTCCTGTCTCCCTTCCTCAGCGAACGATGGAGACGCGGATACAATCCTGACCGGGTGTCACGATTGCCAACCAATGTGAGAAACCAATTCCGCACACCCAGCATCAACCAATCGGGCCTATATTAGGGTGAACGCTGCTATCACACCTCACACAGTTCTCTTCCGCTGCCGTTTCCACTTTAAGAAGGCAACGTGGGAATAGTTTGCATCAGATCTGGATGATGACATTCAAGACCTTGCGTCCATTCTATGTAGCTATGACACCCTTGTACAGATGACCAAGAAGTCCTCAAGACAAAGCATCCAACGAAGCTACGGCACAAGCTATACACCAGGCTTGTCTGATGACTCCAAGGTGCTGTACTATGAGTATGTAAAAACGCTTGCAGAGTGACCCTTTCAGTGTTGACGCAATGGAATGTGGTGAGAACCTTAATACAGTCATTATGGAAAGTCGACAGAGAAAATGGCAAGAATTGATCTAGTCAACGGATATGACCCACAGCAGTTGGAAAGCCTGCATGGAAAACAAATCTGATTCTGGGAAATGACTACACAAAAAACCCCAACCAAGACGACAAGTCACTGCTGAACAAGTTGCCCATTAGCTCCTTGTGACGAGTCAGGGAAACCCTGATCACTGTTCCACGAAGCTTCCCCAAAATGCTGAAGAATGCTTCCAAGAGCCTTCAGACCTGACAAGGCCTTTCGGTATGAAAAACCTGTGTGATGGTATCAAGACCATGAATAACAACAATGCTGCAGGCCTTGATGATATCCTCTGCGAACAGATTAATCACCTTGGACCTGTTGCGCTTTTGTGGCTGCTTGACATGCTGAATTGCATGAGCACCAATACATTCCCTAAGCTATGGAGGAAATCAAGAGTTGTCATGCTTAAACCGGGCAAAGATCCAGCCATACCCTAGAGCTATATGCCCATCTCTCTACTATGTCATACATGTACATGCAACTCTTTGAAAGACTCATATTTACTACATGTATAATCGTATTGTCCCCATTGACGATGCCCTCCTCATTCCTGAACACTAAAAGACAGGTTTCCGGCCAGGAAAATCCTGTACTAGCCAACTCCTGAACGTCACATAGCACATCGAGGATGGGTTTGAGGAAGAGCTTATTATCGGAATAGCTTTTGTTGACCTCCCAGCAGACTATGACACTGTAAACCAGAGGATTCTCACCCGTAAATTCTTTGAGATGACAAACGATGTGAAGCTGACCGAGCTACTCCTGAACCTGCTATCAAATAGACAGTTCTACCTGGTTTCACCATGTCGTCCTTAAAGTTAAGAATGACTTTACGAGCGACGGGATAATGTTCTTGGGTGCTGTACTAATCACCTGCTAAACCATTTAGCACAAGAACTGATCACCGGTCATTTGTAAAGTTGTTTGAAACTTACCAACGAATTGGTGAAAAACCAGCCTTGATGGCCAGCGCAGCAGATGGCGCAAGATGAATGGTCTCCCAGA
>CALNVZ010003426.1:4626786-4642724 GCA_940671915.1 Paracentrotus lividus | reverse complement strand
TCTCCATCCCATCTACAATCACAATCCTACCAACAAAAAAACTGAAGTCAAGCCATATTTTCCTCCATTCTACATTATCCCTTGATAGCTCTGCCCACAAACTTAGGCTGACCCTGTGGACCAACCGTAGCTAGGAAATGCCACACGTACAGGCTATTCATAAGTGCAAAGGAATCCCTTCGCCGGGTCATAATGGCCAACGTGATCATGCCTGAACCATCTCGGCACAGGCACAGGACGCTGTGAAGGTCTTTTGGAAAAAAGTGGGTATAGCAACAGGACGGACATTAGTGTGGGGGAAGAGCAGACCATGTGAAAACACCTGCGTAGCCCCCTAATTTACCTATGTAACCCCTTGAAGACCTGGAAGGTTAACCCCAAAGCAGAAGTCCTATGTCCAACACTGATCTGGTGTAATATAGTGTAATAATTTAGTGACCCCAGAATCAAGAGGCATGCAGTGCATGACAAAAGTTAAAGTTTCTAAATAGAAAAAGTAATTTATAAATAAGCCTAAGTTAAAATTAGCCATAGTTGATCAAAAAGCCATCAATGAAATGTCCCAACGAGCTCTTCTCTGAAGAATATAACAAAAAATAATCACTAAAAAGCATGAAAAATAAATAATATTCCAAGTCTTGTGTTGACCCGAATTAGATATGCAAATTCTTGTTGGTTAATATCAATGATCTAATATGAAAGATTCATCGCACCCAAAACCGTGCCGCAACCTGTATACTTAAAGCAAGGAAATTTGATCATGCCCACACCTCTACTAAGAAGATTGCACTGGTTACCTGTTCGAAGAGAATTCCTGTTTACAGTATGAATTGATTGTATTGAAGTTATATCAGATTGTCTCCTCAATAATACATTTCAAAACATGTTTCAATTCTCACAGCATCAAATTACTCTTTATAACACGTCTCGAACAGACCCCCCTTCTTTGAAAAATCCGAAATCAAGTTCCAAAAAATGAACAAACTATAGTTTGGGCAGGTCCCAAAATTTGGGAATGGGTCTCCTCTTGAAAATTCGTTCTTGTACAACAAGACATTTAAAGAACAAATGAAGACATGCTGTTCTCCCTCTCATCTGTTATACTAACTGGGAGAGCAAGTCAACCTTTCTTACGTTGTGTTTTTTTAGTTTAGTTAGTTTTTTTTTCATGTGAACGCCTTCAACAAATTTATTTGGAAAGGGCGCTATATAAGAATTGTTATTATATTATAATTATATTAATTATATATTATTAATTTACCTTTAGAGCTGTTCTTATATATTACAGGATAGTGTATCAATTCCCAGAATATACCCATTTAGAGGTCGAAAAAACCAATTAATGTTTTAATTTGTTCACATTGAATATATCATATAAACTCCATCTAAGTAAATTGGAACAAAAATTTGAGCCATTAAACCCAATCCTCGCTGGCTTTAATATAAAATATGTCAGTAGGCTTATCCCTTCTTACTGTATTTTATTTCTAAGAAGAAAAAAAATGGGGGGGGGGGGGTTGAAACCTAGCATTTTGGGAAGCACATATATTTCATGAAACTAATACTTCAAAATGAGGGCGCTTATGGACAATATGCAAATTAGCATGTAAAGTATGGACATGGACTTAACAAAACAATATTTAGAATGGTCTAAGAGATATGCAGACATTTTAGCTCCCGTAATGTGTTGAATGTGAATGTCCATTCAGACATCTATTTTCTCAATTCAAGAGGAAATTGGTAAGTTGGCGGCCATTTTTGTATGACGTCACAATATCTCAAAATGCTCAATGCTGACAAAGTGTCAGCAAGCGGATTCTTGAAATAGAATGTTTAGGCAATCATAATCCGTTGAAAAAAAAACTATAGACGCCAAAACAAGGTTAGGCCAAAAGCAACTGCTGCGGACTAGTTGGTGATATTGTTTTCTTCACAATAAAATAGAGCAGTAGTTAGATTCATGTAAACAAGAATAGACTGTGTGTCATTTGTGATTTTATTCAAATTAGCAAATGAGCTTAAGGGGCCCATATACCTGCATGTACCCTACGAACATTTGGTTACATGTGTTACAATGTGGGGTGGCGCGTGTATATCCCATTCTAGGGCACTTTTCATTGTTTTTGTTATTAAGGGGTGGCCCCTTCCCTGATCTATGACTGTCTGACACCAAACACAACAAACTCTAATAAGTTCAAGAAAAAATTCAATAAAACATTTCATGCGGGATGGAAAAACCATTTTATTTTTTTTTTTTATTATTTGTTCTCGTCGGGGGGGGGCTTTCTATTTTACGAGGGCGGCACCTCAAGCCCCTCCCGTACTAGTATGCAAACTCATTGTTTAAAACTGCAACATTGCAGTGACGCCTTGCGTATGTGAACCTTAACACATCCCATTTTGTTATAATCTTGGCCGGTCGGGGAGGGGTGTTTAAAAACTATCCAATAAAAATCAGAAAACTCACTCACCTTGTTCAGATTTTAAACGCCTAATTTTTTGTTCATAATAAACATATATATCCAACCCTACTCAGAAACACACTGCTCATGGTTTCTCTTACCCCCCCCCCCCCCCGCCTCCCCTTGCCCATCAAAAATAAAATGAAATACCGCCCCCATCAAGTACCTCCTCTCATGTGCAGTCAGTCGAATTTTGGTAAAGATATTTCTTATGTCTCTATTACCTAATCCGCTTCCCTTCACAAAATCTTGACCCAAGCTGGTGACTTACGTACTTCTCCACTAAACTAAAAAAAAAACAATTATTTATAAATTTTATATAATTTTTTTTTATTTATTTTTTTTTTTATTGTCGCGTCGACGTCCAAGCGACGCAGAGCGGATCCGGGTGGGGTTGGGGGGGGGGGCGCCCCTATAATTTGAAAACCACTCATTGACCGTACATTTTAAACTGAAAATTTGGTGCCCCTCCCCCTCCCGTAATCCGGACCCGTCACTACTGAGAAGGATAAGGGACGTCTTATACATAGTCCCAAATCAGTCACAAACCCGCCTCCGCGAAATGAGATGCCACCATTATCGCCAGCTAGTGCCTATGTATTAACCACAACTAAATTAATTCATGTGTATAATTCAGCTTACAAAATGTTTCATTGATGTTGAAAAACATTCTGATAAAAGAAAATACGATATGAGAAAAATCGGCCTCGTGGGACGTAGGATCTCGTGGGACGTAGACTCGTGGGACGTAGGTCTCGTGGGACGTAGGACTGCGTTGGACGTAGACTCGTGGGCCCGAGGACTCGTGGGACGAGGACTCGTGGGAAAATACTCGGCCTCGTGGGACGTAGGACTCGTGGGACGTAGGTCTCGTGGGACGTAGGACTCGTGGGAAAATATCGGCCCGGGGACGTAGGACTCGGGGACCGAGGTCTGTGGGACGTAGGACTCGTGGGACCGAGACTCGTGGACCCTCCCCTTTCAACCTACTAGTTTAAACCAAATATCAGACTTCATTTTTCACTTAATATCCTGTAATGATAATTACTGACGTTATATCTCATATCTCAAAAGTGCAACCTAACAATAAAACAGTGATAACTTTTCGTAAAACCTAAAAAAAAAAAAAAAAAAAAAAAATCAGTTGAGTTGCTGTTTAATGTTGCTCTTTCTTTGCTTCAACAAAAAAAATTGAACTTTTTTACACACCCTAATCCAAAATGATTTCAAGCACAAATAGATATGATAGTTATCTAAAATTTTGAACATTCACTTGCTTTTCATGAATATTCATGTATTATGTAAAAAATGCGTTATTGAAAAAATAAGTAAATTCAACTTGATATTTTTAAGGAATAAGTATTTAAAACAAATGTGCTTAATTGAAGTTAAAAGTTACTTAATCAAAGCAATTTAGAATTACTTAAATTTTCCTAAATGTATATTGTACCTTTTAAAAAATGTGTAAATTCAACGACACTTAAATTTTGAGTTAGTGAGACTTAATTTGAATAATTTAATTTTAATGATGTCTTTTTAAAGTTAAATGTACGTAAGTATATTATGGAATAATAACAAAGGAGCATATTATTTTTCACAGTGTATACAAACACCAGTGGTGTTAATTTAATGTCAATTTATCATTTTTATGCAGTGCAGCATTCCTTTTTAGAACTGTACATGATATATGAGAATTGCATGAGAACACAGTACAATTGAGAAATACATGAGAATATTGTAGTATACGAAGGGTAATTCGACTCTCATGACTATGTTCCTGAACTTGAAATGAATTAATCCTGAACGTGGGGCTTATAGAAATCAGCTGCGATTTGTCTATGTTAGAGCCGCTATGTATCATAATGGGCAAAACGACTCTCCGTATGGGCCCCAGTAATATTTACATGATTTATGTGATCTATGCTTTCCAATTGACTTCTTGTGTCAAAGGGCTAAATGGTGTCGCGAGGTCTGTGATCTACGCCAGTGATAATTTAAAGCGCGAATAGTTTTATCAGCTCAAACTATCATTTAAAGCTGATTGAAAATTCAGACTAGCAAGGAATCTCACTTTACTTGACATGTGATTGACCCCTTGCATGTGACAAGAGTCACGGTCGCCATTTTCTTTTATTGTTACTCTTCCTGGTATCGATTTTCTAAAAAAAAAAAAGTAGCTAGACTTTATTTAATGATTGATATGACTATAGATGATGAAATATTAACGTCTCATCAAACTACGTTTCTGTGGAAATACATACATGTATATAAAACAAAACAAAACAATACAAATCGAACAAAATTAATATCAAAGTTAACTTCCTGAATGGCTTGAGAGTGAAAGTGTCATCTAGTCTCTTTACAAGCGTTGTAGTATACATTAACCGTAGTCTACCAAGTGGTAGGCCTACTGTCCACGGTGCAATATCAACTGGAGACAGATTTGAGGTCTTTGGTCGATTGTTGACGTAGTTCCTCAATATATTCCATATATATTCCATCGTCCTTGAAACAGACTATGACATGTATGGCAGGAATCGAAGTTCAATGGTGCATGTTGAAGTAAAATTGTTATAGTCTTCAATATTTACACAATTTACGCAACCGACAAAAGTATCCGGGACCTGATTTGGAGAAAGTAAGTGCTCAATAATTTGTTGATACAGTTAGATATTCGGGTAGCTGCACCAGGCGTTAATAACTCGAACATGAAGTCAACATATTAGTCCGACATAACGGTTATGTAGTGAAGTATGCACACTGGCACTCACACTGCCCTTCAAAAGTTTGGGTAAACCTGATGCCAGCTATGCTTTGGATCATTTTAAAGCATTTGTATATCCAGTATTTCAGTCCTAATATTTTTAAAGTACTATAAATACATTGTGCAACTAATATACAATTATCGCACAAAGTTTCCTGGGAATTCAGAAATTAGCCAAAATATCCAAAAAGGGCAAAAGTGTGATTTTGCACGAATTTATTTAATTATTGAAAAAATAGAATATCTCCATCCATAATGATCCGGTCAATGTGAAATTCTGCATGGACGTTTAGGTATATGTCAAATATGGTACTGCATTGTTTGTATCTTGAAGTATAAATCTATAAATTGCTCTAGAATTGCTCTAGAATTTAACAATCCATTAACAATTTTATGTGGGGATTGGAACTTGGTCCAGGATTTTTGATAAGGACACATGTAACTATATTCATCTGAATAACCCAAATGCTAAGAAAAAGGTTGATCAAATTAAAAATGATTTGAATTTAGTAGACCCCTGGAGTGAACTACATATCGGAGAAAAAATGTTTACATGGCGCCAACCAACTCCTTTTAAGGCGGCCAGACTGGATTATTTTTTAGTAACATCTGAATTAATGTCGCTTGTTAACAAAATAGAAATTCTGCCAGGATGTAGATCTGATCATTCTTTGGTAAAGTTATCGTTGAATTTAAATCAATTTAAAATTGGTCCGAGCTATTGGAAATTCAATAACTCATTGTTAAGGGATGATGAGTATGTAAAACAAACTAAAGATGTTATTCAACAAACGATTAAGACATATTCAGTCCAACATAATAATGATTTAATTATGAATGAAACAGGAGGACAAGCTACCCAATGTGAGTTTACAATAAGTGATCAACTATTTTTTGATACGTTGTTGACTGTAATCAGGGGTGAAACAATTTCATATTCAGTTAACAAAAAGAAAAGATTGTTAAATTTCGAAAACGATTTGGAGAAAGAAATTGTAGACTTGGAAAAGGCTTTGTTATCTAAAACAGATAAAGATATGGATTTGATTACATTACAATGAGAAAAACGGTTTGGAATCCTTGAGAAGAAAATGGAAGGAATAAAGATGAGATCAAAATAAATGGATGGAATTCGACGAGAAACCATCAAATATATTTTTAAATTAGAAAAACAATGCTGTGAATAAACGAATATGGCAAACTGATTACTTCCGAAACAAGGAATTATATCACAGGATGACATAACATTAGAAATGTTTCATTTTATTATCTTGTACAGAAACAATCCGTTGTAGATGTGGACTTAATACAATTTTAATGAGATGAAGGTATAAATAAATTAACTGATGCAATGTCACAGACTAGAAAGGAGAACTCTCCGTCGATTGAGGTTTATAATGCCCTTAAAAAAATGAAAAATATAATCTCCAGGTCTAGATGGTTCACCGCAGAATTCTTTAAACACTTTTGGAAAGAACTACAAATGTTCTTAGTTAGTATTTGAATTCTGCTTATCATTTCCGAATGTCATACACAAAAATAAGAGTCATTCATTAATTCCAAAGGAACCAGATAGCATACTTAAAATTGGAGACCATATCTTTATTATGTAGTGTATAAACTAGGTTCTGCTTGTATTGCAAACAGATTAAAAATGTACTTGCAACTCTTATACATGAAATCAGAAAGTTTGTGGTCAGGCGCTATATTTGGAGAATATCCGTTTTTATTGATATATTATTGTACACTCAACTCGAAGATTTCCGGATCAATTCTACTAATTGATTTTGAAAGGCGTTTGACTCAATTTCTCACTGACTTCATTAGAAAAGTATAATATTCTTTAAGTTGTGTCCATCTATTGTTCCATGGTTTAATGTATTCTATGAAAATGCTTCAATCCTGTTGTATGGTCAATGGACATCTGTCTCCAAGATTCTCAGTAGAGCGGGCTGTCGTCAGGAGACCCATTGTCTCCATATATCTTTTTGTTATGCGCTGAATACTTGGTCTTTTGTTAAGGCGATCAAATTCAATTGCTGTTTGAACTTACCTTCAGACAAAATCTATTTAGAAGAATTCAATATGCAGACGATACCCTTTTGACACTTGACATGGATCAGTTAGGAATTACTTGTCTTTGAATATTTTTACTGAATACAACTCAATGTCGGGTTGAAAGTTAATATAATAAACAAATGCAATATGGATGGACAATATAAAATAAAAGATGTATTCTTTTGATAGAAAATTAAATTGGCGTGTTGATGATTATATTACAATAAACTTTTTTTGACTTTTGTACGGATTTGCAAAAATGATCAATCCAACTATAATGAGAAAATTTAAAAGAGATCAAAAGTCAAATGACTCTATGGTTAACGTCTATTTAACTGTCCTTGAAGAATTACAGTTGTCAAATCACTGTTGGGTATCTAATTAATTACCTTTTCTCTCTCTCCCAAATCCAGATGAAGATTTCTTTAAAATATAACGCTCAGTTTCAAGATTCATTTGGGGAGAGAACCAGATAGATTGTAAAAGTCAAATGTCGCAAAGTTACTCAGACGGCGGAGTGAAATGATCGATATAATTTACATCTGCCAATCTTTGAAATTTCCTGGATTAAGAAATGGTAAATGGTTCATTAGATGTTAATATAATGTGTCTTTGCAATCTTTCTGCGGAATTCAAACTTAGATTTTGACATGGGGGAACAATTATTACCGAACACTTGCAAGAAATCAAAGAATGCTTTTGGAAGAAATGTTCATGGCTTTTCCACCTTTTATCCATCCACTATGATACTGTTCCGTGCCAACCTTATGAATAATGATTACATAGAATTGGTAATATCTCAATCTTTAATAGTTCATTGTGTAAAAAGGTATTGTTTTGTAAATGATATTTAGATGCAAATGGTATTTTCTTTCTTGAACGAAGTCACCGACATGTATAATATTATATTCAATTTTCTTTTTTATCGTGGTTATGTGATGCAATTCGAGAAGTTTTAGCAATTTACTTTATAAGAAGGTTCAGCAGCCCTTTGTACCAGATACATAGTCATTGTTTATGAAAACATAAAAAAGGTTGTGCACATATCTATGCAATTTTATGAAGAAAGGAAGTTAATGCAAAAGGTTTTAAAATGGAAATGTATTTTTGACTTGAATGACAAAACTGGGAAACATATTGTTCCATTGGATTGTAATTGTAAGACTGATGTTGCCTACGATGGTCCAGTTTAAGGTGTTTACATCGTTTTTATATTACGAATGACATATGTTTAAAATGAAATTTAGTTCCTAAAAAAGAGTGCACTGTTTTTTAACGAACAGATTGAACCAGTTATCCATTCTTTGCTATGCGATTGTACTCATGTGTAAACCTATTTGGAATTGCTTGAAATTGGATTTTTGATGCAACTAGAAAAAGAATCATATTTTCACTTCAAGATAAACTATTTGGTTTAAGAGGTTCAAATAACCATGCATTAAATTGCATACTGATAGTATTCCGACAGATGATATATACTTGCAAAATAAACAAAAAAATTCCTGCTTTTGATAATATTAAAATTTCGATTATAACCTATTTCAAAAATGAAAAATACATTGCAGAATCGAATTTTAAGGCTAATAAGTTTAGAAGAAAATGGTTTCAGTTCAAAGACTGTTTAAAGTGAAGGTTAGCATAGTGAATGTTGTTATACTTTGCTTTTATCTTGAAGCACTTTTTGAATGATTATGTGTGTATTATATACTTGACAGTTTATATTCTTACATTCGTATTTTGAATTATTGTAAAATGATATTGATTTATGTCATATCATATGCTTTGAAAATGTATTTTTTTGAGACTGAAAATAAATAAAATTCCTGTGGAGGGAAAAAATAAATTAAAAAAAAAAAAAAAAAATCTATAAATTATTATTATTTATGCAAATTAAGTGTATCTTTACATATTAATATTTGGATTAAAAAAAATTTGTTATGAAGTCCAATCTCCTTTAAAAAAATGCTGTGTGTAATAATCAACACCATTTTGGTAAATAGTTTTTAATGAGTTCTTATGTATGCTTTTGTTTTTGTTACTTTCTTTTGTCTTCTGTTATTTTGATTTTTGTGTATTTCTTAAAGTTTTTCGCTCTTTTATGTTTCAGAAATTAATTACATTCTATTTAGGTCTGTCATGCAATAATGCAATGTTGTATCACCCCTAACAACACAGTGACTGTGCAGATTATTTAAAACAATAATTGCACTACACTTTGAAGGAAAAAGTCAACAAAAGGCATATTTGGGGTTGGCAGCAGTTGCCCAGCGGTCATGAATGTTTTATAGGTGGTTAAATTGGCCGATGCCCCTCCCCCAGTCAGAATAGGCATAATTGAGGAACCATTCTTATGTCGTGTAATGAGGAAAGTTTAAAAATACAGAAAACACTCTTAATTGCGTCTAGAAGGCCTTCAGTATCACCTTGGACATCTTGAAATCAAACTAAGGTACATTTCTGAAACATAAAAGACGCCAAACCATTAAGAAATACATTAAAACAAAAATAATCGCATATAATAGAAAATAATAAAACAAAAGAATACAAAGGAATTAACGAGAATCTCAAATTTTCTAATCAAAATGTTGATGCCTATTATACTCAGCAACTTTTATTTAAAAATAAAATTGGGCTTCATAGCAATTTTTAAAACAAAATATTGATACATTTGTAAAGAAAAAAACAAAACCTTAATTTAATGATAATTATTATTGTTGCCTCAAAATACAAACATAGTACAGGGTTATATATTATATGTGCCTCAACATCCATGCAAAATTTTACATTTATATGACCATTATTGGCCAAGATATCTAATATTTTCAATAATCGAATAAATTAGGGCAAAATCATGTTTTTGCACTTTTTGCCTTTTTTGACTGATTTATTAATTCCAACGAGACTTGGTGTGATAATCGTGAGGAACATGTATATTGGTTGCATAATGCATTCTTTATACTTTAACATCATTTGGACTGAAATATTAGACATAAAATGCCTTAAAATAATCTCAAACATAGCTGGCATCAGGTGTACCCAAACTTTTAGAGGGCAGTGTATAATAATATATCAGTTTGCACTTTTGTATTGACCAACATGTACGGTATATCGGCTTCACTATACAGTGCGTCTGAAATAAAAGTAAATCAACTTTGGGGACCTTGCATTAAAAATTGTATGATTTATGCATCTTTACTTTCTATGTCATGACGAAGACTCATATTCTATCAAGTTAAACCAAAATTATATCTCTCAGGCATGGGTGACTGAGAAATTGAGTTTTTAAAAACTTCGGTCAAAAACGCCTTTGTAGCCTACCAAGTTTTGTTTTTTGGGGGAGAAGCACAGCCAGATCATTCATAAATTGTTTGGGGAGCCTTCCAGAATCCAGTCAAAAGGGCTAGGGACAAAGGGTTATTAAGGCTATTAAAATAGTTGCTTTCGCCCGAACTTGGTGCAAAGCAATTTTGACACTTAATTTTTAAAGCTGAGATGCTCAGTTATCTTTATTAGCTCAGTTACCCTATTAGTCAGTCATATAAATTTGGTATCAATGAACAGGATAAGTGTTATTCTTTAAAATGAAGTAAATATTAAGGTCACAGAATCTATAAATTTTTAACACGAGGCTGTCAAAGTTTGGTGTGCCTTTTTTTTCTAGGACGCACTGTAGAGATTAAACTATAGGGGAGACCGGGGATGGAAGTTACACGGGTCAGTTGTTACAGTTCTCAGTGTGCTAAGCTGTAACAAGAGAGGATTTGCTAACTGGCATCTATATACAGCGTAAATATAGCTGTGATGAACTGCCGGTCATGAGGTTTCTCCGTTGTTTTATTAAAAAGTAAATCAACAAAAAAAAAAAATTTACAGTTCAAAGTAAATTTTTGACAAAAATTTAAATTTTTGATAGCTCTTACACATTGAAGGCACATGATGAAGGTATGGTATTGTAAATATAGTACATGTATGTCACTAATATACCCCCTAGCCATGCCCTGTAATTCTGCCTAATGGCTGTGCTACAGTTGATTTTGTGTGTAAAATCACCTATGGGGTAGGTTGTTACAACGACCTACCCCATGTAGATGTAACAACTTATTCATATTACATTACATATGTAAAATTACATTTTGTCTCAATTTTCAGGTGTTAATATTTTATGTATATATTATTACTTTTATCTATTCTGGAGCTCTACTTCATCTACTGTTAACGATGCCAAGAAACTTGAAAGTTGAAACTAAAGTATAGTATAAGATATTTACACATTGTCAACTTACCCCGTATGTTTACATATTGTAACAATTTACCCCGTATGTTGTAACAACTTACCCCGTATACGGGGTAGGTTGTTACAAAAAAAAATGTGTTCATTAATTAAGCTGTAGTTAATTAGTGTTTACATGTTTTCAAGTTTTATATGCATAAGGTTTTATCAAACATAATAGGCTAACTACAGACCCAAGATGGAGTGCGTGAGTTCTTTCATTATAATTATCTGGCCCAAAATGTGAATTTTGTAACTTCCATCCCCGGTCTCCCCTACATGGTCATTTTCAATCTAAGTGGGACATTTAGCTGAAATTTTAATGTGGCGCTGTGCCTTTGAAAATGCAAATTAGGATCTGAAATCAACACAGAGGCTTCTTTACAATATATTCAATTAATCATTTAAGTTCAAATATTATGTGATCCAGTTTTCGTACGCTGAATAATTGCTCAAACAGGAATTTGCACATATGGGACTACGGTGCCTTAAATGCCTCTTAATCACTTTTGTCAGATTTATTTTGCTTAAAGTAATTATCATTACTCTAACATGGCATATACACACAGGTAATTTCGATCTAGTTATTTACTTGAATTGTTGCACTTAAAGGGGAACAATACCCATGGAAATAATTACCCTTTTTTATGAAAGAGCACAATGAGAGGAGCAATTAAAAAAAAAACTTTCATCAAAATCGGTTATAAAATAAGAGAGTTATGGAAGTTTGAAAAGTCTTTTTGTACCTTTTATGGGGATCCTCAAATTGGCAACATCGGCTTTAAAATGGCCGATTTTATGGACAACTTTCCATTTGTTTTGTACACAAATTTTCAGATCTCCCCTATTTCCTGTTAAAAATATGTCATTTTTACCTCTGAGCTCAAAATATGTCATGGGAAAATTTATTTGAATTGAATTGAATTGAACTTTATTCACCACTTTCATAAAAAACATTTCACACACCATATGTTGAGCTCAGACCATTTCAGTTTCAGCTAACTCTAAAAAAAATGAGCCTAGATCAGTGAGATGACAAATATATAATGTTGCTGTAAATAGATGTTTGTCTCTCGATCCCTGATTGATTTCCATGTCTTCTTAATTGCTGCCTGCTCTGCTTCGGAATCGGGTGGGTGCCACTTCAGCATCCCTGAGATAAAAAAAAACCAACCACAGCCCCCTCATTATTAAAATGATAATAATGTTAATAATAATAATAATAATAATAATAAATAATGATAATAATAAACTCTCGCGCTTAAATGTCACGACCCAATATGTAAACTAAACACAACACCGAAAGAAAGTTACCCCTATTTCCGATATCAATATTTTTTTTTAACCAGGAGGAATTAAAAAAATACAATAATGTCCATGTAGGTAATTTTATTAGTTATCTTGTGAGAGATTTTTAGGAAGAATCATCATGGTATGCTTCAGTCAGTAATGGTTTAAGGAAAAATTGTTATTTTTTGAAGTTCACAAGCCGATTATCACAACTTTAAATAATGATTTCGGAACGATATTCAAATTTTTCAACATCACACTTGTCAACAACAAATTTTATTAGTTATCTTGTGAGCGATTTTTAGGAAGAATCATCATGGTATGCTTCAGTCAGTAATGGTTTAAGGCAAAATTGTTATTTTTTGAAGTGCACAAGCCGATTATCACAACTTTGAATAATGATTTCGGAACGATATTCAAATTTTTCAACATCACACTTGTCAACAACAAAAAAGTGCCACACGTATGCCCTAACATGCAAAATGAGTTCATGGTAAAATTTCATGGTTGAGTGAGCAATAGGTTAAAAGTGCAAATACTGCCATTTTTGTGAAGTTTACGTGGTATATTCGATCAATATGATGGAATTGCTGTTTTAGAAGTGTATTCCGACTTTTGCTAACAATTCACGGTTGAATGAACACATAAAACAACCAAAAAAAGGCCAATTTTAAATTATGATCAGATATTGCAGTAATTATATGCACAAAAAATCATCTCATTTACATTTTTTGGTTATGTTTATAACCTTTTGATATTTTTCAATGATCCTATGGCACTTATTAAAAATTTTATGCTTCAGTGAGCGCGTTAGACTAGAAAAGCCCTTTTTTCATGTATGGACTAAAACTCAAATTTTTTACTTTGATTAAACAGCACGATTCTTTTGGGGGAGCACATCTGGAGATAATCAAAACACACACCTTGTGAAGAGTAAATGTATTCCAGAACAGCTGGATCATCGGTCGAGGTCCTCCTGCCAGCCATTTGGCCCATTATCCTCGATATGGGTATGTGGCAGGAGGCGATCCAGCAGCATCCGAATGAGATGCCACCTCCAGCTGCTCGTTTGGTAAACTGGCTTTATATCTGTTCCAAATCCAGTCTCTGTCAGATCCTCGGCCAGCTTCTTTCTGTTGGTTACTCCCATCTCTGGGGAAGGCCATCTGCTCGTCCAAGTCTGATACCAACTGCCAGTCTCTTGTTAGACACAAAAGTCTGCTTGTATGTGGTCTAGCTTTCCTGTTGGTTCCAGTATTCGCTCCGTCCTTCATGAATGGAATCATCACTGTTGTGTTTGGTGATTTTGTCAGAATAGATTTGTCTACAGTGTTCTTTACAGCACTGGCGTAGCCCATCCCCCACTAACAAAAGAATTCCGTCCTGCTCGACCGATTATGAATGCTCCATTTCCTTTTCCTTCTAAGTCTCTCAGCCTTTGACAGGGCTTTCAACCTCTTTTATGCTCATCTCTGAGGTCGTCCATAGCTTTCATTTCGATATCATTGTTCTTCTTCTTCGCCTGCTTCCAGCCTCGACTTAGCTGCCTCCGGCTTAATAGTGGAATATCCAAAGTTATCGACCCCAAACTGGTATATTGCCTCCATCAGAGAAGATAGTTTCTCTTCGGCACTTCCCTTAATGGATTTGAGCAGAGTTTTGTCCAGCTGCTCGTCCATAGCCTCCCAAACTTCTTTGTTCGCAGAGTTAGGCCACTTCACCTTAGGACGTTTGCTCCTGCTTCTTGGGTTTTGGGATGTAGCATTGGAATCGGTGACACTGTGGTTGCTCACTCCTAGGCTGCTGAGTTGTCGCTCCCTTTGAGCAGCCTACCTTCGCCTGGTGAACTCGTAGACCCTTGGTGGTGTTGAAATGTGTATTGCATGGTACACAGGCTTCGCGGTTGGGCGAAATCGTAGGCCTGAGGCGCAGTCTAGTCCTTATATCCGTATCATCCGGCCGTGTGGGTGATTTTCCCGCTCCCCCTCTCGGATCACCATGGGAGTTTTTTATCTATCAGAAATCGTAACAATATGATGGGTGCCGTAAAGGGCTGAGTTAGGGGCAGTCAACCCCCTCCTCCACTTCTAAATCAGGAATCACATCATATCGAATACACCACGTAAACTTCACAAAAACGGCCGTTTTTGCAATTTTAACCCAGTGTCCATTTTACCATGAACTCATTTTGGATGTTAGGGCACACATGTTGCATCTTTTGTTTTGTTTTTTGTTTTTGTGACAAGTTTGATGTTGAATTATTTGAATATTGTTTCGAAATCATTTAAGTTGTGATAATCGGCTGGTGGACTTTTTGTGTTGGGTTTATTTACCCCCCAAAAAATTACCACCATTATTTAACGAAGAGGGGAACAAAATTACAGAGTTCAAGATCATGTTCAAATAACATTTATTTCCTTTTCAAAAGACATAACACAAACATGATTTTTTTTTTGGAACATATTTACGCAATCTATATAAAATCCTTTTACTTCGAAGATTAAATACATTTTCATAATGTTTTCCCCCAATCTGGTTCTTGTTAATCCATATTCCAATAAAGGAGGTTGATAACACTGACTAAAATGCGGTATAACTAAGTAATACTTTCCTGATGTGACACAACATTTTTGTTTACTTTGAAACAACATATATTTAGTTTTATTTACATTAATTTTATTCATCTATTTTTTTTTTTCTTCAGTAGACCTACCTGAATTGCTAAGAAGGACCTTACAAGGTGACTGGAGAGGGATGAACGCGGTCCTACGTCATCAACTAGCCTGATCAATCACTCAATCACTACCGATCGAACTTTCTATAATCTGATCGAAATCGAATCAAATTGCTTCCAAAATATATAAGCCGTTGTCGTTACATGAATATGTATATCCCACAAGAAATTGCAACCCAATATAGAATTCCCCTCATCATATTTCTAACACTGATCATGAAATTTAGCGGATGCAATTCCACGATATTATTTAGCATGGAGGGGGACTCGTCACAGCTAAACTTCTCGTACCCATGCAACATTTCCAGAGTGACATTACAATATGGGAATAGAGCTCCATCGTTTAACTCAGCAAATCCT
>CALNVZ010003426.1:4611637-4623444 GCA_940671915.1 Paracentrotus lividus | reverse complement strand
AGAGAGAGGATTGTAGCAAAAAACTATAAGGTAAATTAAAGTTCTCCATGAGATTTAACTTGTTGGAACGAACTGTGTCATAGTGATTTGGGAATTAGGTTGAATACAAATCATACAAAAATAAGAATGAGATCGCCCAGGCATTGATTTAAAATGCACTCAAAGTTAACATTTAAAGCAAAATCATTTATATTTACAAAATATTGTTAATTTAATATTTGTGTTATAGATTAATTTATATAAACGGATTAATGCTATGTAATATTAATTGCTTGTAACGACTATAAGCTTACTCGTATAGTGTATTCACACATTACATAAAAAATTCCTTTGATATCGAAATAAAACGTCCCCTTCCTTCTCTAAAAAAATTAATTCAGTTTGTTGTGTTGTAGTTTTTATCATCCCGATGTACATTTGTTAGACTCTCTCAAGACCGCAATTATCTTACGCCCACCACCCTCCCCACCTTCATATCTTTTACCTCTAGCTCTCTCCCTCCTCTCTCTGTCTTCACACTCTGTCTTCCACTCTCTCTCTCTCTCTGCATCCTGCTCTCTCTCTCTCTATATCTATCTTTACTCTTTCTTCTTCCTTTCTATATTTAAATCTATATCTGTGCTCTCTCTTCTATATGCAACTGAGAATGTACACTACAACAGCTAATGTTCTTTTTAAAAATTAATTAATTTGTAGTCCTGATGAAGGCCGTAATACATGGCGAAATGTCATATTAAAAGGAAAAATGAAGAGAGCTGCTACGTCTCGACTCGTGTGTCGTTTTTTTTTTCTTCGGCCTTTATATTTTAAATAATTATGTATAATGAATATGGTCACCTCGACGAACGTGTAAGTGCAGTAATTAAATTTGTTTATACAGACGAAAAAAATAACTACAACGAATTGGAGGATGTATGGCTCTAGCTCTTTTACCTTTATAATACAAGGTTTCGGTCAGAAAATATTCAAGTGATTTTGTTACCGGAACCCTGGACCGATCGCCTAGGACAACCGTACCCATATCAGAGCACTGTTAAAGTCTCTTATTTTTTAAAAACTAATGTTATCTACTCGAGAGACGAAACTTCCTAATATTTCCCATGCCCTTTCTCGAGTCTGGGACCTCTTTATTCGGTTAGAGTTCCTTTATGTAGAGAGTCGCGACATGACGCATCCATTTGATCCAATTTCAAGGACCAAAATGACAGGTCATTGATCAAAATCAAGTATGCATGGAACTTCAATGGAATGCTGGCCTCATATATGGCGTTCAATCACGAGTTGTCGCAACTCTGTCTGTAAAAGGAACTCAGCTATTCCTCGGTTAACAAAGAGCGCCCTCTCCCAGATGCTTAGTTTCCTGCTGAAGGACGCAAACACGACCGAAAGCTTGTATTCCAGGAAACCAAAGGAGAGCTACAATGTGCATTCTAGAATGTAAGCTTTAAAAAGCCTGTCTTAATTATCTAGAGTATAAATAACAAATAATAAACGTAATGTTATAATGTGTAAAATATCAAGTCAATCATAACTGGGTAGCTAATAAAACATCAACGCATAATACCGGAAAAAAAACGTCGAAATGATGCGATAAATTGTAAGTGTGGGTGTGTGTGAGGGTGTGTGTGTGTGGTGCGTGGGTCGTGTATTTTCTGTTTGTTTGTTTTGTGTGTATGTGTGTGTGTGTGTGTGTGTTTGTGTGTGTGTTGAAAGGCTAGGATGAACAAGGATGAACGTTTTATAAACACGTTTTGCTGAAAGAAGTAGGGGGAAGCCCCCCGATCAGCGCCCCGAATTATTATACAAACATCATAAACCTAACTATATATTAAAGATATTCTGTACCACAATGATATATCGGGTAACAAAACCACTCAGTTTATCATTTCATCACAACAGGAGCTCACAAATATCTAAATATTATTTCCCAACAATCCTCGCATTTTGATAAAATTTGATGTCAATCTTGGCCAAAATATTTCAATATATTTGGCACAGATTTTGCTCACGCAAAACATTTTTGGATAAGACCATTATAGTGGTTAGATAGCATTGCTAAAAATGTGTAATCAAAGTGACATTTATACAAGTGGTTAGAAAATGATGTTTTAGAACACTTTTGAATAAAAAATTTTTTCCTTTTATTTTATTTTTTTTTTTAGCAACGTTCGAAATATTTCTACAACGAAAAATTCCACCTAAATATATTTTAGCTCTATCGACTTACAGTTCATATGAATAAGCTTTATTTAGAACCATTTTGTTATGGTAGTACAATGATTCTGAAAAAAAATGTAGGTTTTATGATATTTTATAGGTGATCATTCCTCATGTATCTTTTGGAGGTATTTAAAATGCTGACACAAATTTGAGTGTGTTTGTGTGTGTGTGTTTTTATGTATATTTGTATACATTGTATAATTAACTGCATTTTCATGTAGTGACGGTCAGTTTTTAGAATAAAGAGAAAGAGATAGAGTGGGGGGGGGGGGGAGGTAGATAGAGAGGGAGACAAAGAGGCAGAGAGAAAAGAGAGAAGACCTGAAGGAGGGATGAATAAAATTAGGCCATCTCAAATGACAGTCCATCAAAATCAAATAATCAATAACAACAGGCAACAAGAACACAGCCATATAATTTATTTTTAGAGAAAGAAATATATTGACTTTAATTTTTAATTCGATCTTGACTTCATGTTAATTATAAAGTTTTAAAATACATATAAACGGGTAGGTTTATATAATAATACTAACAGTAGTTATAAACATGCAATTGATATTATTATAAGCATTAATCGCTTCATAAAGTTATCATATGAGACAATGTTTTATTAGCAATTTTGATATCCTTAATATTTTGTAATAAAATGATTTTGATTCTAAACTTTTAACGCTTAGCGCATTAAAATTAACTGATGGATGATCTGAATTCCCCCAAACTTCCAGTGTAGTCGATTTAATAAATGTGGGGATACAGCCAAATGAAACGGACGGAATCTTCCCTTTAACCCTAACTTACCTGGGCTATTTCGTGAGCTCAAATACCTGGGGGGGGGCTATTATGCCCCCCCCTAAGAATCTCGGCCGCGGAATCGCGACGAAAATTTTTCATGAAGTTAGAGAATGACATAATCTTCGCAGTTGTTTAGGTAATTACAGTCTAAATTCAATATTTTATTTGATATGAATTAATTAGGGTAGATGTAGGGAATACCGGACAGTAGGGAATATCGGACGGTCACTACATGTCCAGCCCTAAGCTGCCAACATAAATCAACTAAGTTTAATACCGCATCTATTGGTCAGGTGGTCTGTCTGGGAAGGTTGAATGCTGTATTCGAACAACAACAAGTGAGAAATCTCCGAGAAAACTACCACAATCTGTCAAGGTAGGAAAATTTGCAGCCTGAAAAATGGCCTGAATGTAAAAATTGACATTTTAGAGAATGTTATGGTATAAAAATAGAATTGGGGCATGACTCTATTTCATGATTATGGACATGTGTGGAGGGTGGCCAAACGTGTATGGAGTGTTTGCACTGTACAAAGCCTGTGTATTGGGGTGGCAGTGTGTTGAAAGTGCTAGTCAGTCATTTTTTTTGTGTAGGGAATACCGGACACCACATGGACGGTTGTTTGTTTTACTTCGGGTTGAGTTGCTAAGCATGTAGATTAAATAGTAAGTTGCATATATAATGTATTATATTTTATTTATGAAATTGTTTGACAATTTTGAAATTTCTATTTCTCTTTATCATTATTGTGATATGTCATGATCTACATGAGATATAAAGTTATTCTGAGTGTTTTGAATTTTGTAGTAATGCATATAATCTTTCTAAAAATGAAAAATGAATAATGTTATTAAAAATCAATACAAACATGTTAAGTTGATGGTTTACATTCAAATCAGTGCTTCCAGACAGATCTTTATACAACAAAAAAAGGGGTAAAAACATACTGTCCGGTATTTCCTACACGGTAGGGAATGCCGGACAATTTCGATGACGTCATTATTTGCATATTACTGCCTCAACAAATATTTGATTAAGTCAATTTTTTTTGGAAAATAAAGTTAAATGAGTAGGATAGAACATCAAGGATATAGATGGCAACCCCACCACCGTTGTTAGATTGTCTGTTTTTATTCAATAGGATATAATTAGGAATGGTCAATAGCGGATTTTCCTGTTTAATCCAAGTCTCAGATATGCCAATTACATTAAAACTGAACTTTAATGTACTTCGGAACAGTTTTGATAATCATATTTATTCTTGTTCTTCTTGATCCCATAAATCAGAATATCAACTTTGCTATTTTCTCTATTCGTTGATTATTTATCTTTTTAATTTTTTTTTATTTTATTATTTATTTTTTTTTTTTGTCAAGAAATCATTTACAAACACATATAGAGAGGAATAAAGCTGATGCAGTGGTCACAACACGTCGTGCAATTCCCTAAATATGTCTTAGAGTTGCACGTTTCACTTGTGACGTGTTGAGACCAATGGACAAAATCACTCTCTACTTCACAATCCCATCACTGGTAAACCATATGACATATATTTAATTCTCATGTACTAGTCATTCTAACCCTCAACACGTAATGTATATATATATATATATATTTCTTTTCTTTCTTTTTTCTATCTTTTTATTGTTACTGATATTTTATATCATTCTTATTTCATTTTTGTTATTATTTATTTTATTTTGTTTTTATTTATTTTATTATTATCTTAATTCGAAAATTTGTTGAAAAATTATGAGAAAGGAACCTGGCTATCATTAGCATGATTAGGGTATAATATACCTTAATAAATATTAATGCGGATTACTTCGTACACATATTACATGGCTTGAAATGAGGTTGTTTCATTTTTTTTATTATCATTTTCAATCCTAATAAGACTTTATAAGCCTTATATGGATATCTTAGATAAACATTTCTTTTTCACTAATGACTATAATAGCCTCCAAGTCTTTCTTAACTTCAATGAATCAGGAAATAACGTGTTTGAAAGAAGAAATGGATTTCAGTTTTGTTACTGATTATTTTCAAAGGTTATCTATACGATTCTAGGAATCCACAAAGAAATAGTTTGGTTAATAATGTTGATGTTATTGATGTTGTCAAAGCTGTTTCAAAGCTCTGGTAAGATTCAATAATATCAGTTATATCGGTCTCTTACATTACATTAATTCCCACTCTAAGAGAGAAGGAAAAAATGGAATGTGACTAGTACACAAAAATGTGTGCCCTCGTGAAATCACACAGGTATACAGCTAGCCTATCTGATATGCGTCAGGCTAGTGGGCAAGTTACTGGTCGCGGGAAGGAGACTGACTGACGGGCGAGGGCGCAGCCCGAGCGCCTATCATCACTGGTAAAGTCATTATTATGCATATATGCGTGACGTACTTCTTTTGTGCATCATTCATGAGACGACCCTTATATGGCGATCGACCGTATTTATTCAACCTATCAAATATCACAAAGCTCCGATTTTTTTGGTCGAGTTCATTCATACATGGGTAGATCTAGAAGATCGAAAATTTAACTAAATCTTTTGTTTCCTAATATTTCCTCCAATTTTTGATGTATTTGATTTTTCGTGACAATAGATAAGCTCTTGTGTCAAACATTCTACTTTATTTGGAGTTTAATTGAACAATTATTTGTTTTCTCTCACATCTCGTACCCGCTTCGAAGTAGTGAGAAGTAGCACTAGCAATACTGTGTGGAGTTAGATCGAGGGTTCTTAATTTCCCGAGCTTAGCTATGCCGAAGCTTCGGCCGGGTATACGTACCGGTCCATTTGCTTGCGCTGGCTAGCTGCTTCGGTCGGAGAACGAAGGAAGTCAAAAGACAATGGTAAAGCCTGATACTCGCACTCTTTCAGAATCCATTAGGCAAACTAACAAAAACATCCTTCCGCTAAGTGTCACCGAATATATTTCAGAAGCCTGCATATCCTTAAAATCATCCATTTTGAGCCTTTGAGCTGCATAATTCAAACTATCTGCAATTTTCTCAGGCTGCAAAAAATCTCTCGCGAACGCCATTTTTCCTCAATTCGAATTTCGAGCGAAGTGCAGAGCTCATTGATATTCATGACTACGTCATGTTTCAATTCTCATCGTTTATTGGTCCGTGTTCGCAATCAGGTATAAATATTCATATTAAAGCGTAGCTGGGTTTCGTAGATTTTCTACGAACGAAACAAGGTAAATAAAAGAAAATTCATTTTTCGGCTTCACCAGTGATGATAGGTTGAGACTATATGAGCTCCAATTCTTGTTGATTAATGCACGTGCGGTTTCCGCGCGCGCTGCATGTATGATATACATTAAAGATGCTATACACAATACACATGTGTTAATGCACGTTCATTTGCAATACAGGTAAAGTATTATCTTTGCAAGAATGCCGAACTATATTAGGCGGGCTCCTAAACTCTATATCGGGCTCTTATTCTCTATGAATTATGACCGACTACGATAATCACCATGAAATGCAACAAAAATGAACGATTTCGATCAAATTAAAGTTTTGATGATGTTTGCAAATAAATAATCACTTGTATTAATATTGGGGGAGGGGGTATCTGTAATTATCATGATCAAAACTTGTATTCTTAACGTACAGCTTAAACGGGGCTCCAAAACTCTATATCGGGCTCGTATTCTCTATGAAGTATGACAGACAATGAAAATCATCATGAAACGCCACAAAAATGAATGATTTTGATCAAATTAAAGTTTTGATGATGTTTGCAAATAAATAATCACTTGTTTTAATTGGGGGAGGGGGGTATCTGTAATTATCATGATCAAAACTTGTGTTCTTAAACGTACAGCTTAAACGGGGCTCCAAAACTCTATATCGGGCTCTTATTCTTTGATCATGACAGATACCCCCCCCCCCAATTAATACAAGTGATTGTTTATTTCCAAACATCGTCAAAACTTTAATTTGATCGAAATCATTTATTTTTGTTGCGTTTCATGATAATTATCATAGTCGGTCATAATTCATAGAGAATAAGAGCCCGATATAGATTTTAGGAGCCCGCCTAATATAATTTAGTTCGGCATTCTTGCAAAGATAATACTTTACCTGTATTGCAAATGAACGTGCATTAACACAATCATGTGTATTGTGTATAGCAGCTTTAATGTATATTATCATACATGCAGCGCTCGCGGAAGCCGCACGTGCATTAATCAACAAGAATTGGAGCTCATATAGTCTCAACCGTGATGATAGGCGCTCGGGCTACGCCCTCGCCCGTCAGTGGTTTGCCCACTACTAGCGCGACGCATATCGGATAGGCTAGTATACAGCCAGAAGAAATGAACGAACATTTTTAGTGTTGCATTGCTTTGTTTGTTGTGGGTGTGTGTGTGTGTGTGTGTGTGTGTGTGTGTGTGTTTGTGTGTGTGAATGTATGTAGGTGTGCGTATATTTGCTGGTGTATATTGGTGAGGGTGTTTGTGTGTGTGTCCGTATTTATTTGTAGTTGTGTGCGTGTTTGTGTATGTATTTATTTCTCTGTTCTGTTTTCTTTGTTTGTGTTTTGTTTAACAAATAAAGCTGGTATACAAATAAAAATCCATGTAATGGTTAGTAAAAGTACAATAATTCCTTAAGCGACTTCATGAATTTAATGAAGTATTTCGATGGAGGGTTTTAACGAAACACATCATTAAAAACTGTAACACTTAACAACCATACACTGTGTGTATAAATCAAGTAAAATCAAATTTCAACTAAAAGATGAGAAGGAGTTCTAACTAATCATTCTGACTCAGGAAAATGCTGTACAAAGTACCGCATATTCCACGCAACAATGAAAATGGATGGTGATTGTGGCTGGCTGGATCTTGACCAATCAAATAGAAAGAAACTGTAAAACACAATCATAAATTCATAAATCTTGGCACCACGTGCAAGGGCATGTCGTTTCGGGGCATATCCCCCCCCCCCCCCGATATAATTAAGTAACAAAATAAGTAGCAAATGAGCGGTGAAGGCTTTCAGTTAATTTCGCAATAGCCTTTTCGTTCATATCATCAATTGGGTTTTAATGAATCGAAACGTTGAAAATTATATAGTATTATACATGAACTTTGTCCCTGTCTTACCCATCCTCACTACAAACCTTCACCAAAATTGGTTTCCTGCTTACTGTTTCCTTTGTTTCCGTTTTAGCATTTACCAACTTCTTTTATTTGGGGTTTTTACACTTTTCATTTTGGGGTTTTACCCTTTTCAAGCATTTCTTGCTAACTTCTAAAATCCTGTTTTGCATGTTTTCTTTCGTTATTGGAATTATCCGATTTTGTATTAGTTTTTGTTTTCTCTCTTTCTCTTTACTTTTAATTGTGTCTTTGAAATTAAACTGAAATAAATATCTTATATCTCATCGTTTACAGTGTATAGCCATCTAAAATATTACTTCTGTTATATGTTGTTGTTTTTTACAACTGAATATAATGGGTATTTCACAGCCATTTCCTTATTTTGAGGATACGTAATTATCAAATTAAAATTATATTATAAACAGAACAAAAACAAAACAAAACAGAAAACACTTTGTCAAGTCAAGTGTCAAACTAAATTGGGATTCGGAAAACCACTATCTCAAGTAATCAAAATATTTTTTTGTTTACTTTCATTTACAACCATAATAACGTCCTTCTTTCGTTTTATCGTCTCCCATTTCTTATGTATTTCTTTGTTTTGTCATTCTGTCATCTTCTCTTCTCTCAATTCTTATGTATTTCTTTGTTTTTCCTTCTTTCGATTAATCGCATACCATTTCTTATGTATTTCTTTGTTTTTGTCATCCTTTCATCTTCACATCTCTTAATTCTTATGTATTTCTTTGTTATTCCTTCCTTCGTTATATCGTCTATCATTTCTTATGTATTTCTTTGTTTTTTATCATTCTTTCATCTTCTCTTCTCTCAATTCTTATGTATTTCTTTGTTTTTGTCATTCTTTCGTCTTCTCTTCCCTTAATTCTTATATATTTCTTTGTTTTTCCTTCTTTCGTTTTATCGTTTTCTTATGTATTTCTTGTTTTATCCTTCAATCATCTTCTCTTCTCTCAATTACTATGTATTCTTCTATCCTCTCTTTTCTTAATTCTTACGTATTTCTTTGTTTTATCATTCTTTCATTTCTTTTTAATTCTATCATTCCGTATTATATCAAAACCGGAACTCGAATTGCATTATGGTTGGACATCATGAATAAATTATCCCGAGTAAAAAAACCCGAGTGCGTCCACATTTGCGAATTAGCTAGCTAGTTCGCCAAATAGCTAGCTATTTCGCGAACTATCCCTAGTTGACTCGGGCTTGAATCTCGAGATTCTAGCCCACGAAATAGCTAGCTAATTGCGTCCACATTACAAATAATCTCGAGCTAGTTTTTATCGGGCTAATTGGCCAGATCAGAAATAGCTAGCTATTTTGTCTTGAGCTAGTGAAGACGGGCCTTGTTGTAGTGGCAAACTCATTTACAGCGCTAATTACCTTCTTGCCGGAAAGCAATGATAATTCTATTTAAAAAAAATTTTTTTCCAAGAGTTCCTGAGTATGATATGTGAAGAGTTCTTGTTCCTCTCCTTCCTTGTATTTTTACATGAATATAAGGATTGAGGAAATAGCTACAAAGGATATATATTTCGGGCCCATACATACCAATACATCATTTGACTTTGATAAGTGACGATCAACTCGTTAAAAGAAACAGGTCTTTACAGCTAGTAGTTAACTACAGTCGTCAAACCGTTTGTTCAAGATTATGAAGATGGCTTTTGGAGGTGTTTCTGTTGTTTTCTATGTTGCTGTTATCATGTTTGTGGTGCTCCTTAGTGATGTTAAACAAGTAAAAGCTGGTGAAATCATATTGACGAGCATTGGGGAGGACCTAACCCTCCCTTGTATTATTGGCGAGTCTGCTGGTGATATCAATTGGATTAAAGAAAACGAGACATCTCGAGACTACATAGCTGCCGTCGATTCGGGCTCTCCTTTCGGTAGAGTATATGAAAATTATAGAAATCGTTTTTCACAAGACTATGAAAATACGTCTGACCACAGATCATTTACGCTTCGTGTTCATAATGTCGACGAATCGAATTCGGGAAACTACACGTGCATTCTATACATAGACCGCTTTAATTTTATTAAAAAAGAAATATATGACGTAAGAGTTATGAAATGTACGGATTGCGTAGTCAAAGCTTCGTCGTACTCTGAGAAGATGATCGTAAGATGTAATCTCACTAATTTTCGTGGACATGAAATAGGGCGCCTATTGGATATCAAAATTAATAGTAAAGGGGAAAAAGCGTTTATTGAAAGGAATGTCTTAGCTTTGACTACATCTAGGGAACTGTTAAACAATGGAATGAACATTACGTTTAACCCATACCCTGACAGTAAGAATAACGGTTCTAACAATTACATAGTGTGCAACGTACCTCCTCAGCTGTTACCAACGGACCCTACACATAGATCCACCTCAACACAAATGATTGTTGCAATCACACAATCTGATTCATCTTCGTCATCATCAAGTTCAGATACTTCGAGTTTAGCTGATGAATCGTCTTTTCAGGCGGAAAGCGAGAACCCCATGGTAACGTTTGCAACGACTTCATTGAACTTTAGAAAAACAGCAACGTTTAACAATCCGTCAACAACAGAATATGATACATCGATCACAAAAAAGTCGTCTCCGATACCACCAATTTTAAGTTCGAAAACTGTTGATACGACTACATTGATAACGAAAACTAGGGCAGTGTCATTTAGAAAGCCGCAGGGAAACCTGGACATTGAGACCAGTGAAGGATTGAACAGCGACACCACAGTCATCATCATATCTGTTACAGGTTCTATAGTCATAATTTTTCTGATTGTGATCACCGTTGTTGTTCGATTTAGGCAAGCCCAAGACCGACATCAAAACAAACCATCAACAAACAAGTCAACGGAGGCGAATGGTGGGACTGATGGTAGACCTGCCCCGGACGAACCTGAATATGAGATGATACCAGAAATATCTCCGACGCGACCGTGTGAGCTGGTGGATAATATCTTGTACGAATCCAGCGATGAAATCATTGGGAAATCGACTTCGAGATCGTGTGAGCAGCCCGACTTCGTACTCTACACCGTACCAGAGAATACAGGAATCGTCAACCATATTGATAAGTCAGTTGTCAGCAACGATTATTGTTACTCAGACTATGATCTCCGTGACAATGGAAAGAACACCAGTCACGGAGAAGTGACGAAAGTAAGACAGGAGTCACAAAACCAATGTAAGGATTTCGATATGTCAGGCATAGATGCTGGCAATTGTGAAGGGGGTGATATCCCGCTCTACGCCGTGCTTGATAAAGGGACCGATGTCCTCAAGTAATACCATGAAATGACATCTATGCAATACCTGATTAAGGACAGGGGGATGCAGAAAGAAAAGGAAAGAAAGGGTTGCTAAATCTGTATGTCAAAAGTTTAAACCAAGTACTATGTGTTGTGTCATAAATTATCTTGATTTAGATTAAAAACAAACAAAAGAGCGAAATCTTCGATTACCAGTTTGCGCCGAAAGGGTGTGTGTAGAAGTGAGGGGCGGGGCATCGGAAAAATCCCTGAAAACAGGAGCTTCAAAAAGTAACAATATCGACGTTTTTCCACACTTTTTCCGAAATTTGGGATTTGGTATTTTAAAAGAAATTTTCAGGACAGAAATAATTAAATCAAGATTTACACAATATTTG
>CALNVZ010003426.1:4579278-4611537 GCA_940671915.1 Paracentrotus lividus | reverse complement strand
ATTACATGAGTGAACTTCAATCTTTGACGCCCTCTTATTCGCTTTAAAAAAAATTATTGTGCGCTTTCCTGTTATTTTCATGCTATTTGGGAAGAATATCATGTTAAAAAGCTCCACAAGAAAAGATTGCTCTAGAGTTGCCCTAATAACTATTAGGACAACTACAACGTCTGGAATTACTTGTTCTAAGAGCAGAGTCTTATAAGAGACGCAATAGCACTTGTTTTGATTGACAGAGGGAAGGAAAGAATCATGGAGAGTGCATCTGAGTTGTGAAATCGAGAGATAGAGAGACAATTATTTGATGGCATTGACAATGTCCAAAGATTTCAATGCCAATTTTTGTGTGAAATGGAGATGTTTAATTTATTACCAATCACATCACCGTGAAAGAGAATGGTCTGTGAAAACGTGGTCATGTATATAGGCACAGGATAGACACATGATGCTGTAGGTCCTTATGGAAAGGTGAGGATACAAAGAGGACAGACAAACTGTGTGTAAGTGTGAGGATTAAGAGCAGACCATGGACCATCTGCTGGTGTGTCCCCACTTAATTGAACCATGTAACCATGAAGACCAGGGTGGTGTTGCATAAAACTTTTTTTCTAACCTGAGTTTTCTCGGGTTAAAAAACTCAGCTTATGTAGACCTATTTCTTAGGTTATTCAACCTGAGTTTTAAAACTCCCTAAAAATTTATTGCATTAATACTTTTGAAAACTCTGGTATGTTTTTATGCAATGGAAAAAACAGTAAAAAATCTAGAAAAATATTGTAACCGGAGTTTTCGGACTTTAACCGGAGTTTTCAGATTTTAACCGGAAAAAAAACGGTTAGAAGTTTTATGCAACAGGGTCCTGGAAGGTTTAACTCCAAAGCAAAGTCCAACACTGGACTGGTGTAATATATATATAAGATACAATGTAGTCATCCAAAACGAAGACAAAGATTGTGAAAAAAGAAAACATATAGGCCCTAAATGATTTTCACGCTTTCAGGGTCACTTTGTCTTTTGATAAAAACTAAGACGAATCCGGGATCACTCCTTTAAGAGTGGATATTCTCACTTTTTTTAAAAAAAAGTGAGAGTTGGGGTCCATTCCAGCGAAAGACATGTGATGACATAAAAAGATATTTTTGTTATTAAGAACTGTCATAATTATTATAAAACAAAAGTAGTCTTTGATTGTTAATCGTTACAACATTTCATTCAGATCGTCAGGCATGATTAGTATTGATAAATGGATGACATAAATTTTTATGACGCTCGACTAAATTACTGAAGAGAAAATTAAAACTTTACAACGAACATCACACAAAATATTGTTTCTGTCATTCACTTCATGTTCTTTTCTGTATTCAGTATAACAAGAAAAAAAAACACTTTCATATATCATGTATTTTTTTTTTGGGGGGGGGGGGTACCATCTGATCGCTGATTTTCGTTTGTACTATAGCTCATAATGCCTGATTTTTAAGAGATTAATCTTGAACTTGAACTTTTATTTTAACAAAGGCCATAAGATGAGTGTGCCAGATAAACTACATAAATAAGTTTTGGGACAATTAAAATGTCGTGGACAACCATAAAAACTCTCTAAAATTAAGTCAATTTAGTTCATATTGTGCCCTATAAATAACAATAGGTTTTGGGATTCAAAATTGCAAATAAGCTCTATTCAGTGTGTTCCTAAAAAAGGTAACCGAAGTTCAAAAGTTAGTCATTTCAAAAGTGTATGGTTTATTCTTGCAATTTCTTTACTCAAATATTAAGTAACTCATCAGCTTTAGTTTGAGATATTGCCTCCTTCCAAATTGTCAAGGGTCACAGAGTTAAGGTCCTTTGAAGATGATAGGTACAAAACCCATTTTTTCCATTTTTTTCGTTTGTAGAGTCGAACCAACTATTTATAAGTTTTTCGTTTGATCGTTTTGGGGTTTGTTTTTTCACACAAAGTTTCAGTGAAATGCAATCTCATTTGCCAAAGAACCTATCTTACTGGCAATGAGATGGGGTCGCAATTATGAGTCTCTTGAGTCGTGGAGATGTCACGTTGACGTCTCCTGAGACTTCAGCGAGTCGTGGGAAAATCGAACAAAAGTTTTTAAAAAAGTAAATCTTTTAGTAGACGTCTTTAAGACGCGAGCAAGTAAAACAATTGTTAACCCGTTCGATTTCTTTCAATCGTTAGCAAGTTCCGACATCGTCTCCGCGACGTTGTGGATACTATAAAGGGACGTCGCGGCAACTCCACAAAGACGTCACAGAGACTTGCTCGCGTATTAAAGAAGTTTACTAATAGATTGACCATGTTTAACATTTGTTTGATTTTTCTCGCGATTTCCTGTAGACTCGCGGCGACCACTCCGAGACTCCAGAGACTCATAATCAAGAACCCATCTCATTGCCAGTGAGATAGGTCCTTTGACAATGAGATTGCATTTTATTGAAACTTTGTGTGAGAAAAAAAAAAACCAAAAAAGATGAAACCAAAAACTTAGGAAAAGTTGGTTTCATACCCTACAAACGAAAAACTTGGAAAAAGTGGATTTTGTACACATCACCTTTAAAGGGCCCTAACTCTGTGACCCATGACAGTTTGAACGTAAGCAATGTCTCAAATTAAAGCTGATGAGTTACTTGGTATTTTAGTAAACAAATCATAAGAATTAACCACGTCTTAACCACCTTTGAACTTCGATTACCTTTTTAGGAACACACTGTATAGAGCTGTTATGGGTTAAACTGTAAAGCTTATATGAATGCATAGTACTTCACAAATAAATCAAATAAAATCAAAGTATCGAGAAGAAGGAGAAATAGATTCCCTATTATATTTTGCGTAGGCTATAAGCCCCATGTGATTGTCATAATTCATAATGAAAGTTTCATCATCATTAATTTTTTTATTTACTTTCATCTTACGATATTCTTGGCAAGTTACTTCCTTGATGACGATCGGTCACAATGTTTAACCAACTACAGATAATGTTGGCCATTCAGTGTGATATTTAGTTCCGTCTGAAGTTCGTGTCGTCTGGTATGACTTGGGCTGTAGGACGGTTTATTGAGCGTGTTGAAGGGGATAGTTTCTTATTTCATTCAGTGACTATCACGCCGAGTATTGGCTTGTGGAACGGACTTTATGAACATTGTGATGTTTTACCAGCAGCAAAATATACTTGTTTCTTTTCTCATCTTGAGACAGAAAAAATAATTGGATTTTTTTGTTTCTTTGTCCCTCTTCCGTTTCTTTCAATGATTAAGAGTCAATTTCGCAAGACGGTATGTGACAGATTTTTAGGAAACTAATATTGTTTGTCTTTCATTGTGTTTGAGCGCACCATAAAATGAACGAATAATTATGATGATGGGCCGTACATACACACAAAAAATGAGAACCTGCTTATATCAGTGATCACACTCAAATATCCAAGTATTTTTGACAATATAGTGACACACATCCATGAGTGCTTTCACTCAATAAAGCTACTTTGAAAACGCACCTAATCGAGTATTTTTAATTTGACAATATAGTGACACACCAAAATGAGTTTATTTAATTAACTCATTTTATTGAGTAACATAACTAATTGTTTTGAGTACATTGCACAAACTAATCTAGTGAGTAACGCTTTACATACTCAGAGAGTCAGTAAGTAAAGGTTGCACAAACTCATCAACTTGCTTGTGATGAGTTTGTGCAACCTTTACTTACTGACTCTCTGAGTATATATGTAAAGCGTTACTCACTAGGTGAGTCCTATTCCTTTTTGTTTGTTTGTTTGCCTGTTTTTATAATGATATTTGGAATGTTTCGATGATATACACATCAGTGCATCAATTCACTCAAACCAATACACTGCATTACTCACTTCAGTGCATCAATTCACACAAACCAATACATTGCATTACTCACATCAATGCATCAAATTACTCAAACTGTGTACATGACTGACAAAGTAATGGGAATTAAATCCATGCATGGTAATCTAGCTGTTAGTGTTATCAGACGATGTATATCATCGGAACATTCCAAATATCATTATAAAAACAGGCAAAGAAATAAACAAAAAGGAATAGGACTCACCCAAAGACAATAAGAGCTACTCACTAGATTAGTTTGTGCAATGTACTCAAAACAATAAGTTATGTTACTCAATAAAATGAGTTAATTAAATAAACTCATTTTGGTGTATCACTATATTGTCAAATTAAAAATACTCGATTAGGTGCGTTTTCAAAGTAGCGTTATTGAGTGAAAGCACTCATGGATGTGTGTCACTATATTGTCAAAAATACTTGGATATTTGAGTGTGATCACTCATATATGCAAGTTCTCATTTTTTGTGTGTACGTTCCTCCTTGGATCTTGGCGTGCGCAGCCATATTGTGCGGTGGTCACATGTTTGGATTTCCATGGTCACATCACGTCTTAAGTGAAACGTTCAACTCTCCACGCCATACACAATAGAAAGTCGTAGATAGATGCAAGTTGTGTTGTGACCATCGCGGTCTATTGTCATCTTGTGCGACGAAGGGTTCGTTCATTTATGTTTGTGTGTTTTTTTTTCATGCAACAAAATGACACCGAAGACAAAATAGTACAAAAATCCACAGAAATAACACAAAAGCGACAACGTTGTGAATATACACCTCTACTTTGGATATTGGTGTTTGAAATATACCAATTAAACACACAATTTGGCGTTTCTATGGTCACTTTTAAGAGTGCTCAAAATGACGATTTATTTTCTTACTAAACCAAATATAGAAATTATATGTGCTTTTATCAAATCATAATTTTTTAATATCTCTTCCCTTTTTGATATTTTGAAAAAAATATGAAATGTTAATTAGAAGTTAACTGAACCGATACCGTTGTTGGTTTAAGGAGGATAGTTTTTTTGACTTGGGGACGCCCCTTTGAAATGAGGTAAAATTTTTTTTTTTTAACAAATAGAACCATAGATTCGTAACAAGTACATTTTCATCATTATGTCAATCGTTTATTTATGATTTTAATGTTGATATCAATCATCGAAATTAAAAATTTGGAGTGTGGAAATACAATGTATGTCTAAGTTTCGTTGGATTAATGCTGCAGTAAACAGGAAAAAATTAATTAATATTGTATTGAAACTCGCAGAAAATAAATGTCAGCGTGCCGTTAAGAGGCTATATCGCCGCGACTATCGGCCAAGTTTTCCAGTCCCATTCCGGTGTTTGGTAAAATTTCACGTGGGTTTCACAAAGTATATTCCAGGATGTGTCTCCAAGTTAAAAAAACTATCCTCCTTAAACCAACAACGGTATCGGTTCAGGTAACTTCTAATTAACATTTCATATTTTTTTCAAAATATCAAAAAGGGGAGAGATATTGAAAAACTATGATTTTATAACCCCAAAATTCGTCGTTTTGATCAGGCTTCCAAGATGCATAAATAACTGAGCGAAATAATTCCCAATTGTTTGTTGAATTAGTTTATTTGATACACCAATCTCCAAATTCAAGATGCATATGCACCATTTTGCCACTATTGATGTATTTTGTTTTTTTTAAATTTTGCTGTCTAACTCGTTTCTACTGCTTGAGAAAAACATTACAACAAATTACCGACCGCTCGCGTTGCCCACGAAACTAGCGTGCGCGCGCACCTCAAACCAACATGGCGTCCTACGCCAGGAGAACACCAACCAATAGGCGAGAAACGTACGTGGAGATTTCCTGAACTTGAGAACTCACTCATTATCAACAGTATATCTTTATGTGTATATTTTGTATAATAATTTCTGCGTGCACTTGCGTGCATCTTAAATAATTGACTTTTATATTACTCATTTCATGGTTATTTCTCTTCGCTGGTACCCGTTATGCCCACAAAATGTAAAGATGCCATTATTAAGAACTAGACAAGCCAAATTAGAACCTGAATTTCTTTTGCTCTTCCCGATAATCTGTCTCTAAATAAAAATGTTGTTATGTTGAAACATGTGAAAGGCATGTTTAAAACACGTGTTATTAATTAAAACACAATTCTTCAAAGGAAAATGGCATGGCGGCTCCGAGGATAGAACCTTTGATCTCTTATAGTTACATATCCTGTCCTAGTTGGGGATACCGCGGACAATTGTAACACAGGGCAATTGTAACAGAGGCTCCCATTCCTAGCAGAAATACGCTACAATATTAACCTGTACAGAGTATGTGCATTTCATCACTCCACATGATGTTTGAGTGTAAACAGGTTTAACGGTTCCTCGGACTTTTTACAGCCAAAAAAAAAAAAAAAAAAAAAAAAAAAAAAAAAAAAAAAAAAAAAAAAAAAAAAAAAAAAAAAAAAAAAATCGTTTTTTGAGCAGGAAAGTAATATCTCACACTACCCAATGTTTTTCTTCTGGACAAATATGTGTTTTAAGCTATGGCTGTCATTTTTATTTATTTAAAAATTATATTATCGGGCCTGTAATTTGCTAAAGTTTCAACAATGAGTACCTGAGCTAAGAAAAAAAATCTCTCCAAACATGGTCGCCACATCAGGGGCAATAGTAACAATTCCGTTAACTAAGTACCCTTGCCCCGTACCTAGCCCCGGGACAATTCAGCGCGCTGCCATCACCCGTACAGAGCACGTAAACTGCTACAATAACCCTATACCATGCATATAGCAAGTGGAAAATATAATGTAATTTGAGTCAAGCATTGTCATGTTTTATTATAATTAGCTTATGTGGTAATGTTCAAACCTATGATCTGTCAAGTGCATAGCTTTGATAAAGAAAACTAAATCAATTTCATGTGTTACAAATGCCCCATATGTCTGTTACAATTGCTCCTGGTTTAGGGGCAATAGCAACACTCGACCTCTTGTTTTGAAATGATAATGGCTTCAAAATAACTAGTTTTACTTAACCCAAACCTATTCATATGTCGAGCTAAGATATGCATGTTTCGTTTGAATCAGTTTTAAGTATTTAGCAATAATAAAGTTGATACATCCATGATAAAATAGACCCGTTTACCGGCATATTCAAATTTTACGCATGCTTTTTATACAAAGGTTGTTCGGCAGTCATCTTTTGATTTCTTTAATTCTAAATGGCCTTTACTCTATTTCGTTTCTGCCTTTCTCAACTCTCATTTAATCTGCCTATCCAATTTACTTGTTCTAATTGAAAATAAGATTTAATAGCCAATATTTAATTAGATATACTTCAATACCAAACTTCATTGTTATAATATTTACAATTTCTTTCAGATTACTTTCAAAATCAATTTCAATTTCAGTCACAATGTTTTTAGTTGTTGATTGTACAAGGAAGTACAAGGGAATTCTGCTTGGTAATACATTTTGATATAGTAAAAGTATATTAAGCAAACATCCTATAAAACATACGAAGGCACTGCTCAGTCATTCAAGTTTTAAAATTAAGTGCATAGATATAAAAATAGATAAATGAGCAGGGAAAAGCAATAATAACATTCGATTATTATAGATAAAACCTCAATAACATAATGCTGCATTGATGAAAAGTAAACCAATGATCCATGTAAAAATGGACAAATGATGAATAGGACTTTAACATATTCGAATAATCTCAAAATGCAAATCAGAAGGAATGAATGTATACTGATGCAAAATCTCTCTCTGTCTGTCTGTCTCTCCCCCTCTCTCTGGCTCTCTCTCTCTCTGTCTCTCCCCCCCTCTCTCTCTGTCTCTCTCTCTCTTCTCCCCCCCCCTCTCTCTCTCTCTCTCCCTCCCTCTCTCTCTCTCTCTCTCTCTCTCTCTCTCTCTCTCCATCTCTCTCTTTCTTTCTTTCTGTCTGTCTGTCTCTCTCCCTCTGTCTTCAACTTCTCAGCTAAAGTGACAGAAAATGGTACTTTCGATACTCAAATGTCTATTCATTGATACATTTAACTGCTATGCATGAATATTATCATTTCACAGAGTATTGTATGTACATAGCATGATATTTTGTGCATATAAATGTTATACGGTAGGTTGAAAAATCAATTACTGAGTCATATAATTTATGTTTTCATCATGATTGATGTCAAATTTCCCTGTGTGTTATTGTTTAATATGACCAATAATAATCCCTTTCTAATATGGCTATATATAGGCTGATAGTTGAAGCGCAACTGACATACAGCGCGTCCCCAAAATGTCCCTCTGATTGGCCGCTAAATAACATCTAAATAAAGAATTATTGCAAATTTCATATGCATGTTTTCAAAGCCTCATAATTCTGTGATTCTTGTGAAAATTTTAAACGTTTCGTTTCATTGGTTTGGAATAGACAGGCTTTTTTTGTAAGAGTAGTCATTTTTGGCCCATTCCAAGTTTGATGAATAGGAATACATTACAAAAATGCCATACACTATTTTGTGCTGCACTAACCCTTTTACTTCAGTGTAGCAACTGTGATGTTCATTCTTTTGTTTTCAAGGAGCAATGCCATATCTTATTGGCCATGAGTCTAGACTAGTTGGAGATTGGAGTCTTGAGAGTCATAGAGATGTCTCCTAGGTCTCTGGGGAAGTGTGTGGATATTGAATTAAAAGTCTGGAAAAAAAAACTTTCCAGTGGTAGCTGTCCACAGTCAACCTGACATCGCCGATACTCTGTTGTCTACTCGTGATAGACAAAATTGGTCACGACTAGTTCGCGACTCCAGTCTCTGTAGTCTTGATGACGTCGCCGCAACCTCTTCTGGGTCGCCAGGGAGCCGCCCAAAAATCAATTGAAAAAAAGCCAGACATATTTGATTTGTTTTTCGAAAAGATTTTTCCACTTTTAATACAAGCAAGCAAGGTCTTTTAATTGATATTTTGGGGCGGCTCCCTGGAGACCCAGAAGACGTGGCGACATCTTCAAGACTACAGAAAGTGGAGTCGCGACCGACTTAGCGTATCACTAGTAGACAAAAGAGTTTCATCGATGTCAGGTTGACTGCAGCTAGCAACTGGAAAAACTATTTTTAAAGACTTTTATTTCAATTTCCACACACCTCTCCGGAGACTCAGAAGACATTCTTGAGACTCAAATCGGGAACTAGGCTAGACTCATGACCAATAAGATATGGCATTGCTCCTTGAAAACAAAGTCACAAGCATCACAGTTGTTAAGCTGTAATAAAAGTGAAGCACAAAATAATGTATGGCATTTTTGTAATGTATTCCTTTTCATCAAACTTGGAATGGGCCAAAAATGACTACTCTTACAAAAGAGCCTGTCTATTCAAAACCAATAAAGCGAAACATTTGAAATTTTCACAAGAATCACACAATTATGTGGGCTTTCAAAATATGCATATGAAATTTGCAATAATTCATTATTATAGAAGTTATTTAGCGCCCAATCAGAGGGACATTTTTGGGGGACGCGCTGTATTGCTAATTTATCTGCATCGCCTTTTATCATTGATATATCCGTCTTTTTAAGTTCCAAGTTTGACATTCTATAAACGGAAGTGTAAAAAATTATGACTATGCCTATGATATTTCAATATAATTATCCATAATGGTTGGTGAAGAGATCAGACACACACAAACCCTGAAGCTCATAAAATAAACGAAAACGAAACCATCCCATCATCATTATTTATCCTAACGACGCACAGTGGGCCAGGCGTCAGCAAAAGTGCGCCAGAACTGGTTTCTGATCACCTAACCATTTTTTTTTTTTTTCTCAGCAAAGATATCAACCTCTAGAACATTTCCATAAAATATTTCATCATGAAATTGATTTTTAGTTGGTTATTTTTCTTTGAAATGCCCAGAAAATGACTTGTTAGTGGTACACCATGTGTAAATGACAAATTTTCGTTATTTGGTATTTTTTACTAAATGGGTAGTTCAATATATTTAAAATAAAATTTGCTTGTTTAAGAATGATCATTTTTAGTGCCCATAGAATTTAAAAACAAATAATTAATCCATTCGGAAGTAATTTTGGGAGAAACCACTAAATAATGGGGGAAAATTGCATTTTTAAAAAATTCATATGCATACATTTTCAAAATTGCTGCCGATTGCTGCGCTAAAAATACAATAAGAGTCTTTGTTATAGTTTATGCTTTACATCAATACCAAAATTAGCTGTAGCCTTCTGCAAACTTCGGAGATATAACAAATTTTTCATCCGCATGTTCGCCTATTTTACCGTCAAAATCTGCTAAAAGCGATAATGCGCACGTACTGCACACACAAAAGTCTCACTGTAAGTGGCGTAAATATTTCAATCGAAAGCCGAAAAACCAAAACAACTAAAACACATGAATACAATGATTTTCATGAAATACAGACATGTGTGCTCATGGGGTATTATTATAGTCTTTAGACTGTTAACCCTCCCCCCCCCCCAACCTATCAATTTCATGACCATCTGAATTGATCTCAATCTTGAAATAGTATTATGGTAATTAATTGGGGGCTCACCTATGTCATAATAGGTTATTATCGTTTGTTTCCAAACAATAATTATTATGTAATAAAGTCATACCCGATCATTCTTAAATTATGACTTGTATTCACATAAATGTTTTGCTACTTCGATCAGGAGAGCATGTAAGACTGCCTACTTATAACACATTTTAACTGTGTCTTTATCATTATACTCTCTTTCATTTTTATATTTATAATTTGATGTCATTGTTTTTTTTTTTTTTTTTTTTTTTGTCTTTCGAATTTCTGTAATTTCTGGACCCCATGGAAGATCAGCATTGTTATGTTTACAAAGCTGAATGGGCCACGAAGCCATTTGTGCTTCTTTTAATTTTTCTAAATTATATGTTTATATGATAACTGTATTTTTTTATTGTTGCGATTTGGAAAATACAATACAATACAATACAATAAGTTCAATTAGAGAAAGAATCCTAAATATATAAATTGCAATAACTTTTCCGTCATAATCAAGAACAATAGTTAGCCAAAATCAAAATGATTTTCTAATTATTTGATGAATAGGCCTAGGGTACATGCAGGTAATATGGACCCCCTAAGCTCATTTGCCTAATTTGCATAAAATTACAAAATGACACACAGTCTAATCTTTGTTTATATGAATCAATAACTACTGCTCTAACTTTTATTGTGAAGAAAAACAATTATCACCAACCCCCCTGTCTGCAATATTCAAATGTTGACGTCATTACCAAAGTGCCCATATTACCTGCATGTGCAGGTAATATGGGACATGTATTTAATGTACGTTTTAAAAACTACAATTACTCTACCATGTCTGGAATTTGCTTTAAATGTTGAAAATCATTAACTTTAAGATATAATTTGAAATTATAAGACCCTTCAGTAAAACCTTTGACTATATATTTCATTGTTATGTATTTTGTATATTATTTCCTTTTTTAATATTATTTTAATATTATTTTCATTATACAAGTCAATATAGGCCTACAATAAGTTATTTATATTAATTATATACTGTGAATATACCCTAAAAAATCGTAGCAAAGAGATTGATGCCTCATCCCAATACTAAGTACCAAAATCATTTCCGCCATTTTGGATGTCCCATATTACCTGCACTAATGTTGCTGTGTCAGGCAAGCATTTAATGCAACATTGCACCCCTTCACTAAAACAAATTGACCTGTACACGCTAGTATGATCAAAATGAAACTATAAGCTTACTAAATATACAAAACAATTGAGGTTACCCCCTCAAACACTCTTTCACCATCACATTCTGTGAAATATCAAATTTTACATCAGGGTAAAAAAATGCCGTAAGTTTTACCTACCTTTTTGGTTTTCAGCAATTTTCTCAGAGAAATTTCGGCATTAGATGCTCTCACGACCATATATTTACGTATACAGTTCATATGAACAACATTATGGTGCTCACACCGGTCATCGGTCACCGGTCGACGGTCACGACATGATTTGCTTCAGGTATCCCATATTACCTGCTGTCCCATATTACCTGCATGTACCCTACAGGGCCCGTATTCCATAAACTATACTTAAGCAATTTGTCTTAAGTCCAAGTATTTTTCTAAGATTTTGTCCAGGAATAAAAATTCTTAGCCTTTATACCAAACACAATAAGCACTTTGTATGAGGTCAGAAAGCATCAAGCAAAAGTCTGAATTTTATTCATATCGTCATTTTTAATTTTTGTGGTCTCAAATGAGCTTGCCATATAATCCACATTAAAGTTAAGCCACTAGGTAGTAGGCTTAAAGTTAGGATAAAATTCTCATTTGTTATGTGCGATTTGAAGGCGCAATACCATTTAAGACTTTTGACTTAGCAAAAATCTAAGAATTTATGCTTCACTGCCAAAAAAGGGCTCGAACAGAATTCTTAGTAAGGCATATTTATGGAATACGCATTTTAAAGATAAGCAAAAATGCTTAAATTTCATGCTTTTATGGAATACGGGCCCTGGTCTCATCAGGTAAGCCGTATTTGTATGAATAAAAAGAGAGACTCCCCTTTCATTTAATGAAAGGGGAGTCTAATAGCCCGTAAAACCCCATTAAAATTTAAAATAATATATAAATCTCTCTCATATGAAAACGTGAACAATCAAAAAGGACAGTGTTATTTTATACCAAACACGCACAGTTCCACTACAGTGCACTAACGACCAGAAAGAATCTTACGGGAAATGTGTGTACTGGGTATAGACTCTCTCTACGTCTGACCGTCGATATCGCGATAACAATGCCCTGAATAAAGACCGTGTAAAAGGAGAGTGCAAGCTGTGCAGTCAGGATCGAAGTATTTTATCATGATATTTTTTTTTATGATATCAAAAACGCGGGGGAAAATATTGACCAATCACAAAGAAGTTAAAATCATTGGAAAGAGAAATTAATATATTTACTTCACTCAGCGTAACTAGGAAATCGATGCGCTGCTGAATTTTACAGAAAGCTTTTAGTGACTGCTGTTTGACCAAAATATCATTTTCACACAGAAAAACGACCCAAAAATGACTAAAATGGGAGATTTTAAAGCTCAAAACGCGAGGGTTAGGGGTAAAAAAATATTCTTCCCAAGGTTTTATCTTGTTTTATATACATTAACCCTCATAAAACCTGTGTAACTAAGTAAATGATCTTCTCGATTTTTTTTTATTCCAGTATATTCAACAAAACTCCCGTTTTTCGGGCATTCCTTCCATTGACAATCGGTGCGTGAAAATGGTTTTCCTAGAAAGAAGCCCCAACGTTTTCATATGCTAAAAAAAAGGCATTTTTCATCGTCAAGTAAAAAAAAAGTATGTTAATGAAGTCAGATAATTTAAAAGATACTCTAATCATGTTAACAATGTTTCCGTGGTCTATAAACCCCATACACACCTCACTTATGAAAATAATATCAGTTAGGCCTATGTAACTTTTACAAAGAAATCCGCTCTCACCAATCAGAAATGGGTATTTTAATGACGTCATAGACATTTGAAAATACTTTTATGGTGTTTCTCATGTCTTGAAACCCCCTATAAGTCCCACTAATCAAAGTAAAATGAATATGCCTATGTGTTACTATTGATATTTGTCTTGTCCAATCAGAAAAAGAGCATTTTAATGACGTCATAAGTTTTTGAAATTGTTCTCATTGAATTCCGCGGGTCTGAAAACCATAGAAGGACTTCTCTTAAGAATTTAGTTATCCGTCTTCGGTGAGGAATTAGTTTTGTCGCACTTTTAGTTCATTCTGGCCCACTGTGCGACGACTGGTAAAAGTTGAAGGGGCAACGAAAATAGCTTCCTTATCACAATGATCACGTGAAGTTTTAGCTTATGAGTATGGGAAACGTATATCTTCGTAAAAGTTCGTTTCAGGAATGCTTTTTGTATGTTTTATTTTACTTTCTTACTCCTCAGTAGGCCTAGTTAAAACACTACGTCGTCTCTGCCCTTTTATTAAATGACATCATACATGTACTTACCGTATGGGGTATGGAAAGGTTTTGTGACTCTTTTGCAAATATAATTATGCAATCTATATAAAATGTTTTACTTAAAGGAGAATCATCCCCTCAGAGAAATTTAGCTTCAGTGAATGGAGACAAACCCCAAAAACATATTGGGAAAGTTTCAGAAAAATCAGGCAATGAATAAGAGAGATATTAATTTTTAGATTTTGAGATCACTTACGATATGGAGATCCTCCAATTGGCAACGCGACCATGATGTGTGATGTAATGCCTGGAGACTTGTAAATATATGAAAGTCATAATATATCAGGAAAAGAAAAGCTGTTTTATCATTAGAATGAAAATAAAGAGACATTTTGAATAGTTTTTGTGCACACCATATTGGGAGTTCTCCCTTTGTGACATCACAAATGGTGACCGCGTTGCCAATGGGAGATTTCCTATGTCAGTAGAGATCTCAATATTCAAATTTTCTTATCATTTATCCGATTTTCAGCAAATCTTCACTAATATGTTGCAATAATTCATTATTATAGAAGTTATTTAGCGCCCAATCAGAGGGACATTTTTTGGGGGACGCGCTGTATTGCTAATTTATCTACAAAGGGATAATTCTCCTTTAAAAGAATGCATACATTTTCATAATGCTTTCCCGCAATCTGGTTCTTGTTAATACATATTCCAATAAAGGACGTTGATTCCACCAAATCCAATGCGGTAAGATTAAGTAACACTTGTCCTGATATGACATAACGTTTTTGTTTACTTTGAACATGTTGAATAAACTTTTATTGACATTGATTTGTTTTTTGTTTGTTTGTTTGTTTGTATTTTTTTTTTTTTTTTTGCATTAGGCCTACCTTTAATGCAAAGAAGTACTTAAAGAAGACTGGAGAGCGATTCACGTCGTCTTACGTCATCAACACGCACGACCAATCACAACCGATCGAACCTTTTATAATCTGATCGAAATCGAATCAAATTGCTTGCAAAATATATAAAGCCGTTGTCGTTACATGAATATTTATATCCCACAAGAACTTGCAACCAAATGTAGAATTCCCCTCATATATTTAACGCTGATCATGATATTTAACGGATGTAATTCCACGATTTTGTATAGCATGGAGGGGGACTCGTCCCTGCTTAACTTCTCTTATCCGTGCAACATTTCCAGAGTGACATTACAATACGGAAACAGATCTCCGGGTTTCAGTTCGGCATATCCAGTCTATACGTCTTTGCCTCCGAACCAGAACCTTACAAATAGAAATAGGAGTGGACAAAATGAATGCTTCGTGCATCTTACAATTGAACCCATCTCTAGACATGACGCGGGTACATACATCCTCACCGCATACAATCAGGATGACCAATATATTTATGACAAGAGGGTAGGTTTAAGAGTTCGTTACCCACCTGGTGCGGCATCCTGTGACTCGGGTGATGTGTCCATCGAAGGCGAATGGATCAGACTGCACTGTTCGGCTCCAGTTGGGAATCTAGCAGGGCAGATTGTCTGCTACCAAAATGGTAGAAGACTTCCTCCGCTGACACCACCCCAAGAAATTGGTTCGAAACTGAACCAGGTCATATTGGCACGTTTAGATGATGACACTGTATACTGTTGTTCGTCCACCTTGCAGCAGACCAAAGAGAGGTGTGAATGTAGGGATAGCCAATGGAATCTTAATACATCACTTAATTTTGCAGATCCTTGTCCCGTTATTACTTCTCCATACGCTACCGAGATGGAATGGATATATGAACCTTCTACAGAAGTAGCGTTGATATCTTGGCGTAACTCAACAGTTGTAGATGATGGGATACATGTAATCCACCAATATTTGGTAATTGCGATAAGTTTCATCGTTGTAATAATGATTGTAACTTGTTTTACCTGCTTTGCAGTGATGTACCCCAAAATATCGAAGCTTTGGTCTCTGTTGATTAAAAAACCAGCCGAAGAAGAGAATGCAGTTGAAACCGATAGACTACCAAATGAAATTGAAATTGGTGTATGATTTTCAATTGGTCTCAACTGGGATTCAATTTGGACCAATTGGTTTAACCCTAATTAGATTGGGGTATTTTGGAGGCTGCAAAGACTGAGGGGGGGGGGGGGGTAAATTGCCCCCCGCGACGGACGAAAATCGACATGCACATCACCCATGACATAATCTAAAGAAATGTATATTTGATTGCTCAAAAATTATTGAAATTTATTTTTAATTAATTAATTAGTTATTCTAATTTATGTATGGGATTAAATTTGGGCTGTAAATCATTAAATAAAGCTTTAGAAGTGCTAATTTTTTGTTGAAAGACTCTTTGTGGGATTCTGATCAAATGCACATTAAAAAAGGATAGGGTACATGCAGGTTATATGGGCCAGCAGGTAATATGGGCCACCTTAAGCAAATCATGTCATGACCGTCGACCGTCGACCGGTGACCGGTGTCAATTTTGCTCTATGTATTGAATAGAGACCTGAAGTTTAGGATCAATTTGGCCTCCATAGTTTAAAGACCGTATGTTGCCCAGTAATTTTAAATAATTATGAATGGAAGATGAATATCTATCTATCTATCTAGCTGCTTATCTATCCTTCTGCTTCCCTCCCAAGTTTAAGCTCAATTTGGCGCCAACTAATCATTTAGCGCCCCCTAAATGTTAGTTTGAATTGGCGCCATACATGTACGATTTAGGTGATTAGATGCCCCTGGGAAAATGCAAAAATAAATGTAACGTGTATTCAAATAAATTTAAATGTCTTGATGATGAGTATCCTATAATGCAAATTATGGTCAGAGGAAAAACACAGGCGAGAGCAGAATTTGGATGTCTTTGAATGATGAAAAAACATGGCAGTGCATGCGTTCTTCAGGAACACAATGTAATAACTCATTGGGGGGAAAAAAATGATGCGAGCGCGTAGCGCGAGCCGAAATTTTGCTATGTATAAATTTTGCTATGTATATATGCAGACCAGGAGGAATTAAAAATTCTAGAGACCATATTTCAAATACCAAGTTGTTGCCCCTTAGTTTCAGGTAAATTTGGCACACCTCCCTAAATTCAAAATAAAGTTGGAGCCCCTAAGTTTAAAATAAATTTGGCATCCCCAAGTCTCAGGTCAATTTGACGCCCCTACGTTTAAGCTCAATTTGGCACCCCCTAAGATTTAGGTCAAGTTGAAATGCAAAAATGAATGTAACGTGAAATCAAATAAATTGAAATGTTTTGATGGTTAGAATCCCATAATGTAAATTTTGTCAAGAGGAAAAACACAGGCGAGCGCGAAGCATGAGCGGAAGTTTTGATGTATTCAAATGATTAGAAAACAGGACATTTCATGCGTTCCTCAGGAACGCAATGTAATAATTCATTGGGGGGGGGGGAATGATGCGAGCGCGAAGCACGAGCGAAAATTTTGCTATGTATATACAGACCCGGATGCATGAATTTTGAAATTTTGCTCTATCATAAAGACCATATTTTAAAAACTTATTTGTTGCCCCCGTAGTTTCAGGTATATTCGGCGCCCCTTAGTTTCAGATCATTTGGGCGCCCTATAAGTGTGAGCTCAATTTGCCGCCCCTAATTTTAAAATCGATTTGACGCCCCCTTAACTTCAATTCAGTGCCCCCATAAGTTTCAGGTCATCTTGGCGCCCGTACGTGTTAGCTCAATTTGGCGCCGCTAATATGTTGAACATAAATTTGAAATGCAAAAAAAAAAAAAAAAAAAAAAAAAAAATGTATATAAATGAAATTTGTAACGTGAACACAAATAAATTCAAATGTTTTGACGGTTAGAATCCCATAATGTAAATTCTGGTAAAAGAGGAAAAACATAGACGTGTGCAAATAGGGAACGGAAGTTTTGATGCATTCGAATGATTAGAAAACAGGACATTTTACGCGTTCCTCTACACAATGTAATAAATCAATGGGAAAAGATGATCCGAGCGGGAAGCGCGAGCAAAAATTTTGCTATGTATATACAAACCAGGAGGCATGGAATTTTAAAATTTTGCTATTTCTAGATAGAGACCATTTTAAGACCCCTTCTGATTTTTCTTTGTTTTTTGTTGTTTTTTGGGGCCCCTTAGTTTCAGGTAAATTCGGCACCCCTCCCTAAGTTTAGGATATAGTTGGAGCCACTAAGTTTAAGGTAAATTTGGCACCCCTAAGTCTCAGGTCAATTCGGCGCCCCTACATTTGAGCTCAATCTGGCGTCCTTTAATTTAAGATTGATAAGGCACCCCCTTAACTTCAGGTTAAATCAGCGCCCCTAAGTCTCAGGTCAATTCAGCGTCTCTTAAGTTTCAGATCATTTTTGCGCCCTTACATTTGATCTTAATTTGGCACCTTTACGTTTAAGATCATTTTGGCGCCCCTCTAGGTTTAAGTTCGATTTGGCGCCCCCTAGATTTAAGGTCGATTTTGCACCCCTAAGTTTAAGGTCGATTTTGCACCCCTCCTAAATCTAAGGTCGATTTGGCGCCCTTAAGTTTAAGGTCGATTTGGCGCCCCAACCTAAGTTTTGGGTCAATTTGACGCCCCCACGTTAAGCTCATTTTGGCCCCCCTCTAATTTTAAGTTTGATTTGGCTCCCCCTAAATTTAAGGTCGATTTGGCGTCCCATTGAAGGTCAATTTGGCGCACCTATGTTTAAGCTCAATTTGGCGCCCCTTAGTTTAAGGTCCATTCGGCGCCCCTAAGATTATTTGCGTTGCTTATTTTACTCTCGATTTGGCGCCCCTAAATTTTTCTAATTGCGCCCCTTCCCCTCCCCCTTTTTTCAATTTGGCGCCCTTACTTAATTTAAGGTCGATTCGGCCCCCTAAGTTTAATATTAATTAGGCGCCCCCTCAGCTTCAAGTCAATTTGGCGCCCCCATCTAAGTTTCGGGTCGATTTGGCGCCCCTACGTTTAAGCTCAAATTGCTCCCCTAAGTTTAAGGTCAATTTGGCGCCCCTTAATTTACTGTCGATTTGGCGCCCCCCTAAATTAAAGGTCGATTTTGCGTCCCCCTAATTTTAAGGTCAATTTGGCGCCCCTTAGTTTACTGTCGATTTGCGCCACTAAATTTAAGGTCAATTTGGCACCCTTTAGTTTTACTGTCGATTTGGCGCCCCCCCCTAAATTGAAGTCGATTTGGTGCCCCTAAGTTTAAGGTCAATTTGGTGCCCCTTAGTTTACTGTCGATTTTGCGCCCCCCTAAATGTAAGTCGATTTGGCGCCCCCTAATTTTAAGGTCGATTTGGCGCCCCTAAGTTTAAGGTCAATTTGGCACCCCTTAATTTACTGTCGATTTGGCGCCCCCGTAAATTTAAGGTCGATTTTGCGTCCCCCTAATATTTAGGTCGATTTGGCGCCCCTCAGTTTAAGGTCGATTTGGCGCCCCTTAGTTTACTGTCGATTTGGCGCCCCTAAATTTAAGGTGGATATGGCGCCCCTTAGTTTACTGTCGATTTGGCGCCCCCCCCCCCCTAAAGTAAAGGTCGATTTGGCGCTCCTAAGTTTTAAGGTCAATTTGGCGCCCTTAGTTTACTGTCGATTTGGCGCCACTAAATTTAAGGTCAATTTGGCACCTTTAGTTTACTGTCGATTTGGCGCCCCCCCTATATTGAAGGTCGATTTGGTGCCCCTAAGTTTAAGGTCAATTTGGCGCCCCTTAGTTTTACTGTCGATTTGGCGCCCCCCCCTAAATGTAAGTCGATTTGGCGCCCCTAATTTTAAGGTCAATTTGGCGCCCCTTAATTTACTGTCGATTTGGCGCCCCCCTAAATTTAAGGTCGATTTTGCGTCCCCCTAATATTTAGGTCGATTTGGCGCCCCTCAGTTTAAGGTCGATTTGGCGCCCCTTAGTTTACTGTCGATTTGGCGCCCCTAAATTTAAGGTGGATATGGCCGCCCTTAGTTTACTGTCGATTTGGCGCCCCCCCCCCTAAAGTAAAGGTCGATTTAGCGCTCCTAAGTTTTAAGGTCAATTTAGCGACCCTTAGTTTACTGTCGATTGGCGCCCCCCCCTAAATGTAAGGTCGATTTGGTGCCCCCTAATTTTAAGGTCGATTTGGCCCCTAAGTTTAAGGTCATTTGGCGCCCCTTAGTTTTACTGTCGATTTGGCGCTCCCCCCCCCTAAATTTAAGGTCGATTTGCGTCCCCCTAATTTCAGGTCAATTTGGCGCCCCTAAGATTAAGGTCAATTTGGCGCCCTTTAGTTTACTGTCGATTTGGCGCCCCCATTTTTTTAAGGGTGCCCCTTCCCCCTCTCCTTTTCTCTCTTTTTCTTTTTTTCTTTTTTTTTTTTTTTCTTTCTTTTCTTCCTTCCTCTTTCCCCCTTTTTCCCTTCCTCTTTCCCCTTTTTCCCTTCTCTTTTTTTCCTCCTTTTTTCTTCTTCCCTTTTTTTTTCTTTCCTTTTCTCCTTTTTCTTCCCCTTTCGGCCCCCCTACACGCCCCCGGGGGCCGGCCCGTAAAGCCCCCCCCCCAGAATACGCGCATGGGTGTGAGCACTATAATGTTGTTCATATGGGCTGTATACGAAAATATATCGTCGTCGTGAGAGCATCTGATGCCGAAATTTCTCTGAGAAATTTGCTGAAAACCAACAAGGTAGGTAAAACTCACGGCATTTTTTAAAAACCCTGATGTAAAATTTGATATTTCACAGAATGTGATGGTGAAGAGTGTTTGAGGGGTAACCTCAATTGTTCTGTATTTTAGTGACCATTCTTGGTCACGTGTGTGACTGAAATTATGCAAAATCTTGACTCTAAATGCATTAACTCTAACAATTTTAAAGATATACTGATTTAATGTTTATATCATGCTAATATATGTTGTTGGCATCATTTGGAAATATTTTTTGATATTTACAATATGCATGTTCAAGGTCAGAGGTTAAAAGAATGGGTCACGTGTGTGTGACTTCACAGAACGGCATGATTTTGAAATTCCTGTGAGTTTTTAAAATATGAAATGTTCTTATTGCTGTGAGATATGCATTATGGACCTGTTATCAAAATACTACAGTATAGGAGTCATCTCTGAAATGTCCTTTTTATATATACAGTGTGTCCCACAAAAATGCTAATGGCATTTTAGATGGGTATAATATTAAGATTACGAATTATATTGTTTATATCTTTGCACCCGTAAACTACAAGTCGTTTTCTACAACTGGATGAATTTATGTCATATGTTTAAGAATCACTAAGATATGAGCATTTTGTCATTACACATCAGGAAACCCTCTCATCAAAGTTTGTAGTGCGTAGTACGTATGTGTCGAATAAAACAAACCCAAGTTTGATCATTAATACTTTGAAAAAGTTTCAGTAGTAATTATGAAATTTATACCACTGTAAAGTGCAACTCATTTACCATTTTAATGACAACTCTCTCAGCTCACCCATATCACGTATCACTGAACCCATTGTTCTGAAATGTCTTGCAAAATTGTGAGTGGTTCACTTTCACGCTCATTGATGATCAAAGTCGGGTTTCCATTGAGGCAACCTTTGAATAATGCAAAAAAAAAAACCTTGAAGTACACGTACATAATTATATTATTTGTTTATTCTTCTCCTTGAAATACCATCTCGGTAAGTTGGCAGTGTTATCCTATTGCAGTTGTTATGTACATGTACTTTTTTTTGGTCTCGTTTATGTTTGAGTCTCATCATGATATCAATTTGTTAAACACAGTGTATGTCTTTCACATACATGCCGTGTTTTTACACGAGAATATATTATGTTTTGTATACATTTGTTAGTGCCTTTTGTATCTTTACTGTATATACATGTATGTATGTTATGTCAAATCCGAAATGTAAATGTATAACTTATTTACACCGTATGTCTTCCATTTACATGCCTTCTTTTTACATGAAATATATTTTGTTTTTACATTTGTTAGTGCCTTTGTATGTTTTACTGTATACGTGTATTTTATTTCAAATATGAATGTATAACATGTTCAACACCGTGTATATGTTTTTCATTTACATGCCCTTTTAATTTTACATAAGAATATTTTTGTTACACATTTGATATCTTTGTATGATTTACTGGACAAATGTATTTCATTTCAAATTTCAAATTAGAAAACTAATAAGGTTTTTTTGTCAATTTGCAACCCTTAATTACTGTCGATTTGGCGCCCCCGTAAATTTAAGGTCGATTTTGCGTCCCCCTAATATTTAAGGTCGATTTGGCGCCCCTCAGTTTAAGGTCAATTTTGGCGCCCCTTAGTTTACTGTCGATTGGCGCCCCTAAATTTAAGGTGATTGGCGCCCTTAGTTTCTGTCGAATTGGCGCCCCCCCTAAAGTTAAAGGTCGATTTGGCGCTCCTAGTTTTAAGGTCAATTGGCGCCCTTAGTTTACTGTCGATTTGGCGCCACTAAATTTAAGTCAATTGGCACCCTTTAGTTTACTGTCGATTTGGCGCCCCCCCTAAATTGAAGGTCGATTTGGTGCCCCTAAGTTTAAGGTCAATTTGGCGCCCCTTAGTTTACTGTCGATTTGGCGCCACTAAATTTAAGGTCGAATTTTGCGTCCCCCTAATATTAAGGTCGATTTGGCGCCCCTCAGTTTAAGGTCAATTTGCGGCCCCTTAGTTTACTGTCGATTTTGGCGCCCCTAAATTTAAGGTGGATATGGCGCCCCTTAGTTTACTGTCGAATTGGCGCCCCCCCCTAAAGTAAAGGTCGATTTGCGCTCCTAAGTTTTAAGGTCAATTTGGCGCCCTTAGTTTTACTGTCGATTTGGCGCCACTAAATTTAAGGTCAATTTGGCACCCTTTAGTTTACTGTCGATTTGGCGCCCCCCCTAAATTGAAGGTCGATTTGGTGCCCCCTAAGTTTAAGGTCAATTTGGCGCCCCTTAGTTTACTGTCGATTTGGCGCCCCCCCCTAAATGTAAGGTCGATTTGGCGCCCCCAATTTTAAGGTCAATTTGCGCGCCCTTAATTTACTGTCGATTTGGCGCCCCCTAAATTAAGTGCGATTTTGCGTCCCCCTAATATTTAGGTCGATTTGGCGCCCCTTAGTTTACTGTCGATTTGGCGCCCCTAAATTTAAGGTGGATATGGCGCCCCTTAGTTTACTTGTCGATTGGCGCCCCCCTAAAGTAAAGGTCGATTTGCGCTCCTAAGTTTTAAGGTTCAATTTAGCGACCCTTAGTTTTCTGTCGATTTGGCGCCCCCCCTAAATGTAAGTCGATTTGGTGCCCCCTAATTTTAAGGTCGATTTGGCGCCCCTAAGTTTAAGGTCGATTTGGCGCCCCTTAGTTTACGGTCGATTTGGCGCTCCCCCCCCCCTAAATTTAAGGTCGATTTGCGTCCCCCTAATTTTAAGGTCAATTTGGCGCCCCTAAGATTAAGGTCAATTTGCGCCCTTTAGTTTACTGTCGATTTGGCGCCCCCCCCCCATTTTTTTAAGGGTGCCCCCTCCCCCCTCTCCTTTCTCTCTTTTTTTTTTTTTTTTTTTTTTTTTCTTTTCTTTTCTTCCTTCCTCTTTTCCCTTTTTCCCTTCCTCTTTTCCCCTTTTTTCCCTTTCTCTTTTTTTTCTCCTTTTTTCTTCTCCCCTTTTTTTCTTTCCTTTTCTCCCTTTTTCTCCCTTTTCGGCGCCCCCCTACGCGCCCCCCGGGGCCCGGGCCCGTAAACCCCCCCCCCCAGAATACGCGCATGGGTGTGAGCACTATAATGTTGTTCATATGGGCTGTATACGAAAATATATCGTCGTGAGAGCATCTGATGCCGAAATTCTCTGAGAAATTTGCTGAAAAACCAACAAGGTAGGTAAAACTCACGGCATTTTTTTAAAAACCCTGATGTAAAATTTGATATTTCACAGAATGTGATGGTGAAAGAGTGTTTGAGGGGGTAACCTCAATTGTTCTGTATATTTAGTGGACCATTCTTGGTCACGTGTGTGACTGAAAATTATGCAAAAATCTTGACTCTAAATGGCTATAACTCTAACAATTTTAAAGATATACTGATTTAATGTTTATATCATGCTAATATATGTTGTTGGCTATCATTTGGAAATTTTTTTGATATTTACAATATGCATGTTCAAGGTCAAAGGTTAAAAGAAGTGGGTCACGTGTGTGACTTCACAGAACGGCATGATTTTGAAAGTTCAATTTCATTTTGAAATCCTGTGAGTTTTAAAATGATGAAATGTTCTTATTTGCTGTGAGATATGCATTATGGACCTGTTATCAAAAATACTACAGTATAGGAGTCATCTCTGAAATGTCCTTTTTATATATACAGTGTGTCCACAAAAATGCTAATGGCATTTTAGATGGGAATATTAAGATTACGAAATTATATGTTTATATCTTTGCACCCGTAAACTACAAGTCGTTTCACAAACTGGATGAAATTTTATGTCATATGGTTTAAGAATCACTAGATATGAGCATTTTGCATTACACATCAGAAACCTCTCCATCAAAGTTTGTAGGTGCGTAGTACCGTATGTGTCGATAAAACAAACCAAGTTTGATCATTTAATACTTTGAAAAAAGTTTCAGTATAATTATGAAATTTATACCACTGTAAAGTGCAACTCATTTACCATTTAATGACAACTCTCTCAGCTCACCCATATCACGTATCACTGAACCCCATGTTTCTGAAATGTCTCTGCAAAATTGTGAGTGGTTCACTTTCAGCTCATTGATGATCAAAGTCGGGTTTCCATTGAGCACCTTTGAATAATGCCAAAAAAAAAAACCTTGGAGTACACGTACATAATTATATCATTGTTTATTCTTCTCCCTTGAAATACCATCTCGGTAAGTTTGCAGTGTTATCCTATTGCAGTTGGTTATGTACATGTACTTTTTTTGGTCTCGTTTAGTTGTGAGTCTCATCATGATATCAATTTGTTAAACACAGTGTATGTCTTTCACTAACATGCCCGTGTTTTTACACGAGAATATATTATTTTTGTATACATTTGTTAGTGCCTTTGTATCTTTACTGTATATACATGTTATGTATGTTATGTCAAATCCGAATGTAAATGTATAACTTATTAACACCGTATTTCTTCCATTTACATGCCTTCTTTTTACATAGAATATATTTGTTTTTACATTTTTTAGTGCCTTTGTATGTTTTACTGTATACGTGTATTTTATTTCAAATATGAATGTATAACATGTTTCAACACCGTGGTATATTTTTTCATTTACATGCCCTTATTAATTTATCATAAGAATATTTTTTGTTACACATTTGATAATCTTTGGTATGATTTACTGGACAAATGTATTTCATTTCAAATTTCAAATTAGAAAACTAATAAGTTGTGTATATGTCTTCCCTTTTCATGCATTGTTTTTACATAGGGTAGATGTAGGGAATACCGGCCACTTTTGCTTAATTAGCACATGAAAACAATAAAATCACAAAAGAAAAAGATTCTCATTACTTAGCTACATCATTCAACTTTATTTTCCAAAAAAAAGTGAGGTAATCAAATATTTGTTGAGGCAGTTATATGCAAATAATGACGTCATCGTAAATTGTCCGGCATTCCCTACAGTGTAGGAAATACCGGACAGTATGTTTTTACCCTTTTTTTTGTATAAAGATCTGTCTGGAAGCACTGACTTGAATGTAAACGATCAACTTAACATTTTTGTATTGATTTTTTATAAATTATTATTATTTTATTATTATATGCATTTTACTACAAAATGTCAAAACACTCAGAATAACTTTATATATCATGTAGATCGTGACATATCACAATAATAATAAAGAGAAATAGACATTTCAAAATTGTCAAACAATTTAATTAATAAACATAATACATTATATATGCAACTTACTATTTGATCTACATGCTTAGCAACTCAACCCGGGAGTAAAACAAACAACCATGTGGTGTCCGGTATTCCCTACACAAAAAAAATGACTGACTAGCACTTTTCAACACACTGCCACCCCAATACACAGGCTTTGTACAGTACAAACACTCCATACACGTTTGGCCCACCCTCCACACATGTCCATAATGCATGAAATAGAAGTCATGCCCCAATTCTATTTTTATACCATCACATTCTCTAAAATGTCAATTTTTACATCAGGCCATTTTTCAGGCTGCAAATTTTCCTACCTTGACAGATTGTGGTAGTTTTCTCGGAGATTTCTCACTTGTTGTTGTCGAATACAGCATTCAACCTTCCCAGACAGACCACCTGACCAATAGATGCCGGTATTTCAACTCAGTTGATCTTATGTTGGCAGCTAGGGCTGGACATGTGGTGACCGTCAGATATTCCCTACTGTCCGGTATTCCCTACATCTACCCTAAGAATTATTATTATCTGATTATCATTGTTATTATTCATTTTGGCGTCACCTGCACCATGGAAGGCGAAACGCGAACTGAATGTATATATGTTTGTACACATTTGTTAGTGCCTTTTGTGTAATTTACTGGACAAGTGTATTTTATTTAATCTAGTATAAGCTAATGTTATTTTTGCATTGCAGTTTTCAAACAATATTTGCCATTCATTTTTCATTTTATCTTGCATGATATTTTAGGGTTTGTTGTATGCATGAATAATAAAATATATGCATTTCATAAACTTGATTTCTTTTACGCCTTGGTGTCTCCATCAGTTCTAATATTCATGCCACTTTACTTCTTTTATAATTTTATTCTATTTCATTTATATTTTTAATTGCGATTATGCTGAACAACTTTGTTATATTTGAATGTACACTGTTCTTCATAAAGGTGGAATATCTTCTCTTTTTTTCCCCCCAGCAACACCATTTTGCTTCGGCTAAAATTTCTCGAATGTGTTTGTCCTCGCTTTCACTTTTTTTGGACCCTGGCGATATCTTGGACGTTCCCCTAACCTTTCCTGTTTTGTCAACCCCCGACATGCCCATTTTGTCATTTTTTCGCATCTTTGGGGCCCCTTTTTTGTTTACTTGGCCGACCAAGGCCCACTCGGTCTAACCCCCGGAACGCGTTTGAGGTGGATAGGTAATTATTGGTCTTTAAGTTAAATCTAAGTTTATGGTTACATGTGTAGGTCTATTGTCTACATGGTCTAGGGGAAGGGTCAAAATTTATTTTTATGGTGGTTTAAAATGGATTTTATTCATTTTACATTATGTAAATTTATAATGAAAAATAAAATGTAGTTACCATTTACCACTTTGTCATGATGACTGAAACAACATTTGGAGAAAAGTAATAAAATTTAACGGATTTAACGCTGTTTTATTTATTTTTTTTATTTATTTATTTATTTATTTTTTTAGCATAAAGGTAGAATCACACTTTTTACTTCAACCCCTCCCCTAGACAAGAGTCCTACCCTTACAAAAATGTCCTGTGGTATTCCTATGGTATTTCTGAATGTCCTTTGGTATTCATATGGTATTTCTGAATGTCCTGTGGTATTCCTATGGTATTTCTATGGTACAATGAAATACCATAGAAGTACCATAGGGAAATACCACACAAGAAAAGGGTACCATAAGAATACCATACAGCAGTGCTGTGGTATTTGGCACAAATACCATATGTATGGTATTGCTGTATGGTTTTTGGACCAAATACCATAATGACTAGTGATGTATCTGTATGGTTGGCACAATACGCATAATGCATATGATGATTTCTGGATGGTCGATTTTTTTGGCACAAATCCATAGTGATATGTAGTCGCTGTATGTTTTTTGCTATCAAATACATAATGATAAAGGTAATATTGGCTGATGCGTGTTGGACAGTAAGTAAAGGAGCTATATGTGTGGTATGGACAGCAAAGCTGTTTTGAAGCGAGGTTGTAACTAACAATGCTACAACTTAATTTTAGAATACATATAAAATTAATTCAATGTATACAATGAATAAGTACATACACTAAAGGTCCACACTTTATTGGTTCTGGTCTCTACCACCCTTTTCATTATGATGGATTGTGATCAGATGAACTCTAAATTGTGTGAAGCTGTTAAAGTACATCTGGAATAGAGTGAGTTAACTGCAAAGTGGTGTTTCATGGAATCTTCACATCTTGGTACCCAACCTACAAGACAAGAAAGAAAAATATCAGATAAGGTTTCACATATTCATATTCAGGAATTTAAGACAGGAATTTGTAAAAAATCTTGGCATAAATGTATCTGCAGGTCTGCTAATAGTATTCAAAAAGTAAAAAGCACAATGCAATTATATTAGTTAAATCAGAGGTACATGTAAATATGACATCAAAAGTTTCGATTTCTGGTCAGGGGCATTCATGAAAGTATTTCATTTTCATTTGAAAACCAAAATCTGTTATTTTTCTTTACCAATATTTATATAAATAACTTTTATTGTGAAATTCATGCATATGAAACTTAAGAAAGAAAAAAGATTAAAGAAAAATAAGAAAACTTACAATCGCTGTAAATAAAAGACTAATGTTTCAGAAGGTATTATATCTCTTGGGGCAACATTATCTGTATCAGAAACAAAAAAGTAATAATACAATCCAGCTGTTTGACTGCAAGACCAAAGACTTATGATTATCACATTCACCTTTAAGATGTACTCACATGTCTCCACCGGAATGCGTTATTGTCTTATGGAGTGTGAATTGGCCCAACCTCTCAATGTTTGTTGGTAGTGTTTAAGTATTGAACTGGACTGTATATCATTTCCTTCCGAGGACAAGACCAAATGAAGCCATCGTATAGAACTCATGCTCAATAATGAAAAATAATAATTATTATAATAATAATAATTAAACACATATGATTTGTATTGCCCAAACCACTCTGAGGAGAGGCTCAGGACCGCGAATGGAGGAGGAGAGGAGAATAAGAACTATTAGTACACATGAATTCCCCAACTAAACAAAAAAAGTAAACGAGAAGCCTAGATGAGAACAACAAGTCATTACATAAGTGTCTTCTAGTGGGGGCACGATTCATGACAGGACTTGTCGGATCGATTTTTATCCGACAAACTGTTATCAGTTACTGAAATGCTTGCATTTCCCTTACAAAAATGTCCTGTGTATTCCTATGGTATTTCTTGAATGTCCTTTGGTATTCATATGGTATTCTTGAATGTCCTGTGTATTCCTATGGTATTTCTATGGTACAACAATGAAATACCATAGATATTAGTCCATAGGAAATACCACACAAGAAAAGGGTACCTATAAGAATACCATACAGCAGTGCTGTGGTATTTGCACAAATACCATATGTATGGTATTGCTGTATAGGTTTTTTGGACGCAAAATACCATATGTATGGTATTTCGTTGTATGTATGGTTTTTTGGCACAATACCATATGTAGGTATTGCTGTATGTTTTTTTTTGCACAATTACCATATGTATGGTATTGCTGTATGGTTTTTGGCACAAATACATATTGTTATGGTATTGCTGTATGGTTTTTTGGACAAATACCATATGTATGGTTTGCTTTGGCACAAATACCATATGTATGGTTTTTTGCACAAATACCATATGTATGGTATTGCTGTATGGTTTTTTTTGCACAAATACCATATGTATTGGTATTTCTTATAGGTTTTTGGCAGCAAATACCATATGTATGGTATTGCTGTATGGTTTTTTGGCACAAAATACCATTATGTTATGGTTTTGCTGTATGGTTGTTTTTTTGGCACAAATACCATATGTATGGTATGCTTTGTATGGTTTTTGGCACAAATACCATATGTATGGTTTCTTTTGGCACAAATACCATATGTATGGTTTCTTTTGGCACAAATACCATATGTATGTATTGGTGTATGTTTTTTGTGCACAAATACCATATGTATGGATATTGCTGTATGAGTTTTTTGGCACAAATACCATATGTATGGTATTCTGTATATGTTTTTTGGCACAAATACCATATGTATGGTATTGCTGTATGGTTTTTTGGCACAAATACATATGTATGGTATTGGCTTGTATTTTTTTTGCAGCACAAATACCAATATGTATGGTATTTCTGTATATGCTTTTTTGGCACTAAATACCATATGTAATGGTATTGCTGTATATGGTTTTTTTGGCACAAATACCAATGTATGGTATTTGCTGTATGTTTTTTGTCAGGCAAATACCATATGTATTGGTTTGCTGGTATTTTGGCCACAAATTACCAATATGTATGGAGTTTGCTGTATTGTTTTTTGGCACAAATTACCATATATGTATTTGCTGATATTTTTTTTCAGATCCATGGATGTATCCTTTTTTTTTTTTTAAACACATATACATGTGTGGTTGCCTAGTAGTTTTTGGGCAAACCACATATGCACAATACCACATGTTAGTTGTGAGCTATCTGTTACAATCGCCCCGTGTTTACAATTTATTGTCCCGTCTCCCTTACCATCAGGGGTGCGATTTTCATGTGATGACGGTCAGGGGTAGGGGAAGAAACGGAGACCCCGGAAATGGGAATTATTATATACACTCGAACGGAATAAGGCATCCTAAATATTTGTATACCCAACATTCGAAATAGAATGATCTATTTCACATAATTTATTATGCAGAAACTAATGACAATTTTAAGAATATATGGTTGGAACAAATAAAACATATTCCACAAAATACGACCTGAAGACATAGTTAAATCGTTAAATCATTGTATTGTTATTTGTTTGTGAGCGCGAAGCGCGAGCTAAAAATTTTGCTCTATAATAACATTAATCATTGTATTCACTAGCTGATAATCACTACTAGAAAATACAATTCCGAAGAGCGAGTGAAAATCTCATCAATCAACGTTTTACAATACATATATATACAGTGTGTGCCACAATAAATGCTAATGGCAGTTTAGATGGGTATAATATTAAAATTACAAATATATATTGTTTATAACTCTACACCCGTAAACTACCATTCGTTTTCTACAACTGGATGGTCCAATAATCACAAAGATATGAGCATTTTGTCATTACACATCGGGAAACCTCTCCATCCAAGTTTGTATTGAGTAGTACCGGATGTGTCGAATAAAAGAAATCCAAGTTTGATCATTAATACTTTGAAAAATATTTCTGGAGTATTTATAAAATTTACATCACTGTAAAGTGCAACTTATTACCATTCTAATGATATGTCTCTCAGCTCACCAATACCACGCATCGCTGAACCCCATTGTTCTGAAAAAGTCTTACAAAATTGTGAGTGTGCTCCTTGAGATGCGTTATTCAAAAGACTAAAGGTGCCCTCACACTACGGCGTGTTGAGCTAACGTTTGACCAGCGTTCTTGGAATTTGGTGTGTACGTTCGAAAACGTTGCTAGCGAAATTTTTCATTTTAACATATATTACAGTCAATCATTTTTTTTTTAATCATAGAAGGGTGCGGGTCTCCTGCGCCAGTCTGGATCGCCACTCCAGGTTCCCGGAGAGTTGAAAGGGGAACAAACAATTCAAGAAAATTACAGCTGGAGCAAAATGATGTGGCTAGAGCACAAAAAATAAAAACTAAACAATAACAAGTAGTTAATAATAATAAAAAAATAATAAATAAATAAACAATAATAATAATAAAAAAATAATATTAGTTATCCAGGCTTACTATGACAACAGTGTAATTCTGCTGGGTTCTTTTGAACTTCGTATTTTAAGGTAATGAATTGGCCCAAATTGATATTAGTAAATTAGAAATTACCAAATTTTGCTAACATTTAAAGCTGTTTAGATACGTTTATACCTTGGTATTCACAAAAACAATTTACAGATATTTCACGTGCGAAAGATGTTTATATTTCATTATGAATTAGTTACCTTTACATTGTAAATAGCACTTAAACAGGGAGGAAACTAACTGAGCACAAAAGAGAATAAGCGTCTTCAATCATTTATTCGATAACACAAAAGCCGCCCCCATTCTGTGACGATGCAGGAAATTGAGTAAAAAAACATATAAACAAAGTCTGCGTGGTGGACGCCACTTCGAACTACCGCAAGGAACGTTCCACCCAAACGCTAAACGATCAAGTAGCGAATGCCCAGCCGCTTTTCAAAGCGCTTTAATAAGAACGCTTGTTACACGCAAAGAATTTTGAACCATGTTTCAAAATCACAAAAATTGACCACAGCTTCGCTCTGCGTTTCTTGCGTCTAATACCTAACCGAAAAGCAAACGCTTTCCTACGGTTTGCCCAAGCGATTAAGACAGTCCCGCTCATGAACTTACGCGAAATGAAAATTAACATTCCACGAACGTCGGGCAGTCGTTATCAATACGCACATTGTGGCGTTTCCAACGCTTAACACGTCTAAAACGCTAGAATAGTTTGGGC
>CALNVZ010003426.1:4559155-4577497 GCA_940671915.1 Paracentrotus lividus | reverse complement strand
ATCGCTGTTCAGTCGTTGCTAACGCTAGGCAATCGTTAGGTGGACGCTAAGCACTCGCAGTCATCGTTACCCTGACGCTATTTATTCGCTCCTCAGTCGTTTATAGCTCATTAAAAATTCCGTTTTGGGCAGGGAAAATGGAGCGTTCTTGAGCGTATTTTGGGCAGGGAAAATGGAGCGTTCTTGAGCGTATTTTGGACATAGTCAAATTTCGAGTGAAAATCGTGAACGCTAGACACACGTTACCTCAACACGCTCTAGTGTGAGGGCACCATAAGCAAAAAACCCAACTTTGATCATTAACATGATTAATGAGCGTGAAAGTGAAGCACTCACAATTTTGCAAGACTTTTTCAGAACAATGAGTTTCAGCGATGCGTAATATTGGTGAGCTAAGAGGCATATCATTAGAATGGTAATGGGTTGCACTTTACAGTGATATAAATTTCATAAATACTCCTGAAATATTTTTCAAAGTATTAATGATCAAACTTGGGTTTCTTTTATTCGACACATCCGGTGCTACTTAATACAAACTTGGAGGGAGAGATTTCCTGATGTGTGATGAAAAAATGCTCATATCTTTGTGATTATTGGACCATATCAGATAAAATTTCATCCATTTGCAGGAAATGAATGGTAGTTTACGGGTGCAGAGTTATAAATAATATAATATTGTAATTTTAATATCATACCCATCTAAAGTACCATTAGCTTTTTTTATGGGACACACTGTATATGTTTGTAATCCCTTTCTGAATATGGTCACTTTTTATAACGATACGGACCTGAAAACAGAGAATTTAAAGAAACTGAAAATTTTATTTCCATCACATTTGGACAAGTGGGCAAATACAAAATTTATCGAAATTATTTAGAAAATAAAAACAAAAAGTAAAGCTTTGAAAATCAAGGGGACACGTCCCCCTGATTGACGCCAAATTTGGAGATGAATTAATTATACACTTGATCGGAATAAATAAAGCACCCCAAAGAGACATATAATACAGGCTATTACCAAAATTCACAATAGAATGACCTACCTCACACATTATGCCAAAGTTCCAAATAAAGCGTTGTAACAAATACAAGAATAAATGAATATAGGGATCTGAAGAAAGATTATTAGTTTAATTATTGTCTGGTGTTTTTGTTTGCAAGCGAAGCGCGAGCCGAAAATTTTGCTTTTTATTGACCTGAATTTTACGCACACCGTGCCTCTTCGTCTATTATATGTACATATGTTTTTGTTAAGCTTTAAAAATCGAGTGTGGACGATCCCCCAGAAAACAAAAATCGATTGGGGGGGGGGGGGGGGGGGGGGGACTCGATCGTCCCCCCGTCCACCCGGGACGCCGCCATGACTACCGTTGTGTAGTATTGTCACAGGATATTTTTTTCTAAGGGATAGTTTGTTACAGGAATTGACTAAGTGGTGTTTGACCAAGTCGACTTGATTAGACGAAATGGGAATTAATTAGACCAGATGGTAATTTGACGAACTGATTGAAGACAAACATCCAACAGGGATGAAACCAACGGGCATTAGTCAAAGTGGATTTATGGCAGTTTACTGCTGAAGTTTGGTAGTCGTATGGTATTCCTGTGGTACTTCGTGTGGTACTTTGGTAATTAGCTCATTTGCATACAATGTTTTTGTATGCACAAATTAGTATTTTGTGAAGCTTACCTCATTAACTAGTAATTGCCTGCATATTAATATTTTTTCTTTTAGGGAAATATATTTCCTCAACACAAAGTAACATCAAGAGCGATAGTTTTGACATTTGCATTATTATCAAGAGATATAAAAAATAACTAACTGTGACCCAAAATATATTTTCTAAATAGTGGTATATATACCAGAGTATGGTATCCTTGGGTGTCTAGCGGCAGTCCTGTGGTAAAGGCGTGTGGTATCCCTGAATTAACGGCGTGTGGTGTTCCGGTCGTAACGGTATGTCATAATCCTGGTAACTGTGTGCGGTATTGATGTGTGGTACTAGTTTGGGATAATGCTATTAGGTATTTTTGCTGTATGGTACTCCTGTATGGTATTTTTTGTGGTACTTGTGCTAAAATACCATAGGAAATCCTGTGGTATTTGTGCCGAAATACCATAGGAAACCCTATGGTATTTTGGCTGTATGGTATTTTGTGTGGTATTTGTGCCAAAAAACCATAGGAAATCCTACATGGTATTTTGGCTGTATGGTATTTTGTGTGGTATTTGTGCCAAAACACCATAGGAAATCCTATGGTATTTTGGCTGTATGGTACTTCTGTATGGTATTTTGTGTGGTATTTGTGCCAAAAAACCATAGGAAATTCTATCGTATTTTGGCTGTATGGTACTGCTGTATGATAATTTGTGTGGTATTTGTGCCAAAAAACCATAGGAAATCATATGATATTTTGGCTGTATGGTACTTCTGTATGGTATTTTGTGTGGTATTTGTGCCAAAAAAAACATAGGAAAATCCTGTGGTATTTTGTATGGTACCGTTGCGTGGTACCACACGACATTTTTGTAAGGGCAGCGCCCCCCCCCCCCCACTTTCAGCCCAGCCCCTCCACTTTCAAAAACGCTCCGCGGCCCCTGTATGGCGCCAATTCAATCTAAAATTTAGGGGGCGCCAAATGATCTTAAACTAAGGGAGAGAAGCAGAATTATAAATACAGTTACATAGATTATTAGATAGATAGATATTCATCTTTCTTTCATATGTAAAATTACTGGGCAACAAATTGGTCTTTAAATTATGGAGGCCAAATTGATTCTGAACTTCTGGTCTCTATTACATAGAGCAAAATTTTTGCTCGAGCTTCGCGCTCGCTTCATTTTCCAAGGAGTTATTACATTGTGTTCCTGAAGAATGCATAAAATGTCACGTTTTCAGATCATTCCGATACATCAAATTTCTGCTCGCGCTTCACGCTCGCCTATTTTTGTCTTTCTTGTAAGCAGATTATGAGGATTCTGAACAACAAAACATCATTTTACATTTGTTTGATTTCACATTACTTGATGGACAAATTTCACGTGATTTTATAATGGCTTACATTCGAATCGTTTTGATGGACAAATTACGGCTCCCGTTCATATGATATTCTGATGAAGAGCTAAACAAAATTGAAACCCTTAATAAATTGCTTAGAATTCTTTGCCTTCTGATCGTAAAGTAGAGGGGGAAAATCCGATCTTGCTTCGCGCTCGTATTTAGAATTATTAGCATTTCCATTTATAGCGGTAATACCTCATATACCTAGAAATTCTTTTCCATGACTTACATTAAAAAAAAAAATAAATAATATAAAAATCAAATAATATTATTTTTTTAAATCTTTCACGTGCATTTAAGCTAAATGCCCATGTTTGCCGGGGGTGGGGGGGGGCGCCATATTTTGAAAAGTACACAGGGCGCCAAAATCACGTCGGGCCCCGGGTGCGAAATCCTGATACGCGCCTGCTTACAGAAAGGCCTTAATACAAACTTTGGGTGTATTTTTTTCTCCTTCTGATTTTGAAGGAAAGTCTTCCCAGTCAGAATACCAAAATGGTTGACAACATTCTGGCTATGAACGAATATAACAACATATAAAAGCTTTGAAATAGAGAAACACCTCATATTTGAGCTATACTTTATTACACGGGTAAAAATAGCTAAACGTCCTTTTACACAAAACCAATTCCTTCTCGAAGAGCGAATAACAAGGAAGTTATTTTATAAGCCACAGCTGGCAGCCAGATTATCGTGATCAGTGTTATCACAGACCAATCGCTGCGCTGTAATCATTGCATGGTTAAATTCAGACTGCCGTAATATGTGTCCCCTCGCTCTCACGCACTAGGGACGTGACCTTGCACGGACCAATCAAAACCGATGATCATAGGTTGTCAGTCTACAAGCAGAGGTTTCATTTTACAAGCAGTAGATAAAACCGATGATCATGGGTTTTAACTCTGCGTGTAATTGATAAAACCCATGATCATGGGTTTTAACTCTGCGTGTACTTGATAAAACCCATGATCATGGGTTTTAACTCTACGTGCACTTGATAAAACCCATGACCATGGGTTTTCATTCTACAAGCAGTAATTAAAACCCATGATCATGGGTTTTAAATCTACAAGCAGTAATTAAAACCCATGATCATGGGTTTTCACTCTGCTTGTAGCAGTTAAATCCGATGATCTTGGGTTTTAATTACTGCTTGTAGAATTAAAAACCCATGATCATGGGTTTTAAGTTCTGCATGCAGGGGTTTCATTCTACAAGTAGTAGTTAAAACCCATGATCATGGGTTACAAACCCATGATCATGGGTTTCAAACCCATGATCATCGGTTTTTTTAAATAAGCAACAGTTCGCATTCCATATATTGCTTTACCTGGTATTCAAACAACCCATCTCAAGGAGCATGACAGTGAACCAATCACAGTTTTGCGAGAAATTTTTCAGAACAATTGGGTTCTGTGATGTGGGATATTGAGCTGAGGGGAAGGGAAACCGGGGACAATTGTAACACTTTTTTTCCAAATTTGACTTATCAACTTTATTATAACTAAATACTTGCTTAAAACCAAGTAAAACGAAATTTGGATATCTTAGCTCCATATACGAATAGGTTTGGGTTAAGTAAAACTATTTATTTTGAAGCCATTATCATTTCAAAACACGAGGTCGAGTGTTATAATTGCCCCTAAACCAGGGGCAATTGTAACACGGTATGGGGGCAATTGTAACACATGAAATTGTAACATTTTGCTTTTCTTTATCAAAGCTATGCACTTGACAGATCAAAGATTTAAACAACATTAACCACATAAGCTAATTATTATAAAACATGACAATGCTTGACTCAAGTTACATTATATTTTCCACTTGTTATATACATGGCATGGGATTATTGCAGAAGTTTACGTGCTCTGTACGGGCGATGACAGCGCGCTGAATTATCCCGGGGCTAGGTACGGGGCAAAAGTATTTCCTAAACGGCATTGTTACTATTGCCCCTGTGGTGGGCGACCATATTTGGAGAGGTTTTTTTCTATCTTAGCTAAGGTATTCATCGTTGAAACGTTAGCAAAATATGGCCTAATAACACAATTTCTAAATCTATAAAAATGACAGCCGTAGCTCATCCACATATTTGTCCAGAAGAAAAACAATGGGTAATGTGAAATATTACTTTCCTACTAAAAAAAAAACAAAAACCGATTTTTCTGCTGTAGAAAGTTCCACGAACCGTTAAATCTGCTAATACTCAAACACCATGTGGGCTATTCCACGGTTACTCACGTTACATTTGGAGACACCTTGACTCATACTTGGAGCTGTAACTCCATTATTATTGATAGGAACTAAACATCTTTTTATCTCAACAAAGTACACAGTCTGACTATCCTTTGTATAAAAACAAAACTTGATAAATTTCATTATGCTTCTGGCAAATCTTTAAAATGTGTTGGTTACTCACGTAACATGATTTGGACATGCATAAAATGAAAAGTCGACATAAGTGAAAAGTGTCCTCATACAAGGCTTTTATGAAAGTTGATTATATCCATTTCAAAGAAGTCTATTAGGGCGACAAACTTTGTATATCATTAAAAAAGTAAAGAACACATGGTTTTTACTAGGGTGCAGATAAAGTGGTTACTCACGTAACGGTTACTCACATTACATTTTGTCCAGTGAACTTCCAGAGGTCTTTTCACCCCTTGTAATCGCATGATATCTCAAGTGGCTTCTGAAATATGGAAATGTGTTTATCCTTGGCTTTTTTGTGAAATTTGTGAGAAGAAATATTAAACGAGTCTTGTGTAATTTGCATTTTAGTGAAATTTGTTGTCCCCAGTCCCACACGTGCAATTTTAATGATGGTCTGAGATCTAGCAGAAGTCATTGAAAATGATTATTTTTTTCAATTGAATATGAATAACCTATGTCATTTATGAAAATCTGTGGCATTAGATTGGTGATAAATCGAATAATCAAGTCAAGAGACACACTTCTTTTTTTGTTTCAATGTCCACTAACCCGTGGAATTGCCCATGTGGAGCGATCAAATGCGCATGCTCTGCACAAATTTCAAGTTTGTAGCGTGTTTCTGCTAGGGATGGGAGCCCCTGTTACAATTGCCCCGTGTTACAATTGTCCCCGGTCTCCCCTACCATTTTCAATTAAAATGGTAATGACTTGCACCTTCCATCATGTCCAGTGATATATATATTTAATAACCATCACTGTAACAAATTAATGACAAAACTTGGCTTTGATTTTAGGAACATTTTAATAAACAAACATTTATTAAAAGGAGCATGAAATTTAACTACTTACAATTTTGCGAGACTTTTTCAGAGCAATGGGGTTCAGTGATAAAGAGAGAGAGAGAGAGAGAGAGAGAGAGTCGGGGAGTGTGAGAGAAGGAAATGGAGAGATAAACAGAGAGAGAGAGAGATAGAGAGAGAGAGAGAGAGAAGGATGGGAAAAAAGATAATCATTATTTACCGATAAATAATAATGATTTTTTTTTTTCGGGTATTATGTTATAACACACGTTCGTATCTCGCTTTATCTCTCCATTTCCTTCTCTCACGCTCCCTGACTCTCTCTTTATCTCTCCGTTTCCTTCTCTCACACTCCCTGACTCTCTCTTTATCTCTCCATTTCCTTCTCTCACACTCCCTGACTCTCTCTTTATCTCTCCGTTTACTTCTCTCACACTCCCTGACTCTCTCTTTATCTCTCCATTTCCTTCTCTCACACTCCCTGACTCTCTCTTTATCTCTCCATTTCCTTCTCTCACACTCCCTGACTCTCTCTTTATCTCTCCATTTCCTTCTCTCACACTCCCTGACTCTCTCTTTATCTCTCCATTTCCTTCTCTCACACTCCTAGCCTATCTGATATGCGTCGGGCTAGTGGGCAAGTTACTGGTCGCGCGAAGGAGACTGGCTGACGGGCGAGGGCGAAGCCCGAGATCGTCAGGCGAGGGCGCAGCCCGAGCGCCTATCATCACTGGTAAAGTCATTATTATGCATATATGCGTGACGTACTTCTTTTGTGCATCATTCATGAGACGACCCTTATATGGCGATCGACCGTATTTATTCAACCAATCAAATATCACAACGCTCCGATTTTTTGGTCGAGTTCATTCATACATGGGTAGATTTAGACGATCGAAAATTTAACTAAATCCTTTGTTTCCTAATATTTCTTTCAATTTTTGATATATTTGATTTTTCGTGACAATAAATAAGCTCTTGTGTAAAACATTCTACTTTATCTGGAGTTTAATTGAACAATTATTTGTTTTCTCTCACATCTCGTACCCGCTTCGAAGTAGTGAGAAGTAGCACTATAGCAATACTGTGTGGAGTTAGATCGAGGGTTGTTCCCGAGCTTAGCTATGCCGAAGCTTCGGCCGGGGGTACGGACCGTACCGGTCCATTGCTTGCGCTGGCTAGCTGCTTCGTTCGGAGAACGAAGGAAGTCAAAAGACAATGGTAAACCCTGATAGATCGCACTCTTTCAGAATCCATTAGGCGAACTAACAAAAACATCCTCTCCGCTAAGTACCACCGAATATATTTCAGAAGCCTGCATATCCTTAAAATCATCTATTTTGAGCCTTTGAGCTGCATAATTCAAACTATCTGCAACTTTGTCAGGCTGGAAAAATCTCTCGCGAACGCCATCTTTCCTCAATTCGAATTTCGAGCGAAGTGCAGAGCTCATTGATAGTCATGACTACGTCATGTTTCAATTCTCATCGCTTATTGGTCCGTGTTCGCAATCAGGTATAAATATTCATATTAGAGCGTAGCTGGGTTTCGTAGATTTTCTACGAACGAAACAACGTAAATAAAAGAAAATTAATTTTTCGGCTTCACCAGTGATGATAGGCGCTCGGGCTACGCCCTCGCATGACGGACTCGGGCTTCGCCCTCGCCCGTCAGTAGTTTGCCCACTACTAGACCGACGCATATCGGATAGGCTATCACACTCCCTGACTCTCTCTTTATCTCTCCGTTTCCTTCTCTCACACTCCCCGCCCCCACCCCCTTTCTCTCCCTCTACATTATAGTTTTGCAGTGAATTGTATCACATATTATACATACTAATTTAGACGTGTCAGATTATAAAAAAAAACCAAATAGGCCTATCTGTTAAGTTTTGTTGATATTTAACAAGTTTTGTCTTTCTTATGTTTTGTCTTATTTTGTTTCATCCTATTTTGTAGGCCTGGTGAATGCCATGCGGGCCGAAAGCTTGTACAAAAAGAATAAGAGAGCTACGTTTCGATTTTCTACCGTCCTTTATTTCGCATGTATTAAAATAAGATGAATCACTGCAACACACGTTCAACAAGGGGCCATATGTCGTTTATCGTATCAGGACATCTCCCCCGGAGGACAACTTCCCCGGGGACAACTCCCGGAGGACAGGTCCCCCGGAGGACAACTCCCTCGGAGGACAACCCTGTCCCCCGGCGAGGAAAACACCCCTGTATCGAGGACAACTCCCCCGCAGGACATCTCCCCCGGAGGACCAGGTCCCCCCAAGAAACTCCCGCGGAGGACATCTCCCCCGATGAAATAACTCCGCCGGAGGACAAGTCCCACAGGAGACATATCCCCCGAGTACAAACTCCCCCAGGACAACTCCCCTGTAGACAACTTCCCGGAGACAATCGTCCTCCGTGGTAGACAACTCCACCCCGCAGGACCACTCCCCCGGAGAATCACTCCCCCGCAGCACAACTACCCCGCAGGACAAGTCCCCCGGAGGACAACTCAACCATTCCAGAGAACAGATCCACATGCACTCGTTAATTCTCGTTCCATCTGCGATTTTGTTATTTTGTTTTTGTTTGTTGGTTGTTTTTTTTTAAACCGAAATAGCCATTCATGGGAATACAAAATCTTTGGCAAGTTTTGTTTTTTTCCGGCGAAGGGTGTTAAACTTTGGCAGCTGTAGAGGCGTACGTACTGCTATTGGAATAGAATTTTATCGTCAAAAGCGAGAGAGAGATATCAACTTCAATCTTAAATCACCATAGGAAGATGATCTGATTAGATTTTAGAGTATGTAGGTCAATGGTCAGGCCCGTAACTAGGATTTTTTGCGGGGGTTCGAAATCTGAAAAAAATGAACCTTTTGAAGGGATGACTCTTGAGCGCAAAGCGCGAGCCGAAATTTTTGACTAAAAATGACCCGAAGCAGTATATTTTTACTTTTATGGTTCTTTTTTGTTATTTTTATTCTTTTACAAACGGTGACGATCATCTTTCTTTTAGACAAAAAAAAAAAGAAAAAAAAAAGAAAAAAAAAAAGGATTTTCAAGCGCGAATCGTCAAATGGAAAATTTTATATCACACCTCTTCAATTATACAAAAATATATGTACATGATTTGATACAAGGGTTTTGTTTTGACTTGTTTCAGCAAATGTTTTAGAATGATAAATGTTTTCATTGGATATGTTGACAGAAATACTGAAAAATTAGTTGATATACCAAGATGTTTTAATTTTCATCTACTTCTGGAGATATTTTCATACCAACACTTTAGTGGGGTATGTTATGTCATTCCGTAGGACTAAACTGCCAATTTTAATTTTCTGATTGTTTTGGCTTCGAAAGGACCCAACCAAACCAAAAATGGAGGGGATCAAATTTTCAGACCCCGCCTTCATTTCGTATTGGGCCTTTTAGGGGCGCCATTTTGGCCCAATGTGTAAATTTTGTGTTTTCCTACCTAATACACAAATTTTTCTCCAATTTGAGTGGCAAGTAGGAAAAAATGTCAGAGGAATTCACACTAAATAGTACTGCATCATGAATATTGACTTTCTTTACCGTTTAAGGCTCTTAAATTGCACAAGAGCTGGGGAAAATGAAGGGCGGATGAATAAAATTCAGAAAAATAAGGCGTTTTTGTTTCCTTTTGGACTAGAATATCAAAATTAATGAGTAAAAATGGTATTAAACATTGGAATGAATGAGAAATAAATGTCACATACCATTTAAATGGCTATTCAAGCCTTTTAAAGACTTTTAAAGGTAAAAATATACCCCAATTTAGTATTTTAACAGATGTATATGTTACTTCGACAACAGAGGGCGACAAACTCATTTTTATAAATTTTCCAAACATGCTTTTAACATCAACTTCAGATCACTATGAATGCATGTATGATCTAAAATTAAGAGAAATTTAGAAATGCAATACTTTTACAAAGGGAGTTTACTAAAACAGTGCGTTTTTGTTTTTTACAAATGGATTTACCGCCCACTGACCGCCTTTTTTTTTTTTTTTTTTTTTTTTTTTTTTTGTTACAACTCGATTTGCACTAATCGTCTGCTTGAAATAAAAACAAATGGCGCTGTGATATTTTTGTTTACACTTGACACCTAACACAACCTTGGTCTAATCTAAAGAATTATTGGTATACAACATGTACAATTTCGGAGTTATGTATTTTTTTTAATGAAATAAATCTAATGGAAAAGGAAAAACACATATTTTGTAGTATGATTACAGAGAAAGTCTATAAGACCACCGGGCTGCCGTCTCGATATCTGATGGCAAATTTTTGTTGGAGTAGCATGACATCATACTTGGTGCCGGAATGCTTACATTTGACTGGAAGACATCGTCTATTTTCCGAACAACATCCATTTCAAAGGAGGAAAGTAATTTGCAATTAGTCTTGTATATGATATATCCTACATAGATTGTGAGGTGTAAATTATAATTGAGTATATGAATATAAAAAAGGCCTAAGTCCAATTTTTGGCGAAATTGAGTTATATATGGGAAATTGTTCCTTATACATTGACCCATCTGGCATTGGTCATTAAATAGGCCTATTTGGACTTTGCCGAACAATTTCCCGTTAGTTTCACGGGATTTCATTTCCAGCTGATCTAAACACAACACAAAAAGAAAGTTCCCCCTATTTCAGATATCAATAATTTTTTAACCAGGAGGAATTAAAAAAATGTAATTATATGTCCATGTAGGGTATTTAATTAGCCACAATGGGAGCGAATTTTAGGAAAAATCATCAAGTCATGCTTCAGTGAGTAATGGTTGAATGCAAAAATGTCATTTTCTGAAGTTCGCAAGCCTAAAATAGCAACTTTGTTTCAATGATAACGGACCCATTTTCAGATTTTAAACATTTTACACGTCAGAATCTAGGCAAAACGTGCTTCCCAATATACGGAAACGAAATTTGCGTCAAATTTTACGGTTGAGTAAGCAAGCAGCAAAAGTTGCCCAAACTGCGATTTTTACTTCTTTGCCATCATGGTATAATTGATCAAATATGATGGAATTCCTGTTTTGGAAATGTATACAACCAATATCCATTCATTCACGGTTGAATGAACCCATCAAACAACCAAAAATAGGCCATTTTAGACTTACGAAAATACATTGCAGTAATTTTATGCACTAGAAAGCATCTCAATAAAATTTTTTGGTTGTATTTATATTCTTTGGGCACATGTCAATGATCCTATGGCATTTATTTACAAATTCATGCTTCAGTGAGCACGTGAGACTGGAAAAGCCCTTTTCTCACATATGGACTAAAATTCAAATTCTCACTTTGATTCAATATAATAATTCTTTTTGGGAGTACTTTTGATTTTATTTTCACAAAAATCCCGATATTTTACGCCTCAGTGGGCACAAGATACAAGAAAATCATGAAAATGAGAAGAAAGTTCGGGGCTTCGTCATGGTTCAGTGACTTTTCGAATACGTAATTTGAATCAAGATCATGTTAGCTAGAGATCAGTTGAAGCTGTGCGCCAAGTTTTGTGACATAACTCACAGTAGAATTAACAATAATCCTCAATGAAATTGGCCGAATTTCACATTTGTCAGGTATTGATTTCCTCTTCCATTGACTTTATGTACAGAGGTTTAACAAAAGTTTAACAAAAGTGAAATTTGGCATATTTTAATTGTCAGTTTTTGTCCATTTGACTGTGAATTATTTTTTGAAACTTTGCACATAGCTTTGACTGGTCGCTAACTAACATGATCTTTATCCAAAATACGTATTCGAAAAGTCACTGAACCATGACGAAGCCCCAAACTTTCTTCTCATTTCCATGATTTTCTTGTATCTTGTGTCCACTGAGGCGTGAAAGGTACTCCCCGAAAAGAATTGTTATATTCAATCAAAGTAAGAATTTGAATTTTAGTCCGTACGAGAGAAAAGGGCTTTTCCAGTCTCACGTGCTCACTGAAGCATGAATTTGTAAATAAATGCCATAGGATCATTGACATGTGCCCAAAGAATATAAATACAACCCAAAAATGTTATTGAGATGCTGTCTAGTGCATAAAATTACTGCAATGCATTTTCGTAATTCTAAAATGACCTATTTTTTGGTTGTTTGTTCCTCTTTCGTACCCTCGGGAAACGTGTCTGAGGTGCTTGGTTGTTATTCTAAGGGTCCTATCTCACTTCGCGGAGACGTCTCCTCGAAGTGAGATAGCACCCTTAAATCTAGGTTTAGGTCTATTGTTTAGAGGAAGGCTCCGAGTTTATTTTAATTTGGATTTGAAAATTTCGAATAATTTCATTTAGTTTTACACCATGGAACTTTGTGTATTGTGAAATCTCAGCCAACCAAAAATAATAATAATAAAAAAAAAACTAAGCCCCTCCCCAAAAGTTTCGCAAATCGATTTTGGGCTATGATAACTTTTACGGTGCGCTAAAGTTATTCTTGATTTTCGTACCATTGGAAAGATAATTTATTCACCTTTTTAGTGATATCATATTTCAGTATATGAATATAAAAAAGGCCTAAGTCCAATTTTTTGGGAAATTGAGTTATGTATGGGAAATGGTTCCTTATACATTGACCCATCTTGTGCATAAATGATGAATCTGAAATCATCTCAGAAATGCCTTAAATAAAGGATGAAAGTCTGGTATGAATGTAAGAAAAGCCTAAGTCCAGGACTTAGGCTTTTCTTACATTCATATCTAGCGCCCTCTCTCATTACTTCTTGTTTAACCTTGAGTACCTCAAAATTGAAGTTGACGTTCACTTGCAGATGTTTGTGCTTCTGTGTGTGTGTGTGTGTGTGTGTGTGTGTGTGTCAGAGGGTGTGTGAGGTGTGTTTGGGTGGGTGTGTGTCAATATATATATATAAATATATAAAAAAAATAGCTCCTAAAAAAAAAAAAAAGTAATTCCTTTGCTGATGTGAGTGTGTGGATGTGGGGCATGCAGGGTGGATTCAGGATTGATGTTTTCTTACAAAAATCGCTCACAACACAAAGTTTTTTTGTTTTTTTTTAAATTTTACCCCAAAATTCACTGATGATCAATAAAATAAAAAATTCTGCCCATTTACAAAAGCATTTACCCCCAAGATCTCTGGCAAACATGAAATAAAGGTCCTTGCTAAGGAAAAGTTCTCACTCCATTTACACCCCCAACCTTACCTTAAGTGGGGACGCCCTCTGTATTTCTTGTTTTTCTATTTCATTAAAAAAAAAAAAAAAAAAGGGAGGGACCATACCCATCCCCCCCCCCATTCTTGAACTGTTGTTTGTGTGCTTAAGACTCCTTGGTTTCATGGATGGAAGAACAGTGAATTGTAAATCGTGAATAATACATCATTTTGCAAACTTTTTTTTCAGTATTTGAACACCTACACATGTCCTCACATTTAAAACCCACACACCCACACCCACACCCGCTCGCTCATTCCAAAACACATCAGCTATAAAAAAAATATAAAAAAACCCCCTAAAATACAAAAAGATAAGGGGCCCTTTTTGTCTGATATATAAAAGAAATCTCTTGTGTATCATTTTTATACATTCAGTACTACAGAAGTCTACCATGTATATGAATGTAAGAACGACCTAAGTCCATATGATTCTAAAAACGACCCAAGTCCACCAGACAAAAGGCCCCGCCCACAAGTAATTTGAAAATCTATGTTCATAAAAAATTTACACTTAAATTTGTTTTATGATGTTCTCTGATGTCTTGTGGCCGAATATACTTTAATTGCCCAAATTAAAAGAATATTCAGTTTTTTTTCGATTATCTCGAAATGGCCTCCTATGGACTTTTTTATATTCATATACTCATTACTTCGAAGTAATTTATGTAAGCCTATCTCACCAGGTTCTTTGATCAAAACACAGTTTCTATCTGAGCGACAGTTGTTTTTCTCCTTTTCTCCAATGGTTGTTGGACCTGCAAAACAGTATGTGATATATTTAGTTCCTTCACATTTATAGGGTCTCCACTGTACAATATTGCTGGAAGCGAACCCTTATCAACTTCAGAATGACGTCACCATCATCATCACTATTATGAAGTTTAAGTGTAGGCATTGATCGATCCATGTTCAGTTTAAAGTTATTTATGTCTTATTAGAATTCCAAATTAACACCATGAAAAGTGTTTTATTTTGTTCAGAGACTTGAACCGTCTTGAACACATCGTGGGGCACTTTTTCAATAAAAAAAGCACTTGAGATCAGAGACTTAAAGAGAAAAGTGTTCGGTTATGAAGGGGGTGCACAGAAAATTTGCCTTTAAATTTATGCTGTTTAAGAATTATGGCTTTGTAATTTATTGATTTTTTTGTTGTGTTGAAAATTTGAGTTAATTTTGAATTATATACCCCATTTAATATCAGCGAGCGCGAAGCGCGAGCCGAAAATAATGAGCTCAAACTTGGAGTTAATTGTGCATTACAGATCCTTTTTAGTATCCGCGAGCGTGAAGCGCGAGCCGAAAAATTGGCGTTTTAAAAGACATACATGGAGTAACAAGGGGCACATTTTAGTATTAAAAGTGCCTCCTTTTTATGACAAAAATGACATTTTATTAGCTAAGAAAAGGGGCACTTTTAAGGTGGATGACAAAGTGGGGTCACAGTGCCCTCCTGCCCCCCCCCCCGGTTTCGCGCCTTCTTGAAGTGAGGCACTTTCGTGAGTTGACGATTGAAGATAACTATATTCTTGATGGGCCGATGTGAGCGTTCATGTTTTGTATTGGCTTGGAACGTAGTCAACTCTCTATTATGGGGTCTTCAAGTGTAATGACCATTGGATACAATTATTACCCCCAAGCAAAGAAATAGTGAAGAATTAAAAAAAAAAAAAAGAAAAAAAAAAAAAGAAAGAAATTCCCACCAGACAGTGGGAAGACAGAGGGAATAGAAAAGATGAGATAATGTTTATCTGATACTGGCCCATGTGGGGTTAGTTTGGGGTTCTTTTCGTAAGGTTAAGCTTATATTTGTATTCTGTAATAAGAAAAATGTAACGTTTAAATATAATTTGTATCGATTATATTATAATTTTCTAAACTAAACAAATCAAAACAAACAATTCCCTGTTTAAAAATATAATTGTGAGCTCTATCCTTTTTGCGCAATATCTAAGGTGCATACCAAATTTCAGCGTAACTTCATTGGCCCGGTCAAATATAGCTAGTTTCAATATTAAACAAATGTTTTTGTTCTGGTTCTGATATGGTAATAATATACAGAGGGGAAATGGAGCACGCCTTTGAAATATGAAAGCATGAGGGGTGTAACAACAAAGACTTCGAATTGATCAAAAGTTCGATTGATTTTTTTTCTTGGTTAACCTGCATTTTGAAATATCAGGTACAGTCATGGATTAGGATTTGGATATGATTAAGATGTTAGGGTTTAGGGGCTAGGATTAGGATTAATCATCAACTTTGGAGCATCCTGTCCATGATGAGGCTACGAGAAAAAAATTAAATCGTAACTTTTTAATGCAATCGTAAGTCTTCTGTGTTACTTGACCCCCCCCCAGATTCTGTTAATATTTTGGTGTGTTGGGGGGAGAATATACGGTATGTATGTTTTTTTATGTTTGACCTGTCTCGTTGTGTTTGGAAATATGGTGTAACGATTCATTCAATCAGCGATGTATCTAGGGGGGCGGGGGGGGCAATTGTCTTTGTTTCCATATTTTTTTCACCATTCCATTAATTAAAAACGTTCCTTGCAAGTATATTTAAGTTATCAGTTCTATTCTTTTCTATCTAATTTTTTCTTTCGCGCAACGCGCTCTCCAATGTGTTGTCGTTTTAAAATCACTTTCCGGCTGCTAAAAGATAATCTATGTCTTATAAAAGAACTCAATGTTTGTGTGATTTGAAACCGAATTATACACCCATTGAATTCCCCAAACCCTCGATTTTATATATTGTAGCTTTTTGGTCGGTTTTTGTTTTTTGCTTTTTGATGTGTGTAATTTCTGTTTTATTTTTTTTGTTCTTTCCTCACCCCCCCCCATTTTTTAAGCTTTTATTTCCTCAACATCTGCATGCTAACAATGTATACTTTGTCAATACATATGAAGGAAAAGATGAACATGCCAACGTATTATAAAAGAAATGACTATAATATTAACAACTTGTAATAGATTTTGGCGAGTGCGAACGGGTGGGGGGGGGGGGGGGGGGGGAGGAGAGGGGGGGGCTCAAAGTATATGAAAATGCACGAGATTGTCTTAAAGAATGTGAAATATCAACTTTCTATTATTTCTGATCCACTATGCATTTAGATTGTCCAAAAGATGATTTATTTGAGAGAATTTTTAAATTATTTTCACAAACGTGTTTGTCGCACATCTGGTGTTGAAGTACGATTTCTACGGATAATCCATGCTTAGTTTTATATCTAAACAAACTAGAAATTGTATACTTGATGATGTAAGATAATATGTGATACAACTGTATGGTATACAAAATGTGCTTTTCAATTCGAATTTTAGCTCAAAACAGGAAATTGACTCGTTTTTAAACATTTCATTTTTAAAAAGGATATCTTTTTTTTAATATTTCTTCACAAAATGACCCCCATAGAGTAAAAAAAAATAAATTTTTGGTGATGAAATGTCATTAGAATGAACTACCCTTACAAAAATGTCTCTGTGGTATTCCTTGGTATTTTGAATGTCCTGTGGTATTCATATGGTATTTTTGAATGTCCTGTGCATTCCTATGGTATTTCTATCGGTATAGTAAAATACAATAGACGTACCATAGAAAATACCACACAGGGAAAGGTACCAAAGAATACCATTACAGCAGTGTTGTGGTATTTGGCCACAAATACCATATGTATGGTATTGCTGTATGGTTTTTTGCCACAAATACCAATATGTATGGTATTGGTGTATGGTTTTCTGCCAATACCATATGTATTGGTATTGCTCTATGGTTTTTCTGCACAAATACCATATGTATGGTATTGCTGTATGGTTTTTTGGCACAAAATACCATATGTATGGTATTGCTGTATGGTTTTTTGCCACAAATACCATATGTATGGTATTGCTTCTATGGTTTTTGGCACAAATACCATATGTATGGTATTGCTCTATGGTTTTTTGCACAAATACCATATGTATGGTATAGCTTGTATGTTGTTTTTTTTTGCCACAATAGCATATGTATGGTATTGCTGTATGTTTTTTTGGCACAAATACCATCTGCATGGTATTGCTCTATGGTTTTTTGGCACAAATACCATATGTTATGGTATTGAATGTGTGTTTTTTTTTTTGCCACAAATACCATATGTATGGTATTGCTCTGTGTTTTTTTTGCACAAGTACCATATGTATGGTATTGCTCTATGGATTTTTTGTTTGCAACAAACACCATATGTATGGTTATTGCTGTTATGGTTTTTGGAGAATACCTATGTTGTATTGCTGTATGTTTTGTTTTTTTTTTTGGCACAATACCATATGTTAAGGTATTGCTGTATGTTTTTTTTTTTTTTGGCAACAAATACCATATGTATGGTTAGTAGCAGCAGGTACCATACAGCAGTACCTACAGCAGCACCATACAGCAGTACCATACAGCATACCATACAGCAGTACCACACATCAGATACCACGCCAGTACATACAGTAGTACCACTACAGCAGTACATACAACAGTACCATACAGCAGTACCATACAGTAATACCATCAGCAGAACCATACAAGCAGTACCATACAGCAGTACCATACAGCAGTACCCCACATCGAGCTACCACGGGCAAGTACCATTACAGTAGTACATATACAGCAGTACCATACAGCATTACCATACAGTATTACCAATACAGTAGTACATACAGTAGTACCATACAGCAGAAGGGTACAGCAGAACCATACAGCGTACCATACATCAGTACCATACAGTAGTACCATACAGCAGGTACATACAGCTGTACGCTTACAGCAGTACATACAAGCAGAATCATACAGTATGTATGTAGTTTAGGTATTATTG
>CALNVZ010003426.1:4504045-4517035 GCA_940671915.1 Paracentrotus lividus | reverse complement strand
TGAAAACAATGTAGGCTACACCTATAAGAAAAGAAACTTACCATCATCAATGACGTCTAAATCATCGTCATCATGGTCAGAGTGAGGGTGATCTTCCTCTTTAAAAATCTGCTTCCGACCCCACGTCGAGTCGTCACCGCTATCCAGGGCACGGGCTTGCCCAGGCTGTCGGCGCGGACGGGCCAGGTATTCATAGAAACTGTCGGTATCGAATCCTCCGACTCCGAATTTAGTTCCATTGGTTCTCCGTCAAAATCACCATTTTTCACTCACATCGTCCGCCAACATACAGGTTCATGAAACAACTGCAATGCTTCTTCACCACTGTAAACCTTTTTAGTCGAGTTCTAGGCATGTCTTCAGGTTCAATAACGAAATATGAAATGAAATCGGGTGGTAAAATCGAGTTGTTGTTTACACCGCGAGCTGGCTTTCTTAGATTGATTTCGCTGATCCTCAGCTGCACAATGGTTATTCGCGCTATTGCGTGCATTGATTGTACACGCAGTTATACCGGCCGCCGGTGCAGCGAACTAATTGCATTGTGGGATATGTTTACCGCGCGTGCGAGCCCCAAGCGATCCTGTGAACTTGTCAGAGACATTTGGAAGGAGGCGATCAGATTTTTTTTCGAGAGAAGTCATGTTTTTCGCGAAAAAGTCGAATATAAACCCATTGTAAAAATTACTCAGAATTCCGTATAGTACATGAAACAGTGAAAACAAAATATATACTTTACAAAATTCATTATTCAAGAATAGATCTGAAATTTAAAGTTTAATATCATGGTACTTTCAGGGCGGCTAATACCGCCCACGGCCAGCTGGGAGGATTGTCCCCAGGGGCGGATATATCCGCCCACGGCACGGAAAGGGGCGCCAAAATCGACATTAAACAATTACAGGGGCGCCAAGTTGAGCTTAAAAGGTAGGGGCTGCCATATTAAGCTTAAAACATAGGGGCGTCAAAACTGACCTTAAACTTAGGGGCGTCAAGTCGATTCTAAATTAGGGGGCGCATAAATCGACATTAAACTAACAGGGGCGCCAAATTGAGCTTAAACGATAGGGCGCCAGATTGAGCTTAAACATAGGGGCGCCAAACTGACTTAAACTTAGGGACGTAAAATCGACCTTAAATTTAGGGGCGCCAAATCGACATTAAAACTACGGGGGCGCCAAATTGGCTTAAAGGCCTTCGTCACACCGAGTCCGGTTCCGGTGACCGGGTACGGCAAACCGTTCTCTCAATCGCTCCATGAGCGATTCCCATAAAAAAACGTACCGGTTGCCGTTCCGGCTAGTACGGCATAGCCCGTGTTTGTTGTGACCAGTCTCATTTGCAATAGTACACGGCCGATTCATTTCGACCGTTTTTGCCCATTGTTGAACCGGAACGGGCCCTGTGTCGTGACCCGGACCGGACTCGGTGTGACGAGGCCTTTAAGGTAGTCGATCTTAAATTTAGGGGGCGCTTAATCGACATTAAACTACAGGGGCGCCAAATTGAGCTTAAAACGTAGGGGCGCCATATTAAGCTTAAACATAGGGGCGTCAAATTTCCCTTAAATTTAGGGGCGTCAAGTCGACCTTAAATTTAGGGGGCGCCAAATCGACAAAACTCAGGGGCGCCAAATGAGCTTAAACGTAGGGGCGCCAGATTGAGCTTAAATATAGGGGCGCCAAACTGACCTTAAACTTAGGGACGTAAAATCGACCTTAAATTTAGGGGGCGCAAATTCGACATTAAACTACGGGGGGGGGGGCAAAATTGAGCTTAAAGGTAGGGGGCGCCATATTAGCTTAAACATAGGGGGCGTCAAATTGACCTTAAACTTAGGGGCGTCAAGTCGACCTTAAATTTAGGGGGGCCGCCTAATCGACATTAAACTACAGGGGCACTAAATTGAGCTAAACGTAGGGCGCCAGATTGAACTTAAACATAGGGGCGCCAAACTGACCTTAACTTAGGGACGTAAAATCGACCTTAAATTAGGAGGCGCCAAATCGACATTTAAACTACGGGGACGCCAAATTAAGCTTTAAGCTTAAACATTAGGGGCGTCAAATTTGACCTTAAACTTAGGGCGCGTTCAAGTTTCCGACCTTAATTTTGGGGCGCTAAATCAACATTAAAACTCAGAGTGAGTCAATAAAAATGTCCCATCATTTTGAAGGTGTCTTATGAAAAGTATAACATTCAATCATCGGATTCATGATATGTCTTGGTAAAGTCATCCTCCTAGCTTATGTTAGTACCATTTTTCATTTGGATCTTTGCACGTATGACCGAATAACAGACAATCATTCAGAAGACGGTAAGATCTCACTTGCGCCAAGTGGCTTGTTAAAGATTATTAAAGCAAATGCTGACAGAAAACACCAACACACCCTCTCGCCACACAGGTCTACACAACAGACACACACACAACACAACAAAACTACTCCCTCAACCACACGTACATTCATCTAGCACCACGGCACAACACACCCACAGTTAAACAATTTGACGTCTGTTTACCAAGACCATTCATAGGAGACTCGAGCAAAAAGGAAAATTAATTGGAAAGCACTTTTAGCAGTATTCTACATAATTAGAAGAGCTCATTCTGAATAAGGGGAGATGATTAATATAATGATGGTGTACTACAGCATAGGCTGATACACAAACAAAGACTTGCTTCTCCATATAAAAATTATACCAAAACCAATTGATACATTCAGTCAATACAAACAACTGCCGATACTGAACCAGAGTGCGAGTTGACAATATATGAAATCAGGCGTAAGTTCCATACATTTTTTTTATTGTTTTCCTTCAATTCAGTTTGTAAGATTTGATATTAGGGTATATCATTGTTATATATCAAGAAAGAGCGGTTTATTGTTTATTGCGATCAAGTTGTTTCTTATTCCTTTCCAGCTTGAGAGGGATAATCAAGAGCTTTGATGATGCTAAACTCTTTGGAGGGACTCATAATATAATATAGCGACTGCTAACCTATCCCTTGCCAGTGATTGTACCCCAAAGAATATCACCCATCTCAATGGTGATGATCACCTTCATCTAAGAAAGGTTCAACATACATAATGGGTATTTAGGGCTGAACGCCTCTCAGAGCGACCCAAGACTGAGGAAGTGTTTGTTGTCCTTTTACACGAGATATAGAGGCTTGAGCAAGTTTCCTATACTCAACAGTTCTACAGATTGCGCCTGTTGTGCTTCTTAACATGAAAATGTATAATCTTGAGTACGGCTTTGGTGGCGGGGTGTTATCAGATGGCCCACAAACATAGTCATTAGAGTCTGCGAGCTTCGAGGAAGTTAAATGAATTAATTTCTTAGTGATGCATACAAGTATATGAAGCCAAAAAGTAGTGACAGAGAAGTATGATTATCATAGCAGATTATGACATATTAGCTTTGTACTCACTGCACATTACTCTGTTCAAATTCGCTGTCGGTTTCATATCTCCGCGGGAATGTTGTCATATTCATGCGTGTTTGAACAAGCGCAAACCACGAATAACCGTGGCATGTGTGTTTGTGTCTCTCATCGATTGCAGTCACTAACAGCAATTGCCGTGGATATACCGCGTTTAAGCATGCACTGTACACAGTGGATTTAGGCATAAGAACATTGCGCTTCCACGCAACGCTTTGTTCCTCATTGTGTAGTGTTCTCCTTTCCGTCTAAGTATACATCTACCGCTTGCAACAGGCATGTTAGCACACGTGTACGCGTGCGCAATTGTAATGAACCTTGGCACTACAGTTATTACTCAATGACACTCCAAGTTGTTTGACCGTCATTATTTTATAATAAGGGAGTGAACCGCGACCTTATGGTCTTTTATCAGTAATAAAATACCTAAGCCATTATTTTTCTGCATTATGCCCACTGCATTGTGTTATACGTTATGTTCATTAATATGCCTAAGTTATCTGTTCGTATAACTTGTTCTTGTCTAAATTTCATAGTGTATGGTCTACCTCAGTTTACCCCCTTCTCCTCAGGGGCGCCAAACTGACCTTAAACTTAGGGACGTAAAATCGACCTTAAATTTAGGAGGCGCCAAATCGACATTAAACTACGGGGACGCCAAATTAAGCTTTAAGCTTAAACATAGGGGCGTCAAATTGACCTTAAACTTAGGGGCGTCAAGTCGACCTTAAATTTTGGGGGCGCTAAATCAACATTAAACTACAGAGTGAGTCAATAAAAATGTCCCATCATTTTGAAGGTGTCTTATGAAAAGTATGAACATTCAATCATGGGATTCATGATATGTCTTGGTAAAGTCATCCTCCTAGCTTATGTTAGTACCATTTTCATTTGGATCTTTGCACGTATGACCGAATAACAGACAATCTTCAGAAGACGGTAAGATCTCACTTGCGCCAAGTGGCTTGTTAAAGATTAAAAGCAAATGCTGACAGAAAACACCAACACACCCTCTCGCCACACAGGCACACACACACACACACACACACACACAAACTATCCCTCACACACACGTACATCATCACACACGCACACACACCCACATTAAACAATTTGACGTTCTGTTTACCAAGACCATCACTGAATATTTTGGACGTAGTATTCTCTAACAACTATTTCTGAGTGAGGGTACTACAGAAGGTCCAAAGACTGCTTCTCCATATACCAAGAACCAATGGATACCTGAACCTGATACTGAACCAGCGTTGATATCTTGGCGTAACTCAACAGTTGTAGATGATGGGATACATGTAATCAAAAGGTATTTGGTAATTGCGATAAGTTTCATCGTTGTAATATTGATTGTAACTTGTTTTACCTGCTTTGCAGTGATGTACCCCAAAATATCGAAGCTTTTGTCTCTGGTAATTTAGGGGGCCGTCACACTGAGGTCGTTCTATAACGTTCCATAACGTTCTTGCCCGTTCTTTTAAAAAATGCTGAACGGGCTTTGGTCGGGTTGGAACTTATACTTTGAAAATAATTCTTGAATACCGATACTAGGCAGTTCATAAAAGTTCTCTCGTTACGTCAATTCCGTCTTTATCGCAGTCCGCAATACGTTGTTATCCGTTTCGGACCGAGTAAACGGCTCGATTACTCTTATACCGTTGTAGCACGTTCCAAAAACCGTCACTAAAAGTGCCTAGCGCCAGCATGATAAAAGTTAGGGTACCATGTTCGTAGTACGTTCTTCTCGTTCAGAAGTATCCTACCGTTTGAGGAAGCTTGATCACTACGTTAATTTTAGAACTTGAAGCCAGTACGATATTTTTTAGACATGTTCAAAAAAAAATCGGAATGCCTTTCTGTTCTCTCCGTTTCGGGCCACGTTCGGCCAAGTCTCCGTAAACAGATTCGTAAACGGGTCTGTACTAGATTCCAAAAGGTCTGTACTTACGTTCAGTCCGTGGGTGTAAACAGATTGGAGCCCGTTCACAAGACCCTAGACGCTGAAACCTCGCAGCACACGAACACGCACAGTGCCCCCAACGCAACATCAGTCGCCAGTACGAGTGAACAAGCTGCGGCGACAACTGACGTAACTGATAATGCAGCATCATCTGAATCTTGCACAAAAACAAATCTAGGTAAGGACACACGGTAGACTCAAGTCTTCCGATATTAACACTGTCCTTCTCGTTCAGCGAGTAATTCCTACCCGTTTAAGGAACGTTGTCAACTACGTTTAATTTTAGAACTTGAATAATTTAAATAACAATGTTCGTTTGTAAGGACGTCCTAGCACATCCTTTAGAACGATTTAAGTACGGCAATTATCGTTTGTAGATTACGTCCTTCTGTTTCAGGTACGTTGCCACCCCGTTAATTTTGGACGCAGATGGCGGCGCCCGATTTTTTTGAACACTTTTTGAAAATATCCGACCGAGCTAGTCCATGACGGTGTTCGTTAAACAGATCGTAAGAATTATTTACTACGTTCCAATCAGTTTACACCACAGACTATGCCCGTTCGGGCAAAATTTGCAAACGACCGTCAGTAGAACGAGCTGCAGTGTTGGATGCGGCGAGTGTATAAACAAGACCATCCAACGACGAGATTGCAGTTGAAACCTATAGCTTTACCAAATGAAAATTAAAACTGGGTGACATGGATTTTCAATTGCTCTCAACTGGGAGTTCAATTTGGACAAATTGATTTAACCCTAATTAGGACGTGGGGTATTTTGTTGGGCCTATTCATTTCGGGCAAATATTTTATTTTGATATTACAAATATGCATGTTCAGGATTCAGAGTGTCAAAATAGAAGTGGGTCACGGTGTGTATGACTTACAGAATGGCAATGATTTTGAAAAAGTTCAATTTTGTCATTTTGGAAATTCCGTGAGAGATTTTTAAAATGACTTGAATGTTCTTATTGCTGCGAGATATGCATCATAGACCTTGGTTATAACCCAAAAATAAAAATCTTGGAGCAACACGTAGTCTACATATTTATATTATTTGTTATTCTTCTCTCCTTGAGAATACCATCTCGCTACAAGGTTGGCAGTGTCTCATCCTATTGCAGTTGGTTATGATACATGTAGGGTACATGCAGGGTTAATATGAGGCCCCTAAGCTCATTTGCCTAATATTGCCATAAAACTTAACGAAAGACACACAGTGCTAATCTTGTTATATGAATGCAATAACTACTGCTCTAACTTTTTATTCGGTGAAGGAAGAAAACAATCATCACCAATTCCCTGTCTTTGCAATAATTCAAATGCTGACGTCATTACAAAGTGCCCATATTTACCTGCATGTGCGAGGTAATATGGGCCACATGTATTAATGTGTATGGTTTATAAAACTTGCAATGACTCTTACCATGTCTGGAACTTGCTTTAATAATGTTTGAAAATCATTAATTTAAGATATGATTTGAAATATTAGGACCCTTCATTAAATCATTGACTATCTATATATTTCCATGTTATGTATTTTGTATATTCTTTCTTTCTTTTAAAATATTATTTAAATATTATTTCATTATACAAGTCAATTATAGGCCTACAATTAAGTTACTTTATATTTAATTACTGTACTGCTGAATATACCCCAAAAATCGTAGCAAAGAGATTGATGCCATCCATTCCCAATACCAAGTACCAGAATCATTTACCGGCCATTTTGGATGTTCCCATTATTACCTGCACTAATGTTTGCTGGTGTCAGGCAAGCATTCCAATACCACATTTGGACCCTTCACTAAAAACAAATTGACTCGTAATGCTCAGTATGATCAACAATTAAACTATAGCTACTATATATACAAAACAACTGGCAGTCTAACCCCCCAAACCACTCTTTTCACCATCTACATTGCTGTGAAATTATCAAATTTTACATCAGGTTAAAAAAATGCCGTAAGTCTTTACCTACCTTGTGGTTAATTCAGCAATTTTCTCAGACGAAATTTCGCATTAGATGCTCTCACCGACAAAACTATTTTCGTATACAGTTCATATGAAAACATTATGCGCGCCACACCGGTCACCGGTTCACCGGTCGACGTCACGACATGATTTGCTTCAGGGTGCCCACTATTACACCTGCTGCCCTATTACCACTGCATGTACGCCTACTTTCTTTTGCTCTCGTTTATGTTGTGCAGGTCTCATCACGATATCAATTGTTAAAACACAGTTGTATTGTCTTTCACATTAACATTGCCGTGTTTACCACGAGAATATATTATGTTCTTTTTGTACATTGTATGCCTTTTGTATCTTTACTGTATATACATTATGTATTATGTCAAATCCGAATGTAAATGTATAACTTATTTAACACCGTATGCTCTTCCATTACATGCCTTCTTTTTACATGAGAATATATTGTGTTTTTTACATTTGTTAGTGCCTTTTGTTATGTTTTTTACTGCTACACGTGCATTTATTTCAATATGAATGTATAACATGTTCAACACACGTGTATATGTTTTTCATTTACATGCCCTTTAATCTTACATAAGAACTATTTTTTGTTAACCATATTGATAATCTTTAGTATGATTACTGCGACAATAGTATTTCATTTCAAATTTCAAATCAGAACAACTTAATAACTTGTGTATATGTCTTCCCTTTTCATGCATTGCTTTTACATTAAGAATTTTTATTAGTCATGTTATTATTCATTTTGGCGTCACCTGCACCATGGAAGGCGAAAAAGCGAACTGAATGATATATGTTGTACACATTTGTTAGCTGCCTTTTGTAATTTACTGGACAACGTGTACTTTTATTTAATCTAAGTATAAGCAACGTTCTTTTGCATTGCAGTTTTTCAAACAATATTTGCCATGCATTTTTATTCATTTATCTTGCATATATATTTAAAGGTCACTTTGTTGTATGCCAATGAATAATAAAATATATGCATTTCATTCACAACTTGATTTCTTTACGCCTATGGTGTCTCCATCAGTATTAATATTCATGCCACTTTACTTCTTTTCATAATTCCTATTCTTTTCAATTTATATTCTTAATTGCCGATTATGCTGACAACTTGTTAACCGAGTGCAGTCAAAAAAAACACTTTACACCTAGAAAAAATGTCAATAAAAAGAAAACAAATTTTAAACCCAAATTATATTACATATTCTGAAAGAGTAACTTCCTCCCGCATCTTCTGGTTACCATATTTTGTTGTATGTCTTTACGCTTGCGCTATGAACACGACGCATTGTCTTGCGAAACATGTCATTTTCGAATTGCGCCAGAATGGAGTAAAAATCAGAAACAACAAAAAGTAGAAAAAAAGCAACTTCTGATCCTGATTAATAGCCATAAACTTTTTTAACGCGTGAAATGTCTTCCGCCTTAAATTAACTTGGTAGGGATGTTGGTACTACATTATTGACTACATTTTCGTTGTGAAATGAGATCAGATCTGTAGAGTCAGGCATGAAGTGACACACACGGTCAAAATAATCATTTTTCAAAAGTCATTAGTAGAGGCCTTTTTAGTCTGTTCATAGCAATTTTCTTCTTTAATGGTGTACTCATTCGTGGCATTACTCTCACGAGTTAATTCTAAATTTTCATCACACAAATGTAGTCAATATGTGTACCAACACCCCTGCAAGTTATTAAGCGGAATATATTCCCTTAACAAAGTTATGCTATTTTACATTCAGGATGAAGTTGCTTTCTCTGACTTTTGTTGATCTTTGATTTTACCCCATTCGTGGACAATTCGAAAATTGACAGTTCGCAAACAAATGCGTCGTGTCATCCAAGCCCGTAAAGACATTACCACACAAAAATTCGTACCAGAACGATGCGGGGAGGATTACTCTTCGGAATATGTAAATAATGGGTTTATATATTGGTTTTCTTTTATTGACATTTTTCTAGGGTAAATTTTTTGACTCACCTCGGTATTTAATGTACACTGTTCTTCATTAAAGGCTGGAATATCTTCTCCTTTTTTTTTTTTTTTTTTTTTTTTTTTTCCGCCACCCTATTCTTATGTTCGCCATCTCGAATGTGTTTGTCCTCTCACTTTTTTACCCTGCGATATCTTAGAACTTGTCCCTACTTCCGTTTTCAACTCCCCAAGCGCCAACTTATGTATTATTCCGGCATCTTTGGCACCCTTTTTGTACTTGGCGCGACCAAGGCCCACTCGGAAAGTTTGGGTGGTACGATAATTATAAGTCTATTAAGCTTAAATCTTAGTTTATGTGGTTACCTAGTACATTCGTCTAGGGAGACGAGGGCTTCAAAGTTACTTATTTTCTTTGGGTGTTAAATAGTTCTTATTCATAAAATACACCATGCTAAATATTTAATATGAAAATAAATTATACTACATATCCTCCTTGTCATGATGACTGAAAAACAAACATTTGGAGAAAAGTAATAAATTTAACGATTTAACGCTGTTTATTTTATTTATTATTATTTATTTATCTTTTTTTTTAACATAAAGGTAGAATTAAATATTCAAATTTTCACCAATCACACTTTTCACTTCAACCCCTCCCCTAGACAGAGTCCTAGGCCTGTTGTAATAAACCTTACATTCAACTTTACAAGAAAGCAATAACAGACACTTCTGACCCGTTTCTGGCGTTATATAGATTGGCGGGGGGGGGGGCGGGCTATGGATCGGCGTGAGTAAACAAAAGGAAGGCCCAAAATGCGAAAAAAATAACAACTTGGGTATTGTGCCATTCTTCTCTTTTCTGCGGTCCTTTCTCTCAATTTTTGTTATTATTGTGAATTAGAGAATTGACGATTCAGACTCTGCCGATTAGATACTGAACGCAGGCGATCCCATTACGCGAAAGGGTAGTAAGATCAGCTGGGGAACAGGGGGAAGGCAGAAGAGGGCATTGTAGGAGGTGGCTCATGGTCTCCTCCTCTCCGCATTCGCAAACTGGCCGTCCTTCAGTGTTGATGCCCCATTTGACCATTAGGGCCTTGAAACGGCCAACTCCAGATCGCAAGCGGTTAAGACACAGCCAGAAAGGCCAAGGTTCACGGAATCCTGGTGGGAGGGACTCTTTTGGACTAGTGTTGACGCTGTGTGGTGCAGACGCAAGGCGGGTTGACCAGAGGTCTAGCCTACGGTTGTGGGTGCTTTGGTTCAGGGGCACGATAGAATGAAGAAAACTGTGCCTCGATCTTAAGCGCTTAATTGCAGGCATGGCGTTGAAGAGAGGATGGAGTGGATCATTTTCTTGCTTAAGTTTCTCTTTTTGGGAGAGAACATGCCTCCTGATGTGAGGAGGGGCGATGCCACTCAGAATGTAGAGGTCGTCTACCTTGGTTGGTTTCAGGCAACCTGTTATGGCCCTACAGGCACTGTTGAGTGATGCGTCCATCTTTGAAGCATGGGCTGATCTACCCCAAACAGGACAGGCATATTCTGCAGCTGAGTAGCAAAGGGCAAGGGTTGTTTTGCGGATGGTGCTTGCATCAGTGCCCCATTTCGAATTAGCTAGCTTCTTCAGTATGCTGTTCCTGGCACTGACTTTCTTCTTTGTCTTCAAGATGTGATTCTTGTAGGTCAGGGAGCGGTCTAGGGTGACCCCGAGGTAGACTAGGTTGGGAGTATTCTGTATGGCCTTCCCATACCACTTAACCTTCAGCTGGCGGTTGACGTCCCTATTCTTGAGGTGGAAGACGCTGATCTGGGTCTTAGAGGGATTTGCGCGAAGGTGGTTAGATGCGTAGTAAGGGATGAGACCATCCAGGGCAGATGAAAGTGCAGCTTCAACTTCCTCGAATGAGTCAGACTGTGAGGCGATACAAAGGTCATCTGCATATATGAAACTCCTGGTATCTGGATGAACCGGTTGGTCGTTGGTGTAGATGTTAAAGAGGAGAGGCGCAAGGACACTCCCTTGGGGTAGGCCATTCTTCTGGGTGCGCCATCTACTGTGGCTTCCATTGAGATCTACGAAGAAGCGCCTGTTGGATAACATCGTTTGAATGAGCTCTGTGAACTTCAGGTCTTTAGTCAGATCGAAGAGCTTCTTGACTCGGATCCGATGGTTGACGGTATCATAGGCCGCTCATAGGTCTACAAAAGCAGCTCCTGTGATCAGGCCCTTCTCAAAACCATCCTCGATGTGCTGGGTAAGGTTGAGTAGTTGACCATTTATATGAGGGAACTTCAACCTCTTGTTCGTTTTTTTAATCTTCTCTACTTAAATCCTTCTGACGTGACTGCTATGACGAACTTCAATCCCGGAGGGGGGGGGGGGGGGTTTGTTGTGCTATATAATACTATTATTATTATTATTACTATTATCACTACTACTTGTATTATTATTACTATCTTCACCCGACGCTACAATGTAAAAAAAAAAGGTAACTCGCAAGAAAATGAGTAAACTAATGCTTTACTCCCAACCGAGTAAACTAATGCTTTACTCCCAACGGAGTAAATTTTGTTTACTCTTAACAGAGTCAAAAGGTAACTCGCAAGAAAATGAGTAAACTAATGGTTAATGGTTTACTCCTTTCGAAGCTAGGATTAGGAATGATACATAGATGACTAAAAGTTACTCTTTTCTGAGTAACATTTAGCTCAACCGCATGAGTAATATTTTTTACTCAGTAACATTTAGCTCAACCGCATGAGTAATATTTTTTACTCAATTTCACGCGAGTTACCTTTTTGCTCAATATTGGGTAAGATTTTACTCTTTTTTTTTTAGAGTGTACGCGCCGGGACAGCTAGCAGGTCCATCCCTACAGTTTGAAAAGTGTTTTCTTTGAAGCCCCCGACTCTCCTTTTGATTTCGTGTAACTGGTAAATGCTCGGCTGACATTTGCTCCTGCGACAAATACTGTAACACCGAGCAAGTACAGACAACTTCTGACCCGTTTCTGGCGTTATATAGATTGCAGGGGGGGGGGGTGTGGCATATCGTCGGCGTGAGTAAACAAAAGGAAGGCCCAAAATGCGAAAAATAATAACAACTTGGGTCATTGTGCCATTCTTTTTTTCTGACGGTCCTTTCTCTCAATTTATGTTTTTTGTGAATTAAGAATTCGATTCAGACTCTGCCGCTTGGCCGACCAAGGCCCACTCGGAACGCGTTTGAGGTGGATAGATAATTATAAGTCTTTAAGTTAAATCTTAGTTTATGTGGTTACACGTGTAGGTCTATTGTCTAGGGGAAGGGTCAAAGTTTATTTTTTATGGTGGTTTAAAATAGATTTTATTCATTTTACACCATGTAAATTTATAATGAAAAATAAAATGTAGTTACCATTTACCACTTTGTCATGATGACTGAAACAACATTTGGAGAAAAGTAATAAAATTTAACGGATTTAACGCTGTTTTATTTATTTTTTATTTATTTATTTATCTTTTTTTTTTAACATAAAGGTAGAATTAAATATTCAAAATTTTCACCAATCACACTTTTCACTTCAACCCCTCCCCTAGACAAGAGTCCTAGGCCTGTTGTAATAAACCTACATTCAACTTAAAGAACAATAACAA
>CALNVZ010003426.1:4479833-4500752 GCA_940671915.1 Paracentrotus lividus | reverse complement strand
CATGATCGAAAAAAAATCTTTGCGGATGATCGATCTGATGTAGAGTACGATCACGTTAGCAGAAACCGATGACGTATCCAGAGGGGGCAAGGTCGAGAATGGAGAGCTATTCGATGTCCCGCGAGACCAAAGAATTCCTTGAAGATATGCAACTCGCACTCACTCACAGTTACATTTGTACACTACAATTTACACCACGCGTGGGACCGAAATCTCAGAATTCATGTTGAAATTGATTTAATATTGTCAGGTTGCAATACTAGTACTTATGCAACTCGCACTTAATCACAGTACATTCATACACCACAATTTACACCACGCGTAGAACCGAGACATCAGAATCCACCTTAAAATTGATTTAATATTATCAAACCGGGAATACTGATACCTTAGTATATCTTTTCTTCCTCTCTCTCTTCTCCGGCCTTAAGCTATGGGGGTGCTACATGGACCTGAAACTAAGAAGGCGCCAAATTGATCCTTAACATATATAGGGGCGCCAAATTGATCTTTAATTTAATTGACATAAAACATATGGGCGCCACAATCCGATATCAAATTTAGGGGGGGGGGCGTCAAATCGAACTTGAAATGGCAACACTGATAATTTGGTATTTTCTTCCTCTCTCTCTCTTCCCGGCCTAAAACATAAGAGAGAGTGGGGGGGGGGGGGGTGCTAAATGGACCTGAAACTCAGAAGTCGCCAAATTGATCTTAAACTTATGGGCTCCAAAAGGACCTGAAACTAAGGGGCGCCAAATTGACCTGAAACTAAGGGGCGCCAAGTTGATCTTAAACTTAGGGGCGCCAAATTGATCTTAAACCCAGGGGTGCCAACTTAGCCTAAGGCACTTTTCTGGAAATCGAATTTCCGATTTTCGGATGATATAAATGTTTGTTGAAATAGATACGGACCTCCAAATTTTCAAAAATACTAAGCATATCATAAATGGGCAATTTTCTGTAGAGTTACAAATGAAATTTCAATCCGGGGTTTTTGTGTATGAAGAGTATGAAATTTTGGGGTTATCCACGAGGCCGAGGGTCCACGAGTCGGAGAATGTTCCCACGAGGCCGATTTTTCTCATATCTTATTTTATTTTATGAGCAGACAAACATCCTAATGAAAGAAAATGCGAATTGAGAAAAATCGGTTAACACGCCCTAGTTATCCAACAAGTATTTACATGATACACGAATTAAATAAATTCTACATATTAATCTATTTATATATGCCCATATACAAAAATAATAAATATTCTATAAATAATATGGATGACATATGCAAATTAAAGCACTGGATATTAAAAAGAATACCATTTATGAAATAAAAATACATTACAAAATATATGCCTTCACCGTGTTTACATTTCAGGCATTAAGTAACATACGTTGTTAAGTATTTCCGAAAAGTGAGGGGGTTTTTTTTTCTCCTCTCTCATCTATTTTGGTACACAATCCCATAATTTTACTCTCATTGATATTGAAAATTGACCATAATCCATACCTCAGCACAACAAATCCCTCTTGGTGTAGCAGTTACATGGAGTCTGTACTCATATAACTTGGAATATCTTTGCTCACATCACGTGGAATAAATATAAGAGGTATATGTTTCTTCCAGATAGACTTCTTTGATTTTCTAGCAAAATGTGAACAGTATCACACTCTTTGAGAGCATGACAGGTGGAAACAGAAACACATGTGAGCGATTGATTATTTACTGAAATCAGGATTCGGTACCAAGAGCTATGTAAATCAAGTCAGTATCATATGTTGTTGGAAGTAGCCATTGTCACAACATCAGTATCCGCACTGCGAGTTGCCTGAACTTTCTTGATCCCCTTCTTTTACAGCATCTGCCACAGCACGAACGTATCCATCTCCAGCTCCTCGTGTGAATATGGGACGAGGCTGATTAATTCGGACTCGACAGGAGAACGGCATAGGAAAAGTACGGAAATCCTAGCCATCATCTCCTGGAGGACGCATTGTATTTTATTAGAGTGGCATGCCTGTGACTGTAATAGTATTTCGCAACATGTGACCTCATCAGACATGTCGGAGGTCAAGGTATAAAATACCAAAATATTAAACCATAGCCATATCCTTGTAAGACAATTACGCCAGATATTCATTTTCTGAAATTTTTAGGTCATTGACCTTTCATTGTTTGCAGAATTCAAATCTAAAACCCTGTTTATAATTATTACTTATCCTTGATTGTAACATAACACAAAATGTTCGTGCATTATGACGCCAAATAGCAATATTTTGATATTTTAAGGGCATTGCCTCTGGAGGTCATCAGAGGTCAAACCTGACTTACCTCACGATCTTAAAATAAAAGTTATTGCATGTACTATAATTGGTAGAAATTTCATGCTTTAGTCAAAATTTGCAACATTATTCAGCTAATCCGCTCTCGCGTACCACGTCGTGAATATATTAATTAATTAGATCTAATTTCTTATTTTTTGTTGCTAAAATTATGAGATGAGGTGTTGGTGCAACTTGAATAAATTTGTTACAATCGTAGACGTGTTTCGACTTGCGTTTCTTAACCCTATTCACCCCGGGATATTTGGTGAGCAGTTAGCCCGGGGGGGGGGGGGGGGGGGGGGGGGGCTTATTTGTCATGCTATGTACATACAGCTACGTACTCCATAGTGAACATAGTGATAAACATAGTAACATAGTATAATGGAGTGATTGTACATAATAATGACATGTAAATATAACAATAACAGGGAGAATAAAAACTGAAGGAAAAGATAAATATTGTAAAATAAAACATTTACATATTAACTGAGAGTTGAATAGGAAATATATTTTAAGTAGAAAAAAAAACGTTACCCCAAATAAACAAATAAACAGTATCGATCCTATGGGAACCAGACTATCCTATGAATAAATTGGCAAGTAGTAACAAATATATGTGAGTAAAACATGACAATGAAGTAAATGTAAGGAATGTAAGAAATATAAGAACACTAGAAAAACAGTCAAAACTAGTTAAAAAGTATTCATGAAGTAAACCACATATTCGACGGGCGGGGCACTTTCGGGCTACGTGACTGTCTTGGCCTCTGTAAATGATAAAATTACTGGCATTTAATTTAACTTTTAATACAGTCCCGTTCTAATGCAAAAAAGAATAAACCCTTTTTCTTTTCGGCTAATTAAATGAGTTATGGGATTTGGGGCCCTTTAGGGCTACTGTCTGGGCTCTTGTACAAGATAAAATTGTTGTCTCTGCTGTTTTGGTTATGTTTGGTGTGTAATGCTTCTATTGCTAAAGGAATTAGCCATGTCTCTTTTCAACTAATTTAAACGTATGGGCGCACTGTAAAAAAGAAAGAAAATACAGAAAAAATACAGCAATGTGCTGTCAGCAGAGTCGCCATACAAAATGTAATTTAAAATACAGTTTTGTTGTAAATTTCTCCCTTAAGAATTGATGAAAGAGAAGGAAAATATCATTAGAGTTTTATAGCATACGTATTTGGTTAAAACGGAACAAATGTGTTACTCCTGATGTATATTTTGTATTTCTCACGTAATTATTTGCAGGAGAAACTTACAACAAAACTGTTTTTTGAATTACATTTTTATGGCGACTCTGCTGACAGCAGATTTGCTGTAAAATACATATATTTTTTACAGTGTGGGGCTACTGTCTGGGGCCCCGTTCAGGATAAAATTGCTGTCATTGTCGTTTTTATATTAGGTACCCTCTCAGGAACGATATCAAGTAATTTTTGTCCAAGATCTGATCTTCTCAACTAAATTAATGCATTTTTGAGGCCCCCTTTTTAGAGCCCCAATGCTTCCTGTACAGGATGTGGCCTGCCAGCAATCCATTTTATTGACTCTTGGCTACGTCCTGACATGATGAGACCATCAAAGGGCGATTCTTTGAAAAGTGAACCTTTTTTGGAAAAAATAAAGTTGGTCCTTTTTGTTTTTAAGCTGCACATTCATATAGAGCATTGTCTGAAGTTTCATGAAATGCATTTTTTATCTTAATTTTACAAATTTTTCATGCAGATTTGCATAAATTAACATGCAAAAAAATTGAATAGAAAAATGGTACGTAAAATATCATTTGTTTGACCCTGACTTGATTGTATATGCTGGTCTCCTTATTTTGATTATTGTCATTATATCCTTTTTTACCTTTATTCCTTTAAATTTAAATGAAAAATAATGGTGTTGAATTATTGATTGTTTTAAGATAATTAACTAAAGAAATTAATTGCCATCAAATGTCACACACGTGACCCCAAAACAACGAAAAGTTAACTGCCCCCGAAAACCATGGTTCTATTATTATTACAATTTTTTCTCCAAAGCTAGAAATAATGTGCCTTGCATCTAACCAAATATGAGCCATGTAGCTTTTAATTAGTTATTAATTAACTTTGAAATTGGTCACACACGTGACCCACGGGTCACGTGTGTGACCAACTATGGTCATGCCTTTAAAAAAAGGGACCAGGCTATTCGGCCATTCTTTTGAAAAGTGAACCTTTTGGGGACAAATAAATTTGCTTTTTGATTTTAAGCTGCATATTCAAATAGAGCAATGTCTGAAGTTTCATGAACTGATGTTTTTTTTTCGTGATTTTGCAATTGTTCATGCTCATCTTGCATAAATTAACAATAAATGATAATTAAATGGAAAAACGTAAATAAATATCATTTTTTTAAACCCTGACTGGAATGGATATGCTGACTTCCTTTACTTGGTTCTGTCAATTATATTATTATTTACCTTCCCCTATTTCCCCTTTTAATTCTAAAACCCCAAAAACTGATGTTGTTAAACCTGATTATATTGAGATACATCACCCTGGAAATTAATTTGCCCTCTTAAATGTCACACACAAAGTAAACCAGAAAACACAAAAAGTTTATGCCCGTCTTAACCATGGCTCCTGGCATTTTATAATTATTTCTTCAAAAGCTAGATTTAATGTACCTTGACTCTCACTAAATATGAATCCATGAAAGTTTTAATTTGATTATTAATTAGCAAACAAATTGGTTCACACGGGTGACCCGCTGGGTGGGGGCGGTCATAAATTCTGATTATTTTCACTTTCCATTGACTGAAATTAATTTTTATTTTAGCATTATAATGCTCCAAAATGGTTTTGCAATAATTTTTGCGAAAAACCACAAAAAACAAAAAAAGAACAAACAAACAAACAAAAGGTCGAAAAAAAAAAACCAAGGAAATACATCAGAAATTCATAAAACAATGAAATAACCAAGGAATTTAGTTCGATATCAATTTTTTTTTCGAAGTACAATTGGTTAGGAATCCTATAAAGATTATTGCAAACACAAAATTAGCATTCCAGAAGCTGTAGTTTGTCAATTAGAACAAAAATTAATGACCTCAGTGCAATGCGTAAATTAGCATAATTAATTCATATACAATAATTATTATTATTTTTTGAAAATTAACCGTGCTCTCTTGTAGTTACATCACACACTACCATCGTGCAAATTTTCGGCGCGCTCGCGCGATCAACAGCCGAGATCTTATAGGGGGCATCATGGCCCCCTCCCTTTCCCGCCCCTCCCCCAGTCTTGACAGCTACTAAAACACCCCATTGACTGACTAAGGTTGAGTTCATTAAAAAAAAATTACCACAGCGGATATAGTAATTGCTCAAAATGTGCATTTATTGCATAATACGTAATATATTCATTTTTCTGCACAATTTGCCATAGGTCACACACGTGACCCACTAAAATGTCACACACGTGACCCGACATCACGATATAAAATAATAGATAAAAAAAGAAATTTCAGAGATGACTCCTATCCAGTGGTATTTTTTGGTTAACAGGTCCATAATCATATCTCACAGCAATAAGAACATTTCATTATTTTAAAACTCACAGGAATTTCAAAATGAAATTGAACTTTCAAAATCATGCCTTTCTGTGAAGTCACACTTAACCCACATCTTTTGACCTCTGACCTTGAACATGCATATTGTAAATATAAAAAAATATTTCCAAATGATAGCCAACAAAATATATTAGCATGATATAAACATTAAATCAGTATATTTTTTTAATTGTTAGAGTTATAGCCAATTAAAGTCAAGATTTTGCATAATTTCAGTCACACACGTGACCAAGAATGGTCCCAAACCTTATGTCTCTTCTCAACTAAATGAATCTTATAGGCTCCCGGCCTAATACCTTTACATGTAAGAATTGATCGAAAATTGCATATAATAGAGAATGATTTAAAATACCTTTCCTGCCTGTTAGCATTGCAAGTAATTTCAGAAGTGTATAAACTGAGAAAGAACTGTTTATATGTATTGCGAAAATTTGAAAACATCGCATAAGGTACGAGGTACAATTAATGCGGCGGTCACAACTCGTCGTAGGCTACGGGGCACGTGCCATCGACGTAGCCTGCGTTGCATGTGCAATGCACGCACAGGTCCTAATTCAACTTCTGCGATTCCTGCAATTCTATAGTAAGGGTATTGTAAAAACTTTCTGAACGTCGTACATGCATTGTACCTGCGAGGTACCTCCGCTGCACGAATTTTCTACGAAATCCATCGTAGGGAGTTGCACGTCGAAGGTACGGCGAGTTGTGACGCCGCATAATGTATAAACAACAAGAATAAATATGAAGTAATTTGCACACATGAATGCAGGTGTCCTGCTATAATTATTATGACATCACATGCATTACTCCTTGAATTTCAATAAAGGCAGGAATGTCAATAAACGAAGGGAAGTTGGTTTATACAATATTAGTTCAGGCGCGGATCCAGGGGGGCGGCGGGCCCGCCCCCCCCCCCAAAAAAAAAAACAAACAAACAAAAAAAAAGAGAGAGGAGAAAAAGAGAGAAAGAAGGAAAAAGGAAGAAAAAAAAGAAGAAAAAGAAAGAAAGAGAAAGGAATGAAGCCCGATCCTTGTACAATTTTCGCACAACTATATTCATATTAGAAGCGCGAAATAGGCCTAACTGGGTTCTAAACAACCATAACTAAGGAGAGGGTCCACGAGGCCGATTTTTTCTCATAATGTATTTTGCAATATACTGCTCAAACGCTGTTTTTTAAGAAAACAAAATACATTATTGACGAAAAGAATAAATATGGAAAATATTTAATACTAAATTTTCAAAATTTCAAAAAGAAGAGAGGCCTCGTGGACCCTCAGCCTCATGGGCCCTCGGCCTCATGGGAAAATAATCGGCCTTGTGGAAATACTAGAAAGTGCCTCTTCATTTATTCCATATATCTTTTAAAACCCCAACTTTTCGGATACTAAATCATAATGCACAAATATTTTCGGGCTCGCAGACACCAATTCAGTAGGGTATATAATGCACAATTAACTCAAAATTTTCAGCTCGCGCTTCGCGCTCGTGGATACTGAATAGGGTCTATAATAGGCCTATTATTATTATCTAAAAATTATTATCTAAAAAACTTTAATACTAGAAACTGCCCCTTTATTTATTCCATGTATCTTTTAAACCACCAAATTTTGAGCTCGCGCTTCGCAATCGCTTATACTAAATCATAGTGCACAAATAACTCGAATAAATTATAATCTAAAAAACTTTAATACTAGAAACTGCCCCTTTATTTATTCCATGTATCTTTTAAACCACCAAATTTTGAGCTCGCGCTTCGCAATCGCTTATACTAAATCATAGTGCACAAATAACTCGAATAAATTATTATCTAAAAAATGTAATACTAGAGGGTGCCCCTTTACCCCATATATCTTTTAAAACCCCCAAATTTACGGCTCGCGCTTAGCGCTGGCGGATACTAAATCAAAATCATAATGTACAAATAACTCAAATTTTTACCTCAAAAGTTTCAGCTCGTGCTTCGCGCTCGCGGATACTAAATATTACACAATTATCTAAAAGTTTTAATACTAGGAAGTGCCCCTTTATTTATTAAAACCCCAAATTTTCAGCTCGTAACTACATATATATAATAATAACTACAATTTTTAGCTCGCGCTTCGCGCTCGCGGATACTAAATAGGGTCTATAATACACAATTATCTACAATTTTTATACTAAAAAATTCCCCTTTTTTATTCTATTTATCTCTTTAAAATATTCCGATTTTTTTTGTTTTTTGTTTTTTTTGTTGCTAGTATATATTATTATTAAATTTTCATAGGAGTAAATATAAAATTGTTTAAATTCCTCGTTTGAGGTCAGTATAGGCCTATATATCGGGGGTTGTTTTAAACTCGAGCTTCGCGCTCGTTTGCCTGCTCCGCTCGCAAGATTTTTTTTTCAAAATTGCCCCCCCCGCCCCCCTCTGGAAAATCCTGGATCCGCGCCTGTAGTGATATATCAGATATGTCAAACACAAAGTTATACATTTTTAATCTGAAATTAATTATGTATAATGCGTGTAAAAGGCACTTCAGAGTGTAACAAAATATATTCCTATGTAAAAATGAGGAATACAAATGGAAGACATACACGATGTTAAACAAGACTGTTATACATTTCAGATGGCAATAGAACATTGTAAAATACATGTGCTGTAAACATACAAAAAGCATTAACAAAAATACAGTGCGTCCCAAATAAAAGTAAACCCAAATTTGAGAGCCTCACATCAAAATTGTACAACATATGTGTCATTTATAAGTATTTCATGACAAAGAGGGACTGATTTTCTACCCAGCGATACCAAAATTATACATGATTGTGCTGTCATGAATGATTGAGAACATGAGATTTTAAAAATTCCTGTCCAAAATAGCTTGTCCCAAGTTTTAAGAGAAGCAACCCATGCTTCTTTATCATTCATTCATTTTTTTTTTAATGTCAGCCTTCATGAGTCCATTAGTAGAGACAAAAGAATATTTGGACTATTGAAATACAAGGGTTGCTTTTTCCCGGTTTGTAACCTATTGGTCTACAACCCATTGGTCTACTACTAGTTGGTCTACTGCCATTTGGTCTCCTACCATTTGATCTACCATCCATTTGGTCCAACGACCTTTTAGTCTATTAACCATCCGCGGCCGAGATCTTAAGGGGGCCGTCACACTGAGGTCGTTCTATAACGTTCTTGCCCGTTCTTTAAAAAATTGCTGAACGGGCTTTGGTCGGGTTGGAACTTATAACTTCATAAATAGTTCTCGTTACGTCAATCCGTCTTATCGCGTCCGCAATACGTTGTTATCCAGTACAGACCGAGTAAAACGGCTCGTTCACTCTATACCGTTCGTAGCACGTCCAAACCGTCACTAAAAGTGCCTATGCGCAGCATGATAAAATTTAGGTACCCTGTTCGTAGTACGTCCTTCTCTTCAGAGTAAGTCCTACCGTTTAAGAGAACGTTGTCACTAAGTTTAATTTTAGAACTGGAAGCCAGTACGATTTTTTTTTAACATGTTCAAAAAAATCGGAATGCCTTTCCGTTCTCTCCGTTCGGGCCCGTTCGCAAAGTTCGTAAACAGATTGTAAACGGTCTGTACTAGATTCTAAAAGGTCTGTACTACGTTCAAGTCCGTGTGTACACAGATTGAGCCCGTTCACCAAGAACTACCAAGAAACGCAGTGAGAACTAGCTCAGTGTGACGCGGAATTATGACATGCCGTTCTGTTTAAAAATTGAAAACGTATTGCTATCCAAGCCCGTGCTATAAAGTTCTGAGCAGATTGAAATAGGTCTCAAGTACGTCCATTCCGTGTGTACATAGATTAAGCCCGTTCTGCAATAATTTCAATAACATGGTAGAAATTGTTCAGTGTGATAGTAGTATAAGCGAATAGATCAGCTGTTTATTTGCCACAACATTAATTGTTACAATTACAGAAATCTCACAACTTTTAGAATAAATACGAAAACGGGCCATTGGTCCGAAAAGAATGCGTACATTTGACTAATTATTTCTGGATTAAGATGAACAACGTTCGTATACAGTCTCCAATACGTCCATAACGTCTCTGCCTCGTCTGCAGTCCGTTTGTATCTAGTTAAAATCGGGTGAAAATGACCGTTTCCACGAAACAGAGCCCGTCTGAAACAATCCAAACTCGTCCCCAGTTTGTTGCAACCCTTCTTAATCAGTTCCAACTCGTTTCCAATGCGTTTCGTCCCGACCTAACTAGTTCTGGGTCGTTTTTAATCCGTCAAAATCCGTTCTTACTCGTTTCTTACGTCGACCAAACGGCCTCCAGAAAGTTCATCTCGTTCTTACTTCGTCATTATCCGTGGCTAGAACGTGTTGAACGCAAATGCGTGCCCGTTTCCCATAAAAAAAAAAACCTAGCCCGTTTTTGCCAGACGTCACGCGTCTTCGTAACTTCAAGCTGATAATGAATATAGAATGCTCGTTTGTAAGACGTCCTAGCACATCTTTAGAACGATTTAAGTACGGCAATTTCGTTTGTAGTACGTCCATCTCGTTTCAGGTACGTTGCTACGCCGTTAATTTTTAGGACGAGATGGGCGCCCGATTTTTTTGAACACTTTTTTGAAAATCCGACCGAGCTAGTCCATGAAGTTCGTAAACAGATCGTAAGAAGTATTTACACGTCCACTCAGTTTACACACAGACTATACCCGTTCGGCAAAATTTGCAAGGACGTAGTAGGAACGAGCTCAGTGTGACGGGGGTATAAGGGGGAGGCATAATGGCACCCCCGCATTTCGCTGATCGATCGAGGTAAACTTGGATAAAATATTTTGTCCACCTCTCTCATATTGAAGAATTGATAGACCAAATGGTTAGTGGACCAATTGGATGCATACCAAAATGGTTAGTGGACCATTTGGATGTAGACCAAATGGTTAGTTGACCAATTGGATGTAGTGTATCAAACAATTATATGTACACCTTTAAAATCGTTACTTGAAAGCGAATTAAATAAAAACTACTGAAAATTGGACCCCAAAAAGTGACTGCATTGTAGAATATACATGTAACCTTTGAACCTAAGTGAATTTTCCCACAATAATTGCATAATTCTACCTTTTAGCATTAAAGTATAAAGTTTTAACCCCCAAACAATTATTTGTAGGGGAGACCGGGGACAATTGTAACACGGGGGTAATTGTAACAGGGGCTCTCATCCCTAGCAGAAACACGCTACAAACTTAAAATTTGTACAGAGCATGCGCATTTCATCGCTCCTCAAGCTGTTTGAGTATTAGCAGATTTAACGGTTCGTGGAACTTTCTACAGCAGAAAAATCGTTTTTTGAGTAGGAAAGTAATATTTCACATTACCCATTGTTTTTCTTCGGGACAAATATGTGGATGAGCTACGGCTGTCAATTTTATATATTTAGAAATTATGTTCTTAGGCCATATTTTGCTAACGTTTCAAGGATGAATACCTAAGCTAAGATAGAAAAAAAATCTCTCCAAACATGGTCGCCCACCACAGGGGCAATAGTAACAATGCCGTTTAGGAAATACTTTTGCCCCGTACCTAGCCCTGGGACAATTCAGCGCCCGTACAGAGCACGTAAATTTCTGCAATAATCCCATGCCATGTATATAACAAGTGGAAAATATAATGTAACTTAATTCAAGCATTGTCATGTTTTATTATAATTAGCTGATGTGGTTAATGTTGTTTAAATCTTAGATCTGTCAAGTGCATAGCTTTGATAAAGAAAAGCAAAATGTTACAATTTCACGTGTTACAATTGCCCCGTACGTCTGTTACAATTGCCCCTGGTTTAGGGGCAATTGTAACACTCGACCTCGTGTTTTGAAATGATAATGGCTTCAAAATAAATAGTTTTACTTAACCCAAACCTATTCATATGTCGAGCTAAGATATCCAAATTTCGTTTTACTTGGTTTTAAGCAAGTATTTAGTTATAATAAAGTTGATAAGTCAAATTTGGAAAAAAAGTGTTACAATTGTCCCCGGTCTCCCCTACCCCTATTTTAATGGCGCGGCTGACGACGTCAAAAGGTGTGACGCAATGCTACATGCTAAATGAATTTGCCCTTACATTTCATAACTATAGAATTCTAGCACACATGGGGTCTATTGTTCTGACATAGCAATACAAACGTGTTTTCTGGCCGTAGCATTCCCTTAACATTTTTGACAACCGCGCCATTAAAATAGGGGTAACTTTTCGGGTATTTGGGAGGGATGGCCTGGTTGAGGTTCGATCATCTTTTTACGAATACTGTTATGAAAATTGAATTTATTTTGGGGGGTATTTATGTTATACGACTTAGCTCTCAATCGATGTAAGGTTGTACTTACTCCGTCCACGGTCTTTAAAAAGAACTTAAAATTTTAATGGTCATCCCTACTATTAAACAGTTCTGTGCATAAACTCATGCCTATTCAAAGAGCAATCTGATGTCTTTGATACACTTTACTTTATTTTCCTTTGCTTTACTTTCTTTTGTATTTTATTATATGAAATCTTATTTATTACACTTTTCATAGGTGTAAAAATATATATCCCGTATATTGACGCAACTCAGCCTACAGCAATGGCAATCTCAAATATTCCATTTATTCATTCTCTGACAAACATCGGAGTTGTCGAAGTCGTCGGAGACGTTTGAGTCGAAGTCATCGGAGTCGTCTCCGTCGGAGTATCCATCCGGGGGATATTTCTGATACGCATCGCGATGTACAGCGTTATAAAGAAAGTAAAGCTAATTACAATACTTACAATCAATATCACAACGATAAAACTTACATATATGCCATCATCTACACTAATTATCAATGCTGGTTCTGTAGAAGGTTCATAGATCCATTGTTTCTCGGTATTTGGAGCTTCTGTAGAAGACATGATTACAGGACAAGGATCTTTAACATTAACTGATTTATTAAGATTCCATTGGCTATCGTTACATTCACACCTCTCTTTGGTCTGCTGCAAGGTGGATGAACAACAATATACAGTGTCATCATTCAATCGTACTAACACGATTTGGTTGAATTTCGAACCAGTTTCTTGGGGTGATGTCAGCGAAGGTAGTCTTCTGCCATTTTGGTAGCAGAGAATCTGCCCTGCTAGATTCCCAACTGGGGCTGAACAGTGCAGTCTGATCCATTCTCCTTCAATATACTCATCACCTGCGTCACAGGATGCTACACCAGGTGGGTAGCTCACTCTCAAACCAATCCTCACATCGTAGATATATTGATCATCCTGATTGTATCCAGTGAGAATATATGTTCCTGCGTCATCTCTTGAGATGGGATCAATAGTGAGATGCAGGAAGCATTCGTTGTTTTCACTCGCATTTATATTCGTCAAGTGCTGATTTGAAGGCAATGAGGTGGCCCCAGGATTTGCTGAGTTAAACGATGGAGCTCTGTTCCCATATTGCAATGTCACTATGGAAATGTTGCATAGGTACAAGAAGTTAAGCTGTGACGAGTCCCCCTCAATGCTATACATTATCGTGGAATTACATCCGTGTAATGCTAGTATCAGAGTTACTAATATGATGAGAGGAATTTTACAGTTAGTTGCAATTTTTTTAAGGGTATACATATTATTTTGCATTTTGATTTAGAAGATTCGTTCAGTATTGATTGGTCAGGCTAGTTGATGATGTAAGACAACGTGAATTCCTCTCCAGTCACCTTTGAGCCCTTCTTTGCATTACAGGTAGGCCTGATACAAAAGAAAATAAAGAAAATAAAAATTAATGTAAATAAATAATGTTGTTTCAAAATAAACAAAAACGTTATGTCTTATCAGGGCAAGTATTACTTAATCCTACCATTGCCTACCGCATTGGAGTACGTGGAATCAACCTCTTTTATTGGAATATGGATTAACAAGAACCAGATTGTGGAAAACATGATGAAATGAGTATCCCTTCAATTGTTCGCCTCATAAACAAGAACCCTGAACTTTTAACTTAAGTATTGTGACATATAGGCGGACAACAATGAATATGCAAATATTATGTACATGATGCAATAATGATTGAACAATTTACGGAAAAAAAAAATAATAATAATAATAATAATAATAATAATAATAATAATAATAATAATAATAATAATAATAATAATAATAATAATAATAATAATAATAATAATAATAATAATAATAATAATAATAATAATAATAATAATAATAATAATAATAATAATAATAATAATAATAATAATAATAATAATAATAATAATAATAATAATAATAATAATAATAATAATAATAATAATAATAATAATAATAATAATAATAATAATAATAATAATAATAATAATAATAATAATAATAATAATAATAATAATAATGTAATTTCCATTTCTTTATAATTGCAATAGAATTATTATATATTATTTACATTGCATTGCACGTTAATTCATAAATACGATAAATTTCAAACTCTTCTTGAACAGTGATTCTAATGTGTCAAATATTAAAATTATGAATATCACCTTTGCCATGTTATCATTCATCCGAATTATTATTATATATTTTTTGTATTAAATAATGCTTTTTAGTTATAGCAAAGTGTAAATCTCAACAGCATTTGCCATGTTATCATTCATCTGAATTTTTTTTTTTTTGTATAAAATAATGAATTTTAGCGATAGTAATGTAAATCTCAACAGCTCTCTAAACTTGCGATTGCATCTGCGTTGAAGTTTATTAATGTACTAAATTTTTATTGTTATATATAAATACAGTGTAAACTATTCTTTATTAGCTATATTAATATGTCTGACCTTTAAATCATTATCATTTGTCTCACAACCAGTATAATTCACTACATACCAAAGTTAACAATATATCTGATTAATTAATACCTGATCTTTTCTAAGCAATGCCTACCATGAATGATTTAATTGTTAATCCAAGGTTGCCCCAATATAATTATTGTATACTATTAATTCACTCAATCATACTCCACATAAAGCAGTATAGCACGTTAACTCTTGTTCGGCTTTTTCATTTTCATTGTTAATTTTTGTATTTTGTATTTTGTACTATGATTTTGGTATGTAATTTTGAATTAATTTCGTTTTATATACATGTATTTCTTAAGTTTGTATGTTTATGTAAATTTTATTTGTAAATTCGATGTGTATCAGCTGTTAGCTGCAACTTTGAATGTTTCAATAAACCTTTTCAATTTCAATTTCAATAGAAAATTTTGAACTTTTCTGTTCCTACTGTACATGCTGTATGGAATTGTTTGTCAAGTGATGTGAGAAATATAACCAGTCACAAAAAAGGTGTTTGCTTAAGAAGATACATTTAGTGGAGTATAATTGAAAAGATACTTGAACACAATGGTCTGCAATAACTAACATCTTATTTGTATTCGTATTTGTCTATTCTCTCTTTTCTTTCCCTTCCTTCCCTATTATTTCACTTTTTTTGTGTCTATTTCTATTTTCTCTTTTTTTTTTCTTTTTCCTTAATCTCTCTTAAAATATGTAATTGTTATACTGTAATATGTTATGAAATTATATTCGTGTAAATATGTATAGGCTTTTTTTTTTTTTTTTTTTTTTAACAGACCTGTTCTGTTAAATTAGTTGTGTTAACAACTGTGCAGTAAGATTTCAGGCATTCTTGAAGCCCTGATGCAAGAACTGTCCTGTTTTTCTTTAAGGAAAAAATTTCTAACAGTACATTGTCATACAAAGCAGTTCGTACGAGCATGGACAAATCGCGGTTGATTTGTACTAGCCACACGACCAAGCTTAATTCATTTCAAGTTCAAGAACGTAGTTTACCCTTCGTATACCGCACCAGGGGCGGATCAAGCATTCTCCGCAGGGGACGCGCTCCCCCTATAATTTTTAACCCACCACCTAACCTGAAATCCTGGATCCGCCACTGTAGTGTTTTCTTTTCTTTTCTTTTCTATTTTCTTTTTTTTTCTCGGTTTATCAAATTGAAAACAATTTATTCTAAGGGCTTTTTGTAATAATCATATGCTCCTAAAGAGAATAATTATCTCATTAATGTTGGCGTCACACTGTCCCGATGTTGAGCAACGATGGATACACGATGATGAAATATTGGGGTCTTCCCACGAGTCCTCGGTCCCATGAGTCCTACGTCCCACGAGATTTCGGTCCCACGAGTCCTACGTCCCACGAGACCTACGTCCCACGAGTCCTACGTCCACCAGACTGAGGGCCCGAATGATCTTTCCCAGCAACGTCGGAGATACTGCCTACGGTCCCACGACCGGTGCCGTACGCCCAGGAGGCTGATACTATATATCCCACGCGAGTCCTCGGACCAAGCGAAGTCCATCTTCGTAGCCAGGGCTCAGTAGGACGAGAGTCGCGTATCACGGCCCACAGGAGGTCGGTACGTCCTCACGAGACTACGTCCCACGAGTGCGTGACGTCCCACGAGGCGGTATTTCCCCACGAGTTCTACTCCACGATCCTCGTCTCACGAGGCGATTTTCTCATATCGTATTTCTTTTATAGAATGTTTTTTCCAAGCACCAATTGAAGACATTCTTGTAGCTCGAATTATACAACTAATTGGGGGAATAATGTGGCATCCTCATTCGCGGAGGCGGGTTTGAGACTGTTTGGGACTGTCTAAAGACGTCCTAATCCTTCTCAGATAGTGCGGTCCCAGTCCATGAGGGGGGGGGGCTCCAAAATTTTTACGGTTTAAAATGTACGGTCAATGGTGTTTTCAATTATAAGGTGCGTCCTGCCCCGCCCCCCCACTCCCCACCGGATCGCCTCTGCGTCGCAGGAGACGTCCGCCGGCGACATAATAAAATTTTAAAACATACAAATAAAAATTATAGGAAAAAAGGAACTCTCCGCGACGAGAAAAGAGTATCGGAGACGTCTCCGCGACATATTCAACCAAACCGTCTCACAACTCGGTCTTATTCGTACAGCAGTCCTAAAATAGTCCCTTCCGTCTCAAATCCATCCTCGCGAATCTAGCTTCCACCATTGTTGCGGATATTAATTTTTATGAATGTAGTCTTGGTTACTGAATTAAGATTTACAGTATCTTGAGAAACTGTAATTACATATTCATCAAATGATATCATTAAATCTAATTTCGATTTGAGAGATCAAATTTCTGAATTCCCGAACAGGGCGTGACACGGGGGGGGGGGTGGTCATCCTCATTAATAAGATGGGGGATGGCATGTAAATCCAGTGGGCCGCGGAGCGTTTTTTGAAAGTGGAGGGCTGAGCCGAAGTGGAGGGGGGGAGGCGAAACAGGCTAAAAAATCAAAATGTAGGTCATGTTTTGCGTTTTGTACACTTGGCTGCAAAAAAAGGTGGGGGGGGGGGGCTGCAGCCCCAGCCCCCCCCCGGCTCCGCGGACCCTAGAATCACCGCCTCCGAATTACCGGTGATATTGTATTTTTTTAAGCGAAATGGGCTTCCCCACCGTGTTTCTTCCCATCATGTCCACGGACCTAACAATTTTCGCTTCGCGCTTATTATGTTATTTAATTTTATTTATTTATTATTATTATTTCATTATTAAAAATCAGATTAATTATTTATATACTATATATATTAAGCAACATAGAGTTTCCCATTTTTGGCAGTCTAAACAAAAGGCAAATGTCGGGTAATTCATCTTACCCAACTCTTTATTCATTTCAGTCAAATTTTCGCACGGACCTTGCGTCTTCATACAGGATATAATTTGTAAATTATAACGGGAGGTCCTTAAAAATGTGAGAAGAAATATAAAAACTTGGCGATGCATAGTCTCCATTATTGCTTTTTAAATATTTTTTATGTATGTTAAGCCTATACTTATTTAGTATTCAGTGAATTTTATGAATCTTTTTCCTTCAAACACTCTATTTCTATAATCTATTATCTTACATGTTATTTTAATTGTATTTATACTCTGAATTGCCAAAAAATGAGAGTACACAAATCTTTAACATAAAAATTGCTAATTACTTTTATATACTAGAGTGTAACAGTTTCCGCTATATACAGTAGCGGACGCAGACCAGAGTCAACAATGACTTACCGTCCCATGCGTAAACCTCATAGACGTGCTTTTGTCCCCAAATGGGCCACCGAAAATGAGTTCATTTCGATTTTTCTGGTCGGCGCCCGACTAATAGTTCTGCAAACTTAACCCTCCCGGAATCCCATCCATTCCTTCGGGGTCCGCACGTGTGTTTTGTTTAACTTCGTTAATGATTGAGCATTATCTGGATCCTTATATTGCAAGATTCTGTTCATTAGCCCTATAAACTTTCCTGCTCGCATGTATTTATGTGAGACGAAATCGGCTCAGGCCCTCCCAAATTGTTTGTTTTCTGTTTGTTTTTTGTTTTGTTTTGTTTTGTTTTGTTTTGTGTTTGTTTTGTTTGTTTTTTTAGCTGCGCTTCTTGCCTTAGAATTAATAGGCTTATAGGATTAAGAGGAATACAAATTTGGCACTAACCCTAGGCCTACTGGAACGCGCCATTTGTTAAATTCATTTTTTAATATGTAGTATTTTTTTTTTTATTATCAAGATTTGGGTTCATTTAACTCAAACATTTCCGCTCGCGCTTCGCGCTCGCTTTGTATATTTGCTGAGGAAATTCGGCACAACCCCTCAAATCTGCCCCAAAAATCAATTACAAGAAATGCCAGAGATGTTTGATTTTTGGGGGGTGATTCCCTGGAGACCCAGCCAGAAGATGTCACGGCGACATCTGCAAGCCTACAGAGACTGGAGTCGCGAACTAGTTGTGACCGATTTTGTGTATAGTAGTAGACAAAAGAGTATCGGCGATGTCAGGTTGCTTGCAGCTAGCAACTGGAAAGACTTTTAAATCAATATCCCCGCACCTCTCCGAAGACTCAGGAGACATCTCCACGACTCTCGAGACTCAAATCGCGAACTAGTCTAGACTCGTTGCCAATAAGATATGGCATTGCTCCTTGAAAACAAAGGTATGAACATCACAGTTGTTAAACAGAAAAAAAGTGAAGCACAAAATAATGTATGGCACTTTTTTAATGTATTCCTTTTCATCAAACTTGGAATGGACCAAAAATTACTACTCTTAGACTATATTGATTTGTATTATGAAAATAATATTTAAATAATATTAAAAAAAAGAAATAATATACAAAATAGTCAAATAATTTACTGAAGGGTCTTATAATTTCAAACGATATCTTAAAGTTAATTATTTTCAACATTTTCAGCAAATTCCAGACATAGTAGAGTCATTGTAGTTTTAAAAAAAGTACATTAAATACATATGCCAATATGGGCACTTTGGTGATGACGTCAACATTTGAATATTGCAGACAGGGGGGTTGGTGATAAATTGTTTTCTTCACAATAAAAGTTAGAGCAGTAGTTATTGATTCATGTAAACAAAGATTAGACTGTGTGTCATTTTGTGATTTTATTGAAATTAGGCAAATGAGCTTAAGGGGCCCATATTACCTGCGTGTACCCTACTGAAACATTTTGGTTAAATGTGGTTACATGTGGGGGTGGCGGTGGTATACCCATTCTAGGACACGTTTTCATTGTTTTTTGTTATTAAGGGGCGGCCCCCTTTCCCCTGGATCTATGACTGTCTGACACCAAAACACAACAAACTCAAATAAGTTCAAGAAAAAAAATTCAATAAAACATTTCATGCGGGATGGAAAAAAGGCCTACCCAACCATTCCCCCCCCCCTCCCACTGCCCAAATCAAAGATCAAATCAATATTACCCCCACATTCAAGTAACCCTTCATCGTCAGCAATTTGGTAAAATATTTCTGGTCTCTTATACCAAAGATGCGAAGCTGCCCTAAATCCTCCTCTTTCCCTCACAAAATCGTGAACCCAAGCGGTGACTACTACTTCTTCCACTAAAACTTTGACTTATGTACTTCTTCCATTAAAATTAAATGTTAAAATTATTATCAAATGCCGCTCCAATTTTTTTTTTTGCTCTTGTTACAAATCTTTTCTTGTCAGGGCCGACAGACCCCCTCTACTATACACATAGAAAACTGGCAAGTAGTCAGTGAAAAAAAATCAAATCCTTAATGCCCCATGATAGGAAACTCCTTCATTTCAAAAAACTTTAGTATTTAGTGAAAATACCTTAAGTCCAAATTTTAGTGGATAGTAATGTAATAAGTTCCACCTCAAAGCTTGGTTCAAATGTAGGGAAAGAATGGCAGCTCCGCCCATCCTTATAATAAAGACACAAAAGAAAATATTACCAAAATTCGGCTACAGTCACATGAGGTGTATCTTATGGTGGCGGCAAATTGACTTATTTTAATGCAGGGGAGCCGATGTGCGGCGTAAGAAAACCCATACAGGTTCTGATGGTGAAATATATCTTATATGAACAAAAATTGCGTTAAAATCTTGAAACAATGTTATGAGTTCTTTTTTATTATTTCAAACACCCTCCCCCCCCCGACGCCCTCAAATATTAAGAAAATGGAGTGTAATTCAACAACGCAAAGGCGCACTGCAATGTCAGTTTAAACAAATATGAATTTACATACATAATACGGAGGTCTTTGAAGTGCGCCCCTCTTATAAAAATAAAAGCCCCCCCCCCCGACTGACAAAAAAAAAAAAAAAAATAATAACAAATAACTATAGTAGGCCTTTTCCATCCCACATAAATTTCATTGTAAATTCTTCTTACTATTAGTGGTTGTTGGTTTTGGTCAATCATCATATATCCAGGAAAGGGGCCGCCCTTAATTACTAAAAACCATAAAAGTCCCTAAAATGGTAACCACCGCCACCCCCACATTGTAACCAAAATGTCAGTAGGACACGCATAAATGCCCTTAACCCTACAATAGCCGGTATTGGGCATATATGCCGGGGGGGTGCCTGAGGCCCCCCCTCTCAAATCTTCGCCGTCGACTTGCGCCGAAAATTGCAGCATGTCGCCTCGTACCCAACTACACAAATTGTTTATA
>CALNVZ010003426.1:4466016-4479808 GCA_940671915.1 Paracentrotus lividus | reverse complement strand
TTTTTTTTCATGAAAATTGTTTTTTAATTAATTATGCTAATTTATGCATAATTAATATTGGAAATCATACTTTTTGCTCTAACTTCCTAAGTACAGCTCCACATGTGCTCATTATTGGTGTGGATATTCTTTATAGCCTTCCTATCAATAGTACTTGAAAAAAAATTCCGGTATCACAATTAATTTCTTATGTATTTTATTGTTTTTTTTAATTTCTTATGTATTTCTTTGTTTTTTCGACCTTTTTATTTTCATTGTTTTTTTTATGAAATTTGTTGGGGACAATTCAACAATCATAAAAAGCATATAATCAAGTAATTTGAATCAGTAAAAGCAAAAATAATCACTCATTTATGAATTTTAGCTGAAAACACATTTTGTATTGACTTTGTACATTAAATCACGTTTTTGAGCAATTTTCGGTCTGACGCACGTGTACAAAATTATGCGTAACTCGGGAACCGGGTACCCGAACGTCGCAAATTTGGTCTTAAAAGATGCGGGAGACTTGGAGGAAAAAAGTCATGCCGCATCGCGGCGAGAGCTTTTCGCGTTGCGAACATATTGCGCAAAACGTCGAACCCCCGGCCTAGTTAGGGTTAAGCTCATTTGCCTAATTTGAATAAAATCACAAAATGACACACAGTCTAATCTTTGTTTACATGAATCAATAACTACTGCTCTAACTTTTATTGTGAAGAAAACAATTATCACCAACCCCCCTGTCTGCAATATTCAAATGTTGACATCATCACCAAAATGCCCATATTGGCATATGTATTTAATGTACTTATTTTTTTAATACAATGACTCTATGTCTGGAATTTGCAGAAAATGTTGAAAATAATTAACTTTAAGATATCGTTTGAAATTATAAGACCCTTCAGTAAATACTATTTTGTATATTATTTCTTTTTTTAATATTATTTAAATATTATTTTCATAATACAAATCGATATAGGCTAAGAGTAGTAAGTTTTGGTCCATTCCAAGTTTGATGAAAAGGAATACATTAGAAAAGTGCCATACATTATTTTGTGCTTCACTTTTATTTCTGTTTAACAACTGTGATGTTCATACCTTTGTTTTCAAGGAGCAATGCCATATCTTATTGGCAACGAGTCTAGACTAGTTCGCGATTTGAGTCTCGAGAGTCGTGGAGATGTCTCCTGAGTCTCCGGAGAGGTGCGGGGATATTGATTTAAAAGTCTTTCCAGTTGCTAGCTGCAAGCAACCTGACATCGCCGATACTCTTTTGTCTACTACTATACACAAATCGGTCGCAACTAGTTCGCGACTCCAGTCTCTGTAGGCTTGCAGATGTCGCTGTGACATATTCTGGGTCTCCATGGAATCGCCCCCCAAAAATCAAACATCTCTGGCATTTTTTCAAAGTCTTTTAATTGATTTTGGGGGCAGATTTGAGGGGTTGTGCCGCCGAATTTCCTCAGGCAAATACAAAGCGAGGCGCGAAGCGGAGCGGAAATTTTTGAGGTTAAATGAACCAAATCTTGTATAATAATAAAAAAAAAAAATACTACATTGATTAAAAATGAATTTACAAACATGCCGTACCAGTAGCCAGGGTATGTGCCAAATTTGTATTTCCTTAATCCTATAGGGCCTATTTAATTCTAACGCGAGCAAAACGGCAAGCTAAAAAAAAAACAACAACAAAACACAAAACAAAACAAAACAAAACAAAACAAACAAAAACAAGAAAACAACCAATTTGGGGCTGAGCTCCGATTTCTCTCCACAAATCTAAATACCATGCGACAGAAAGTTTTAGGCTAAATAGAACAGAATCTTGCAATATAAGAATCATGATAAAATGCTCAATCATTAACGAAGGTTAACAAAACAACACGTGGGACCCGAAGGGAATGGGGATGGAGGGGAGGTTAATTCTGCAGAAAATAGTCAGGCGCAGATCCAAGTAAAATCGAATTAAACTCATTTGGTGGCCAATTTGTCTGGGACAAAAGCGATTTATTATGTTTACGCATGGCCCCGGTAAGTTTATTGTGTGACTCTGGTCTGCGTCCTCTACTGTTATAGTGAGAACTGCATTACACCTAGTAGATAAAAGTAATTTAGCAATTTATTTTATGTTAAAGATTTGTTACTCTGCAATTTTTGGCAATTATAAGTATAAATTCAATTAAAATAAATGTAGGATAAATAGATTTAATAGAAATAGAGCTGTTTGAAGAAAAAGATTAATAATAATTTCACTGGAAATACTAAAATAAGTATAGGCTTAAACATACATTAAAATATAATAAAAAAGCAAATAAGAGACTATGCATTTACGTCGAGTTTTTTATTCATTCTTCTCCATTTTAAGGACCTCCGTCTCGGCATGAAGTATAATTTACAAAAATTATATTCCTGATGAAAGACGCAGGTCCGTCGAAAATTTGACATGAAATGAATAAAGAATTGGCCGTAAATGCATTATCCCGACTATTTGCTTTTGTTTGATGACTGCCAAAATGTGAAACTCTATGTTGCTTGAAAGATATAATAGATAATATAAATAATAATCTGGATTTAATAATGAAAATAATAAAATAAATAAATAAAAATAATAACAATAAAATAAGCGCGAGCGAAATTGTTAGAGTTTCCGTGACATGAGAAGAAACACGAGTGTGGAAAGCCCATTTCAGCTTTAAAAAAAAATACATATCACCCGCGTAATTCGGGAGGGGGTGATTGTACATGCCATCCCCCATCTTTTAATTGAGGATGCACCCCCCCCCCGTGTTCGCCCCTTTCGGATTCATGAATTATGATCTCTCAAATTCGAGATTAGATTAAATGTAAATCATTTGATAAATAGTAATTAGGATTCTCAAGGATGTAAATCTTAATTTTCATGTAAAACCAAAGAACTACATCATTAAAAATATATCCACAACTAATGGTGGAAGCAATTTCGCGGAGATGGATTTGAGACGGAATTGGGCTACTTTAGAACTTGTTAGACGAGTTTGTGAGACGGTTTTGAAACTTGTCGCGGAGACGTCTCCGATACTCTTTTTCCATCGCGGAGAAGCCTCCTATAATTTTTTTTTTTTATTATTATTATTGTCCGGCGACGTCTCTGCGACGCAGAGACCGGATCCGGGGTCGGGGTGGGGGGGGAGGGGATGCGCTCCTATAATTGAAAACCACTCATTGACCGTAACATTTTAACGAATATTTTGGAGCCCCCCCCTCCTGTAATCCTGTACCCGTCACTATGAGAAGGATTAGGCGTCTTTAGACATAGTCCAAATTCAGTCTCAAACCCGCCTCCGCGAAATGAGATGCCACCATTATTCGCCATGCTAGTGCCTATGGTATTTAATACCACAACTAATTAATTCATGTTGTATAATTCAGTTACAAAATGTTTCATTGATGTTGAAAACATTCTGATAAAAGAAAATACGATATGAGAAAAATCGGCCTCGTGGGACGTAGGACTCATGGGACCGAGGTCTCGTGGGACGTAGGACTCGTGGGACCGAGGACTCGTGGGACCGAGGACTCATGGACCTTCCCCGAAATATTAGGGTTCGTGTGAAGTCAGCCGATACCTACAGAAGGTAATAACACACGATTGCGACTTTCTATTCTTTAGCGGGATGACGCTTTGAATTATTATGTAATATCCCACAGATAAATAGCATTTCTTTACGGATTTATGCCGATGCGAAGGACACACGAAGGGTACACGAATGGCCCGCTGCTTTCGTGATCAGAGCAATTAAATTTAAAAATATCCATGACCGTGGGTCCATCCTTCAACTTCGGGAAAGTGCGATGCGGGCTTGACAATACTATACGATGGCTATACGATGGCATTGAGAGGGCGTCAAGAAGTCGTGTTGCCTTCGCATTGCCTTCGTAGGGCAAAAATGCCCGATGCTATAACGAAGTGAACCTTCGTATAGTCCATCGGGATTTTTTTTTTTTTTTTTGACTGCCAAAGATTTTGCCGATGCATCAGAAGTTGCTGCCAAAGACTGAAAAAACTTCACTGATGGTCATGGTGGTTTTAAGATTTCTAAGTATACAGACTGTATCCAATAAAGTGGTACAGTTGGAAAAGATTTTGTTTATTTATGAAAATTATTCACAATCTTATAATATTTAATATTTCTTTAAAGGAGGAAAATCAAGCTTTCTTCAGCATTTTATATTTTTTCCCATATCATTTGGTGAATGTAGATCCTGAGATATGATCACTTTTCTATAATCAAGAAAAACTATTTTGTACAAGCTTTTCCATGTTCTATATTCATATTTTGCGCATAGTGGCCACGAATTCATCACCCCGGAACAATAAATGTGTGTGATCAGCTACTCGTCGCACTATTTTTTTTTAATGTGTTACCACATACAGACATTATTTCAGAAGATGTCATACCTTAATTGTTTTTCCGCGACTGCTTCATTCTTTTTTAAACAGTATGTAGTACTCAAAAATGGCCCGATGCTTTCGTGATGCCTTCGTGATCAGAGTAAAATTTAGGTTTTTCCGTGATCGTGTGTCCATCGCTGCTAACCATCGGGACAGTGTGACGAGGGCTTAAACGAGATGAGCGCGTAGCGCTAGCAAATTATTTTTGATATATCAACCTGAAAACGAGGCAATTTAATGTTTTTTGTCATCCTCAACAAAATCATCCATATCCTATTGACAAATAAAGCGAGCGCGAAGCGCGAGCCGAAAATTATCGGTATAAGCCCTGGTCACAAGCCGACGTAAGTTTTTTTTGGCCGTACGTTTTTTCGGGGAGGTCATGGTCGCTACGTTTTTTCTCAAAGCGTGCAGGAAAGTGGTAAGCGCATGGAGCGAGTACGCCCTGCATGGTAATGGGCGTACGTTGCGCACGTTGTAAGTGAGCTGTATGTGCTCACAACGTACGATGCGTTTGCATCCTTATCGTACGGAGGCCGTTCTTACACGTGTACCTCACGTACGGTGTCAGTACTCACGCGCATGTTGTAAGTGCGTGCAAGTGCGATGAACGCACGTTTTCGATCTCGATGTTTGTGGTGGATATATATATTTTTTATTTATTCATATTTATTCATATAAATGTTTTTATTATATTATTATACTATTGTCACATGAAAACAACTTAGCAAATTCACCCATCAAAAACTAAAGAACGAACGGACTCAAAAGTGTTCTATAATTGATACCAATCATATGTATTTAATTATTCCAATTCCAATTCCAATTCCAATTCGTTGTCTCGCTATTCTTCTCTACAATACGTCTCTACTCTAACGTCACAATATACCGGAATACAAACAAAATAATTATCATAATATCATATCATATCATATCATTATACATAAACAATGAACTGCTTTTTTATATAAAGTTTTAAATGTCATTAATTGAACCGCATACAACACTAATATAAATCCCACAGAATTAGATGTACTTATGTAGTTTCAAAAGATATCGCTCAAAATCGTTGCAACTGTTGTGTCATTCTCTCATTCAATTAAATGTCTAAATACATCACCGCTTGAAGATGATTTGGAGTGTGAGAGTCCTTTACTGCATGAGTCACTGAAGTCACGACGTGACGTATGAACTGGACTTCTCAGTTGAAGAGTTTACGGTGTCGTAGCTTCAACGTCGATATAAAGTTGTTGGATCCTAGTTGGGTGGGGTGCGTCTCCTGCCCCAGACTACTTGCCATCGTTGGTGCTTTTTAGAAATGCTTAATAAAAGTCGTCATAATGAAGATAAAAATGCCTGTCATGGTAATTGCAGGTCTTTCCCTCTGTCTTGAAATAAAGTTGAAACAAAACTCTTCAGATAACTTAGGTTGAAAAACTCATGTTGAAATTAACTGAACTCAAAATTGGAGAGGCCCTGACAAAAAGCTGCCTTCCTCTTCTACAAGGCTGGGTGTGTCTGTTCAAAATCTCTTATTACTTCTCCAGTGCAACAAGCACCATTAAATTCAATTTGCATATAACACCTGAAAAATTCCTTCAAAACAAAGCTTATCCTGGGCTAAATGAAATAAGGAATGTATTTAAACTAACTTCATTCTTCTAAACAACTACTTTCACACCAAAAGGATGAACCTTGGTCACACCTCGTGCACACATCTCATTATTGTGGAAACCCTTTCACACTAGAAATTAAAACCTCTTCTATTTCTACACACCACACGATGGCACAACTCATACCTTCCTATATCCATCAAAACAAAATAAGTGAATACAATCACTTCCACTGTGACAACTATAATATCGCAATCAGTAAATATAATAAACTGGTATAAACGTATACCATCACAAGTATTGCATTATAGCTAAAATACGGGCTTTTTTTTCTATTTTACTAGCATTTTATACATTTTGTTTGGTATATTCTGAAATGAAAGTTTTGTCTTTTTCAAATGGCATAGTAAAAGACAAACACCTTCTCTACATGTGTCGAGAGGAAAAATTCTTTTTCGCCGTTGTCATGGAAGATGAGCATCAAAATGATTGATTATCCAGCAAAAACCAATGAAATTGCATTAAACCGGCTTTTGCAATATAGGACTCAATTTAAGCAACACTGGAAACAAATTAATCTTCTTTGAGTGCTGTTGTTGTTTTTGTTTTTGTTTCTTTTTACTTTGACATTTTCATGGTTTATTTTGGCGAGTTTTCATTTTCAAAAATGTATAAGCGAAACATCAATACAGTTTCCGGAGAAACTTGAAACTTGTATCGTGATTTTGTTCACGAAATCTATTGACTGAATAGGCTCCCCCCCCCCCCCCCCCCCCCCCCCCCAAGGGCGAAAAAAAAGAGAGAGGAAAAAAAAACTTTTGGATGTGGAATTTATCAGTAAAAGATAATAATCGTAAAATGAACATTTTTTTACGTTTATTCGAATGCTGTTGAAATGTTTCGCTTGTTGCAAATTAATATTGGAAATAATTTAACTTTGTTTTTACGATGCTGTGGATCATCGTCATCATTATCAAGGCCAAAAAAAGAGGGGTCACCAAGGAGTGGATCTTTTTGCGATGGTACTCGGATGATGCCTGCCAAAATGACAGGCAGTCATCAAAATTGTAAAAAAAACAAAAAATGGACTACAACATATGTTAATAAATTGACTATGATTTGGTACAATAAAGTTGCATCAAACGATATTTGCGATACAGGACTATATTTGTCTTTGTCAACGTTAAAATTAAATTTCATCTGTTGGTGATGCTGTCTGCCTTATATGCTATCTCTTTTGTAAACATTTTTCGGGAGAAGTATGAAACATGTTTTAAGTTTTTCATTTATTGATAATGCCCACCTCCCATAGTTTTAATTTTGGGGGCGTTTGTTCTTTTTGTCCTCCCCTTTGTTTAAGAAATTACTTGGTCAAGTCATCTACTGTTCTCATGTTTTAATATTTTTTTTTTATTTCAGGACATACAAAAGTAGTCGACAATACAGTGCGTATCAATAAAAACGGGACAGTTTTGAAAAGTCTGTCAAAATTTTGTTTCAAATTATGGTGTCTATATTTTTATTTCAATAGATGCTCTAAAGTCTTATCTTTCAAATGCAATTTTAAAAAAAATAAGTTTCGTTCATGCTTGAGCACACAAAGAACATTTTTGTCGGGGGCTCAAAAAAAGGCTTGCGCACAAAATGGAAAAAATGAGAAATGTGATCATCAGACTTCTTGCTAATCAGCAGTCTTCCTCTAAACTTTTTCTTTGACATTATTTTCGAATTATGATTTGAAATTTATTTAAAAAGTGGGGTTTATTTATTTTTCTTTAATTGTTTTGTTTTGTTTTCATTTTTGCAATAAATATTCCTTCAAACTTAAAGATTTTTTTTTGTCAACCCAAGAAAGGGGATTTGGTTGGTTGGTTGTTATTGATTGATTGATTGATTGATTGCTTTGTTTGTTTCGTTCATGCTTGAGCGAACACGGAAAGTTTTCGTCGGAGGTTCAAAAAAGACAAATAAAAATAATTCGTTAAATTCAAAGGGTATTATTTATTCTGAATCATTATTCTGAATCAGGTACTCCAATTCGGATTGATTGTTACTTTACACTGATCAATGATTATGTTAGTCTTTGAGTCGATTTCCTATGATTCTTCGAACGACTAAATCAATCATTTGAACAATCAAAAAGTAATCGATCGATCATTCAAAGAAACAGTGAATTAATCAAACGATCAATCATTCAAAATGGTCAATCTATTAATCCTTCATTCGATCAATCGACCAATTAATAAATCAATCTATCAATCAAAGAAACGAACAAACAAAGCAATCAATCAATCAAACAATCAACCAACCAACCAAATCCTCTTTCTTGGGTTCACAACACATTTTTTTTGTTTTTGTTTTGTTTTTGTTTTTTTTTAGTTTGAAGGAATATTCAATGCTAAAATATATTATGTTAACATGTAAACAAAAAACAACAAAACAAAACAAAAGAAAAAACAATTCAAGTAAATAAATAGCTTTGCAAATGAATTTTGAAAGCATAATTCGAAAATAATGGCAAAGATAATAAAAAGGTTAAGAGTAAGTATGCGGATTAGCAAGACGTCCGATGATCGTACTTCTCATTTTCTTCCATTTTGTGCGCAAGCCTTTTTTTTTGAGCCCCCGACAAAAACGCTCTGTGTGCGCTCAAGCATGAACGAAACTTAATATTTTAAATGGCATTTGAAAGACAAGACTTCTGAGCATCTATTAACATCAAAATATAGACATTATGATTTGAAACGAAATTTTGACAGACTTTTCAAAACTGTCCCGTTTTTATTGATACACCCTGTATTCAGGCCATCAATGATATGTAGGCCTAATATCATAAAGACTAAAAAAAAAAAAAAAATGGAATACTGCAATACTTTTTGACAGGTGAGGGGTTATATGCAATATTATACAGATAATGACTGATGGGGTGTGTAATTATCTCTTATACCATACTTTTGTTTCAACTTTCCAGTTGCTTGGTATCGTTTACAGTACATCAAGTAGAGCTCTAGAATAGACTAAAGTAATAATAGAAATATCAAAATATTAACACCTGAAAATTGAAACAAAATTACTTTACATATGTAATGTAATTGGGGTAGGTTGTTACATCGACATGGGGTAGGTTGTTGTAACAACCTACCCCATGGGTGATTTTTCACATAAAATCAACTGTAGCAAAGCCATTAGGCAGAATTACAGGGCATGGCTTAGGGGTGTATTAGTGGCATACATGTTTTATATTCACAATACCAGACTATCATCATGTGCCTTCAGTTGTAAGAAGTATTACAAATTTAAATTTTTGTCAAAAATTCACTTGGAACTGTAAAAAATGGTTTTTGTTGATTTACTTTTTAATAAAACAACGGAGAAACCTCACGACCGGCAGTTCATCACAGCTATGTGTAGGCTGTATATAGATGCCAGTTAGCACGAATTCTCTTGTTCCAACTTAGCACACTGAGAACTTTAACAACTGACCCATGTAACTTCCATCCCCAGTCTCCCCTATATACAAACCACGAGGCATGGAATTAAAAAAAAAAAATTGGGCCCCTTAGTTTCTGGTAAATTCGGCACCCCTCTCTAAGTTAAGGATATAGTTGGAGCCCCTAAGTTTAAGATAAATTTGGCACCCCTAAGTCTCAGGTCAGTTCGGCGCCCCTACATTTGAGCTCAATCTGGCGTCCTTTAATTTAAGATCGATTTGGCGCCCCCTTAACTTCAGGTCAAATCGGTGCCCCTAAATCTCAGGTCAATCCAGCGCCCCCTAAGTTTCAGATAATTCTTAGCGCCCGTACATTTGAGCTAAATTTAGCGCCCTTACGTTTAAGATCATTTTGGCGCCCCTCTCAGTTTAAGTTCGATTTGGCGCCCCCTAAATTTAAGGTCGATTTAGCGCCCCTAAGTCTAAAAAGAGAGAGATAAGCAATAAATTATATCAAACCTGTTTTGGGATAACTATTATATGAAATGGTTTCATGGTCATCCAGTGATCTAGAAACTTCCTTTCAAAATAGATAGCTCGACAAACTCTACGGTAATATAAATCACACACAGTGGCGGATACAGGATTTCAGGATGGGGGGGGGGGGGGGGGGTCGCCGCCGAAATTTTCGGATGTTAACATGTACAGTCAATGAGCGGCTTTTTCAAATTATTGGCGGGGGGGGTCGCGTCCCCTGCACCCCGCCTGGATCCGCCACTGCTGACACATATCAAAATAGGAGTACAAAATTTAATCAACATTACATTAATAAAATGTAAGCATTAAAGATATAATTCTAATAATAAATTAATTAAACAAATAACAAAAATGTTGAACTTTGTTGTGTGTTGAATGTATATAGGCTTTATACCGACATGACTTTTTTTTTTGTATTTGTCCGTATACATTTAGCTGGATAACTTGGAACGAATTTGTTATAACTTATCACCCCCCCTCCTCCTCCCCCCCCCGATATATAGGCCTATCCACATAAGCATAATAAACAAAAAACTGAAATTGCAGGCAATGGTCCATCTTTAAAATTTCATTGTGATATTGCAAACTAATTTCAATCGTCTGATATCATTGAATAGCGCGTCCCAAAAAGGCTACCAAAATTAAAATAATATGATTCTTGGGGAAAAGGTTAGAACTGATGTATTATAAAATATCCTCATCTATCATTATGACACACAAAACAAAACCAAAAAAAAAAATCCGAAAATAACGCATTCTCAGTGAGCAATGCCCACTTTTATTAAGGACACAAAACATTATCCTGCACAGGAAATCGCTATTCATTTATTACCTGGGTATGGCATGCTAAGAAGGATTCAAAAGAAATAATGAATGAATCAGCTAGCAGAGTAAAGAGATATATCAAAAGTCAGAAATAAACATTCAAGGCATTATGCAAAATGTATTGTTTTACCGTTTGTTTTTATATCCTTGAGTTTTGCTCTGACTTCAGTTTTATTTTTCCATTATACTTATTTTTTGTGTCATAATGATAGTTGATGATATAAACCTTTTCTCCAAGAATCATATATTTTATAATTTGGTAGCCTTGTCAAAAGTGTATAGTTCTTTTTGGGACGCACTGTATTATGAGAATTAGCTGTGCATTTTTAACCATTTCAAAGAAATCATTAGAACTATAACTTTTTATTAAAAAATCATTTTTACATAAAAATATAGCCTATTTGAGAAAAAAAATGATGAGTCACATAATTAAATATTCCGTTGATCACTGAATTGAAATATACTTTGGATAATATAGAGGACTGAATCTTGGCTCTACTATCTTTTTGGACGGAGTAGGCCCTACGCCACGTTACAAGTTGAAATTATCAGCCATGGGAGTCGGTGTCGATATATAGAGCAATGCATGGACAGAACCCCAAAAATGAATAATAATAAATAAATAAAACAAGTTTAGGCCCTAGAACTTCTGTTAGAAATTGACCACTGGAAATTTGAACGTGCATCCATAACGTGGACGACCCTCTCGCTCCCCTCCCAAGACCGCACGCCCCAACGAAAAACAAACAAACAAGATACACAATAATTTTAAAAAGAAAGGGAAGTGAATTGAAACTATATATGAACAATCGTCTTGTTTTCAAGCGACAACAAAATAATCATAAGCATAACAACAAAGGCATATAAACATTAGCTGTTTGTTTTATTACAAACTTTTGTGGACAATACTACTAGTAGTATATAAAATGATTACCGCCGTTGTAGACCTACGGTGATGATGTTCAACAAATTTAATTTCAAGAAAACAAAATCAAATTTCAATCGGACTAAGCGTTCTAATATTGTATTAAATAATCTTCGATGAAAAAAAAAAGTTATAAAACAAACAAGGAGGTTGCACGAAATTGAAAATTGGGGGAAAGGGAATTAGAACTATATTTTTAATTGAACAATATCGTCTTGTCTTAGTTATAAAATACTCAGTAAAGTACTAGTATATCAAAAATTGATACCGCTGTTGTAGACGTTGTAATGGTGATGTTTGTTGAACAAATCAATCATCTCAAGGGAGGGAAAAATCAATTTCAATTGGACTAAGCGATCTAGCATTATTTTGAATAATCTTTGACGAAAAAAAATAAATAAACAAAAAACAACAAACAAAGAGAGGTTTATTTATATATTTATTTATTTATTTATTTATTTATTTATTTTATTTATTTATTTATTTATTTTTATTTATTTATTTATTTTATTATTTTTTTGGGGGGATCTATGAAAAATCGTCTTGCCCTATATCAGCGATAATAAAACAAGTATCAATGACGTAATTACTTGGTAACAATTTTGGAAGATCACAAATTGGACCTATAACTTTTCATCATGGAGTAAAAAGAGTACTCCATGTTTTCATGATCAGAACAAGTTATAGATCCATGATCACACCAAGGAACTAAACACACCGCACCATCTCCCCCCCCCCCCCCCTGAAATTTCCATACACATAAAAAGAGGAAGAAACAAAGGCAAAGCAGTTCAAATGTTCGAGAGCGCGATATTAGACACTCGGAGTATACAGTACATGCATGCATGCTACGCATAGAAATCCACGTGTTGGGTTTTCTATATGGTGCTATTTATAGCTAGCACACAAACTGGCCTTTGACCTCTAACGTCCACATGCGCATAGGGATCCGTATCGGCCGACCGACCATGCATATACGATACACACAAAATAGCTTACACTCAGGCGCGCGGACATGGCAGTGAAACGTGTGGATTCTTTATAAACAGTACGAGACACGCTGATCGCCTAGGCAGCGATGGTACTGGCACTACGCAATATATGCTGTGTGTATGGGAACGTACTTCATACTGTGAGAAAAAACCTCAAACACTCGGACCGTATCGCTCGTTGCCCCGCCTTTCACATATTTAATGCACCAATCAGCGATCATTACGCTCTCTCATCGGATGGGGGCGCTACTAAAATACATGGCACAGATTTTGAAATACAACGAACTCTTTGTCACAAAAGGACTGCTGTAAACCGAAAAAGGTTTACTTATATTTCATTTTTTTAAATAATATTCCAATGAATTTTACGATGTGAGATTTTCATGATGGTATTTTAAATATTATAACTGTTATATCCATACTATTTTTCAGGTATCAAAATGGATTATTTTTAAACAGGGAATGACCTTATCTTTGCCTTTAAACGTAGGACGCCAAATTTACCTTAAACTTAGGTGGGGGCACAAAAATTGACCTGAAGCTGAGGGGGCGCCTAATTGATATTCAACTTAGGGGCGCCGAATCGACCTTAAACTAAGTAAGGGCGCCAAATTGACCTTGAATTTAGGGGGGGGGTGGCCAATTTGACCTGCAACATAGGTGTGGCACCGAATCGACCTTAAATTTAGGGGGGCCAAATCGAACTTAAATTTAGAGGGGCTCGCAAAATGAGCTTAACGTGGGGGCGCCAAATTGACCCGAAACTTAGGTGGGGGCACCAAATCGACCTGCAACATAGGTGGGGCACCGAAGCGACCTTAAGATTTAGGAGGGGGCGCCAAATCGACCTTAGATTTGGGAGAGAGCGCAAAAAATCGACCTTAAACTTAGGGGCGCTAAATCAACCTTAAACTTAGGGGCGCCAAATCGACCATAAATTTAGGGGGGGCGCCAAATCGACATTTAACTACGGGGGCTCCGAATTGAGCTTAAACTTAGGGGCGCCAAATCTACCTTAGATTGAGGAAAAGAGCGAAAAATCGACGCTTAGAC
>CALNVZ010003426.1:4453341-4465916 GCA_940671915.1 Paracentrotus lividus | reverse complement strand
CCAAATCAGTATCCATTCCCGACTCTATTCCCCTATTTTATAAAGCTAATCGCCGCTCATTAGTATTAGCCTAGCCTAGACGGGAAGGATTCGTCGCTATTTTGAGAATTGAATGCTCCATACAACAATAATGGGAAGCCCCCCCCAAAAAATATAAAATGTTTAAATATTCGCGAGAACGCCGCTTACAAAAATGCTGTGGTAATCCTGTTGGTTAATGTCCTGTGGCTAATTGTGGTAATTACCACAGACATTTTTACACCACGAATCTGTGGTAAAATTGGTGACATCTTTACCACAGAATTCCTGTTGGGTAAAATGCGGAACATTTTACCACATGACTATACCACACGAATCCCTGTGGTAAAAATTGGTGACATTACCACATGGATTACCACACGAATCCTGTGGTTTAAAATTGGGACTTTTTACCACTACGAATCCTGTGTCGTTAAAATTGGACATTTACCACTAGAAATACCCACGAATTACCACACGAATCCTGTGGTTAAAATTTGGGACATTACCACACGAATTCCACACGAAACCTGTGGTTAATTTTGGGAACCGCCCATTTACCACACGAATTACCACACGAATTCCTGTTGGTAAATTGGGACATTACCACATGGATTACCACACGAATCCTGTGGTTAAAATTGGGACATTTTACCACATAAATTACACACGAATCTGCTGGTAAAATTGGAATTACCACATGATGAATACCCACACGATCCTGTGGTAAAAATTGGACATTACCACAAATTTCGTGTGGTAAAAAAATTATTACACACACCCATTACCACACAGTTACCACAGGATTACCACACACCGTTTACCACAGGATACTACATGAATTACCACACGTTACACAGGTGACCAACACGCCGCTACCACAGGATTACCACACGCCGTTACCACAGGCAATACCGCACGCCCTTATACCACAGGATACCGCACACACTTAAAGTAATTACCACACGGTCTGTATATATACCACATTTTGCAAAAATTATTTTGGGTCACAGTTAGTATTCTATATTTTCTTGATGATAAGCAAATTTCATATATTATCGACTTCTCGATGTTAGCTCTGTGTTAGGAAATAAATTTCCCGAAAAGAAGAAAAATACATCAATATGCATTGAATTTTACTCGTTTTTAGGTAAACTTAAAAAACTACTTGATTTCGTTGCATACCAAATCCATTTTGCAATGAGCTATACATACCACGATCGCAAAAAATTACAAGGGATAATGGCCGCACGTAGCCTGTACGCAGTCTTATTGCACGCAGGACCCTCCAACCAAACTTTTGTATATTTCATGAGTTAGATATCATACTTTTGTGTTTGACTTTTGGGCCTCCATGTTGGTCTAATCCTCTTGGTTGTTTGTTAATGAATCAGTTCGTCAAACTCTACCAATGTTTGGTGCTAAATTTATTCCCGTGTTCGGTCTAATGTCCCTAATCCTGGGGAAGCCAGTGGCGTGCGTGACGACACGGGAACATAATAATAAAACCAACAAATATTTTTAAGAAATCTGTACAACTTCATCTCAAACATCTCATCATAGACCAAACACACACACAGATGCGGCACACACCCACACATACACCAAAGTTGTATGATGCTTAACGTGGGTCTATTTGGTGCCTGTGGCTCGCCTCGCTCCTCTCTGGATCATCCATATTCCCTGTGGTATTATACCAAAACCAGCTGGATCCTATATCTCAACAGTATATTCCTCCCCTGTGGCTCCACAGATGCACACCCTTTTCTAAAGACCACAGATCACACAACCAGAAACACAAAAACACAGACATACACGACCCACAACACAAAACACCTAACCAAATAATTGTCATAATCTTCCCTGTGGGGGAGTGTGTCCACTCGCTTGGACACTGGATGTTCATGCGCCGTGTTGGGGGGTACTCTGAGTTCTCTCTCGACGTGTGACCAATCATGCTGCCTGGTAATATGTTAGAGTTTTGCGCAGTCAAAACAAGTTTAATAAACGTTGCTCTGGTAATAGAATGTTACTCAAACGCTGTATTCACTGTGAAATGCACACTTTGATAATTCCTCTATAGATATGATAGCTACATGTATCCTAAGAATTGCAACTTCATTAATGATAAAAAACAATCAGACTACTAGATAGTAATAACTAACTAAGAACCAATATAGTAACTCATCTATGTCGTGCCACAAATAAATATAACCATTAGTGTTTGGTTTTATGCCCTTATCGAGAGCGTACTCTCGATCTCGTTGGTAAAATGGCCATTATATATTTTGTTGGGGTAATTTTTTATTATATTTATTTTTTTATTCGATTCAAACTACGTCTGATGACTCCTAAACTCTCAGAGTACTCTCGCGACAAACTCACTCAATATTATCTTCCTCTCGCTGTGATAGTGAGCAAATATATGTGTTGTTAAAGTTTATGGAGAGCAGTCCTATGATGTAGTTTGATTTATAATTTATGGCTTTGCATAGGTAAAATATAACCAGTGATCGCGTGTAGACACCATTTTATCTAATCTCGACAACACGAGACATACTCTTGTGTTTAACACATAATCTTAATTGTTTCTGTAGTATTAGATATCTGTGTTTGTTACGTTTCTAGTGTTCATAGGTAACTTTGATTGATTAGAGCGTATACTCTGTGTTTTGTTCATTAAAGAGATAACAACAAAAGGAAATACCACAGATCGCACCCATTCATTCATTACCACATAACTCTTTGTTACTATTACCCACACGTACATTTCCATGGGGTATTTGAGATCCGTATCCCTGTTGGTTATTTTGTTGATATTTTTTTACCTATTATAGGCAGGTACCACAGGAGGCAAATACAACTACAGATCAGCCATGTACTTACAAACCACCGAATCTGAGTTCCTGACTATCTACAAAAGCAAGTATATCACCTGTGGATGCGATGATTCCTGTGGTATTCTTGTGTAGCGTAATATAGGTACTCACAGGAATGACACAGACACCTTTTCATTTCCACACGACTTCCATGAAATGCTCTACATCACATTTCCTGTGATATGAGATATCTGTTGTATTTTGTGCTTGTAAATTTAGGTAATTTAGGTTCCACAGGAATACACAGGTACCTATTTTCAATACCACACGGATCTATATATTACCACTCATATTCTGTGAGTATTGATATCATGTGTGTTTTGTGTGTTGTGTTTGTGCCACAGGAATACCACAGACACCATTATCATTACCAAATAACTCTGCGATTTATATACCACCATTTCTGTGATGAGATCTTCCCATGGTATCTGTGTGTAATTTAGGTACACAGGAATACCACAGACACCCATTTTAATTACCACACAACTTGTTATAACAACACATTACCTGTGGTATGGATCTTCCGTGTTTGTTTCTGTGTGGTAATATACGGCTACAAGGAATACCACAGAACCCATTTTCTCATTTTCCAACACGACCTCATGAATTGTTCGATCGGCCCCACATTTCCTGTGAATATGAGTATCCTGTTTGTATTTTGTGTTGTAATTTAGGTAATTTGCGTTCCACAGGAATACCACAGGGTCATTTCATTCCACACGACACTCTTATTACCACACTCATTTCCCAGTAGTTAATAGAATATTCATGTGGTACTTTGTTGTGGTACTTGTGATGTGGTACTCTGGGTACCACAGGAATACCACAGACACCCATAATCTATTACCACATAATCTTGGTTATTTACCACACATTTCCTGTGGTTTGAGATCTTCCATGGTATTTGTGTGGTAATTTTATGTACCACAGGAATACTCAGACACCCATTTTTATACCGCACAAACTCTATGTTATATTACCACTACATTTCTGTGGTATGAGATCTCTTTTGGGTTGTATTTTGTGTGGTAATTTAGGTACCACAGGATAAAAATACACCCATTTTTCATTACACACGACTCTATGTTTTATTACAACACAGTTCCTGTGTATGAGATATTCTGTGGTATTTGTGTGTATTTGGTCACGGATCCACAGAATCTAAAGGTATTATCTACCACAGAATTCCTGTGTATGAGAATCTCCTGTGGTATTCTGTGGTGATTTTTGACCACAGGAATACCACAGGCACCAATTTTACGTTACCACCCGACTCTATGTATATTACCACACATATTCTGTGGTATGAGGAATTCCTGTGGTACAATGTGATGGTAAAACCAGTTACCACAGGAATTACCACAGGACATTTTGTAAGGGCGGTGGATATTTCTGCCTATAAGCCTAGCCTAGCCTATAGCAGATCGACGTCGATTACGTGCACATCCCTCCCCCCCCTCTAAATGTTCAGTGTCATTATCAAGGCAAGAAATTCTTGAAGAATGGAAAGAATTAACATGAATATCATCAGTCGTCGTCTTCTTCTTTCATTGAATTTCGCCAGGATCGAATATAATCTAAAGCTTGAACTTCGAGAAGAACAATAATATGCCTTACAACAAAAGATGTTGTTGTTAATGTTTTTGGTTGTTTTTTTTATAGTAATTTTAATAACATTAGAATCTACAACAACTACCAGTTATAGATTAGACAAGTTAACAGAGGTCTATTATCCCCTCAATATTTGTAAGTCTTTAGTATATAAACTAGGAATAATGCTGTCTGAATATTTTGATCTAGAAGGTTTGTATGTTTGTTTTGTTTTGTGTTTTGTTTTTAATTCTCTAATTGGGTCTTTTTGTTTTGGATTACCCCTTTCATCTGTGTTAGAAATGAAGAACGTAGCTTTGGTGAACCTGTTCTTTTGGCACTAGCCTCTTGAATATTTGAGCTGGATTAGACCTGTAGATCACCCCTCCCCTTGTTTTTCTTCGACCACTCTAATGGATCAACATGCAGGTAGTTGTTTGTGTAACATGCTTTTAATATTCTTGTCATTGTTCATAATCAAAAGGAGGTATGATTTCAAAAGTCTATTACAGAAACTTTATGATTTTTCTTGTTGCCGCTCTTTACAGCATACTCATCAGACTGAGAAGTCATGTTTTATTTAAAAATTTTTTTCCTTACGACATTTTTATGCACCAGTAATTTTTACGGGGGCCTAAATCACTGATCTTGGAGAAAAAAATTCTAAACACCATTTTTAAAGGCCCTTCACGGTTGAAAGTGCCTGATTAGATCTGTAGAGGGCCTACTGATATACTTTTCTGGAACTTTGTCTATGTGGTTCATTGTCTAATTTTAAAATATTGTAGATAGTTATGTATGAAATAAGTATGTGTCTGTTCTGAATAAAGGGAAAAACTTGAGAAAAGTTTCTCCTGACATAACTACGAACTGGTCTTACTAATTGTCTGTGTAGTGGTCACCTATTTTTACAGAATTATTTAAGTAGTTTAGAGGTGATTATCAGTCAGATAAGTCTTATCATTTTAACTTTTGTGACATCTTCTTTGAATATGATTTGATTGCCACCAAGTACTAAACAGTTGAAGTGCGTATAGTAATTTTCATGGAACCCAACTCACAAACAGGACCCAATGTACTTACTTGGTCGTGTTCTGGAAGTAGAAGTCCATGCATGAGCTTGAACGATTCAACCACCTTGACCTGGCTATCGGAATCTGAGATTGAGCTGGTTCGGTCAAGATGATAGCTTGACTGAATGAATAGTATCGCCAAGTAACAGAAACTGTGAGGGATGGAGTTCCTGCATTTTGCCATGAGATATTTGGTTTTTGCTGTTTTTTATTGTTAGGGGCCCTAAAGGCAGCTGCAGGAACGCTTCAACAGTGCGTATGGAGCCTTGCATTACAATGCTAATACACCCATGGTGGATATCGATAGTTGCACTACATGTTGTACAGTCCACTCCTGATACAACAAGGGGAATGTAATTAGATTTTATTTTTACAAAATGATTAATTAACTCCTCTGATCCCAATCTGTGTGTGGGAAACATTTGTGTTCACTATTCAGTATAAAAGTTTCACTTTGTTGCATGGAGGGAATTGGCTTGGTCTAAATCGCTTTTGTTATAAATTGAAGCTATGCTTCATGGTACGTTTTTCATGTTGAAGTGATTGAAAGTTTCTTCTGATCGCCTTGCTCTTTTATACAAAATTAACGTTTAGGGCCACTCCTTTGAAAATTGTATTTATTTGTCATGTTATTTGTAAAAATATATTTTAGACGTCATATTTACTTGTTGTAACAATCCAATCCTGAAAATGAATTCTCTTTCATTCATGTTGATAAGTGCTTTTGTAATCACTTTAGTAAATTTAATTTTGTTTTTATCATGATTTACATTCATTTAGTTTAATATCGAAAATTAGAAACCTCCTTTTATATGCTCAACTATATTAAGAACTTGATAATAACAAAGTACATGTAGACTTTTACCATTCCTGTGATTGTGATATTGACAACTTTTTAAATGCACCTTGTTCTTGAAACTAGGCTGAATTACATTCATGTTTGTTATGATATATTTTGGAAGATTTCACGAAATAGATAATTTTGTTTGAGATACAACTCTCAGGATATGGTTATGTTTAAAATACAATATACTTCCCTTATATTGAGCAATAATGCCAGGTTTTTTATATATAGGTTTTTCACATAACAAGCGCAGATTCTCCTAATATTTAAACTAGTCACATATGTTATTGGGCACGGAGTTATAATGGGTGTAGATGAGTGGCATTTTAGGTACAGAGAACCATTGCTTAGAGATATAACAAATCGATTCAATTTTATTTTGCTCGATTGACACTGCATTTAATACGAATATTATTTTATGTAAATCATAAAGTCCATTTACAAAGGCTCGTAAGTAGCTTTTAAAGTCTTAATATTATGGTGAATCACAATGTCAAAAATCTCATATCTGCAGATATAACACGAGTATTTAAATATTCTCTTTATACAGTTCTTCATTTACAAAGTATAGAATTGTGAGATAAGGATCCTATCTCCGTGGCCAAGTCCTGGGATCGTTAAAGGGAAGTTCACCCTGGAATTTCATTCGTTCTTAAAAAATGAGAAAAATGAAAGAAAAAATATTAGTGAAAGTTTGAAGAAAATCGACCCAAAATAGCGCAGTTATGAATATTTAAGTTTTGATTCTGTTGTGACGTCACGTGCGAGCTGCTGCTCCCATTGGTTGTGTATGAAAATTCCATAAATTTTCTTTTTGTCATGTTTTTGATAAAGGAATGGGTCAATTTGATTGTTGTATGTATATGAAATATGTTGATGGTATATCGACCCACAGGTGACATATTATTTTTCTTCCTGAAAAAAAAAAATTTTATGGAATTTACACTACATAACACTAGGAGACCTGCTCGCATGTGACGTCACAGAATCAAAACTTTGATACTCATAATCATTCATATTTTTTGGGTCGATTTCCCCAACCTTCATCATATTTTCTTTTATTTTTCTGCATTTTTAAGACCAATAAAATTCCAGGGTGAACTTCCCCTTTAAAACGCAAAGCAGGGGAGTCGCAGCAAATTTATTTTCCACATGTTTTTTGATTTTTTAATGATTTGTTTTGTTTACTTCAGAGTCAATCCAACTTATCTCGACATGAAAGAGTATTTAAATGACCATGTTCGCTTGACTTTTCAATACTATAAAGACTTTGTGGCAAATGTACTTGCGACTGGGAAAATTATTATGAAAAGTCAAACAAGTTTATGTTTGACAATTTTAGATTTTTTTCATTTTACTGCAATCCCCCGAGGACTTAATAGATGTTGCGGTAGTATCTCCACGACTCCAGAGACTCGATCACAAACCTTTTTCTTTGCCATGAGAGTGATGATTGAATGGGGTTTACTTGAGGTTTTTTTTTAGCCCCCCCCCCCCCCCCGATAAATAGTGATATTAAATTACACATTAATATGAGATTAAAAGGGGCTTATCGAGTTGGCCATGAGACTAGTTTGCGACTATAAGGTAGCATCTCACGTAACAAAGATGTCTCTGAGGCTCCAAAACGTATGAGAACATTTCTGTGACGGAACCATCTCATACATTGTTCACTTTTCCTGTGATTGAATCGTGAGATGATGCACAGATCGGGAGGTGTATTTGTTAGTCTCTAATGCGTTTTATGGTGTAAGCTCTGGAGAAGTAGAGACGTTATTCTGTCTACATGTACTTCTGAGTCGCGCAACTTCTCACAATTGGAAAAGTCTCAAAATTAATAAGTCATGCTTGACATCGTTTTATTATGTTTCGTGTCTCCCAAAGCTCGGAGACATAAAAGAGACTTGTTCACGACTGGAAAATTGCGATTATAAAAATATTTTTCATATTTTTGTTTGATTTTCCTGCGACTCACAAGAGACTAAATAGACGTTGCGGCAATGTTACGCACTCCAGCACAAGAGTCGCGGAGCCTGTCTCGGGTGCCAATGAGAGAGACAGAGAGAGAGAACGAATGACTATATTTATAGAAAAAATAATTGATTTTGAGTGTGAGATGATTCGGTGTGTGGATTTATTTGAATTACAATGATGATAATAATAATAAGAAGAACAATGATTTAAAAAAAATGAAAATATAAAGTAAGGTACAAAAAAGTCGAGAGCAAGTACTATAAACTTAAATATATTTGAAAATAGAATGACTTTTTAGCCTGACCCCGTTTTGAAATTACATATAGAAAGTTAAACAAATTAGATGAATTTATAGGCCCTATTTATAAATATTTTTTGTTTTTATGCATGAAATTTGAACAATTGAATAGAATGAAAAATAATAATGAAAAGAGAAACACCATGTCGATCGGAGGATCAAGAATAAGACTGGCCGATTGGAGAAACAAAAAGACGATCAAATTGATTTTGTGACAAAAATTAAATTTATTTAGCACGATTATCTGTAAAAGGAAGAGAAGTTGTAGAAATTATCTAAATAGAGTTCTGGAATTTGGTAAACGTAACAATGGTTGTATACATACAGAAGAATAAATAGATCGTTCTAGTTTTCCCTACACCTTCTTCACCAAGGAGTAGAAACTCCTTGCTTCAACTCTTCTCAATCATGAGCCACATATACGCTCCTTCACGGCATTCACGAAGACACACAAACTTTTGTAACACACACAGTTACAGTATGTGGGACATGCTCACTTCATTTTGTTGCACGGCTTTTTTTGACATCTATATTTTCCTGGCAAAACTCTCTTAGTAATAATTTGCTTTTTTAATTCCCCAAGAATGATACAAACATAATTATATTGATCCGATTAGGGGTGTGAGATTTTTGTGCAGGAATCAAAATGTGAAATTTTGGGCTAGTTTTGTTGTACGTCTCGTCAGAAAAATTTAGAAGTCTATGTTTACAAATGCAAATGAGCTCTGTGAGCGTTCGTATTCGTCGTTTCTATTGGACGACCGCGGACGGCATTTGTGTGTGATTGACAGTCGAGGTGGGTTTAGTCCTGTGATTGACCGATACATCTGAACACAGAGGGAGGCAGACAAGGAAAAAAAATTGAACTTACCGTTAGCGATTCATGCGCTTGGAATTAATCTCGGCACGATAATTATATGAATATGAGTTTAGTCTATCTTAAAGCATTTTCATCAAATTTTGGTGTTTCAGAGCTTGTGACGAGCTGATATCAAGCTATCCATACACATGTTTCATCTTAAATGTAATTTTTTTTAAATTACATGCTTATAACGTTAGCTTATGCCTTTAAGCTCAATTCGGCGCCCCTTAGTTTACTGTCGAGATGGCGCCCCCTATTTTTTTAAGGGCGCCCCTCCCCCCTTTTTTCCCCCTTTCTCTCTCTCTCTCTCTCTCTCTCTCTTTTCCTTCCTTCCTTTTCCCCCCTTTTTTCCCTTTCTCTTTTTTTTTCTCCTTTTTTTTCTTTCCCTTTTCCTCCTTCTTTTCGGCCCCCCCCTGCCGCGACCCCGTCGGTCCGCTGCCCGTAAAGCCCCCCCAGAATACGCGCATGAATAAGTGCATTCAATACGCATATAGCTCACTGTGTAATTGCGATGTAGGCCTACATTAGTCAAGGCGATGTAACGCATACCAAATGTTATGTTCACGCATGTAGATTACGGCACATGAATGAAAGGTACACGAATCAAAGAATGTAAACAAACGTTTATTTCGGTTAGGTTAATGTACTTTATGGGTAATTTGAGTGCAAACTATGATGAAACTGAGAGGGTTTTTGCAAGATTGATACAGCTAGTATAAAATTGAATAATTTCTTTTTGTATTGTTAAGGTACTTAGAAGGCTTACATATGAAAATCTATAAAGACGAGACAAGTTATTTTTATGGACAAAACGATTTATAAAGAGTGCAAATGTTGTTTGTTATAAGTCTAACTTATAGTTGAATAATGACAGATAACAGATAGAATTAAACTTTAATCACAAAGATTAGAGTTATGTTTTTATGGTCTCAAATAATTTACGTAGTTAATTTGCAGTAAAACATGATGTAGTATGATGTAACAAATGAAAAGGTAGAACAATGAAAGCATGATATTATAGTGAAAGTATACAAAGTTGAGATTAAAAATAGGGTTAAATAGACAATATAAGATGCATATTTTCTGCAACAGTTATTATGTTTCTATACATGCATATTTCTGTACAGTTGATTTATGATTCGTTCAATCCGTTTCATTTGTTTACAGTTTTTACTGAGCATATACGGAGTATCGAAAGATGAAAGAATTAAAGACAGTTGGAAACTACAAGAAACGACCAATTTGCCTTTATTTAGACATGCTTCAGCTACAAAAATGTTATCTCTCTTTATCAAACTAATTACAGTACTTTTAATGAATAAACACATTCAAAGTTAATAAAGAAACGAGATATAGCGCATGCATTTTGAAGTTTACATTTATGTTTTTAACAATATTAGAATGAGAGTTATTATTACGAAATTTGGAGGTCATGTTCTTAATGAAAAGGAGAACTGTGTTGTTTACAAGTGAATAGTTTGTTTCCAAAAGGGACTATAAATCCACTTTTGGAGATTTCGAGTAAATCACTGATTTTTTATTTATCACTTTACCGTGAACCATATGACTTAATTTTGGTACACATGCTAGGACAATTGCCTTAGACCATTTTAATAACAATGAAAAAAATCTAGCTATAAAATTTTTTTTTTAATGAATTTTTGAAATTTCAATTTCTATGGATTTAGTCCCTTTTGGAATGAAACTCCCGTAAATCGTCTATTTTCCCAATTATTTTGCCTACTTGAAGTTTTTGGTCAGCTAAAAATGTGTTTAAATGTTATTCTGAACGTGTATGAATAAAATAAAACTAAAAATTATGAATTTTGAAGAAATTTTTTTTTTGCCCAAAATCTGATTTTCAGTCAGTTCAAATATTTTATTCCAAAAAGGACTAAATCCAAGAATATTTATAAAATTCTTAAAAATTAATCAAAATTATTCAAATTTTCTTTCAAGATCTTAGATCAATATCTACAGCCTGTGTGCAAAAATCAGAATATATATCCGAAGGGAACATTGTTAAAGTTAAGATATTTAGAATCCACAGACTGGATTTAGTCCCTTTTGGAATGAAACTGTTTTGGATTTAGTCCCTTTTGGAATGAAACAGAAATTTGAGACATCAAAATATTTTTTTCCAAAAGAAAATTTGGAATGCGATGTTGGGCATTTTAATCCCTTTTACTAGGTGCATATATTTAGCTTAAAAAGTGAATTTTGGTCAAATATGAATTTAGTCCCTTTTGGAAACAAGCTCTTCAAGTTTTGCTTTCTTCTAGTTCCCTTTTCCTTGTCAAAAATAAATAAATAAATCAAAATCATTTATTATTACTTTTTTATATTAAGAACTGTGTATACACTGTTTATTTTTAAAGATTTGGAAAATATAATAATTTTGAATTTGAAATTGAATTTTAATTGAACTAAAGAGTTCAATACCATCATGTCACGGGCGAGAGCGGACGTGTCGAAAGAGCTCTCCAGCCAACGCCCATTTACGCCCATTTACATCTGCACTGCAATGCTTCTTTAGCTTCTTCAGTTTAAATACATGAACATTAATTGCCTTTCGAATCATTAGTACATAATTTTGGACGTTTGGACGTTTATTTCGGACGTTTTAGTGGTTATTAAACTCCAGATAGATGGAGAAGAAATGTCGACCGCAACCCGCAGCAAAGGTTCGAAAGTGAAGGGCCCGGCCGCCAGGCCTGCCGCTGCCGCCCCGGCCCCACAAACCGAGGATTTGGACCGCAGCGTTAAAGATAGAGAAGAAGTGTCGACCGCGACCCGCGGCAAAGGTTCGAAAGCGAAGGGCACGGCCAAGCCTCCCGCTGCCGCCCCGGCCCCACAAACTGATGATTTGCACAACAGCGTTGACATTGAAAATCAATCAACGAGCCAGCCAACTTTTGGCGAAATAATGGCAAGTATCTCTGATTTCAAAATGTAATTACCTGCAAACTAGACCAAATAGCTCGTGATATTTCTTCAGTGAATAAGAGATTCGATGATCTAAATGACGCGGTCGAGT